>BPLQ01008111.1:0-567028 GCA_021605075.1 Caerostris darwini | reverse complement strand
TCCTCCTTGCTTCCTTTTTTTTTCCACGCTGCAGCTTAATTTTTTTTATGTTTTCCTTCGTATCTTTATTAAAAATGGGGCTTATGCTGTAATAAAAGGAGAAAATAAATAAATCTTGTCTCTAAAAGAGAGTTGATCGGGTTTCACTGTCTTTACTTACCTTATCATTTTTAAAGTAATTGTTATAATTAGATCATGAAGTAAAAAAAAAAGTCTTCGGCTATTAATATTTTCAAACTGTCATGATTTTTATTTAATTAATTCTATTCTGGCTTCCTCAATTCTAGCTCCCACTCTTCCTATATATGTCTTGTTCAAATTTTCAATCGTTAATAAAATACATTTTATTCATCCACTCAAGTTCAAATAAATTTTATTGAACTTGTAGTGGATGACACTTGATATTAATATAGTTTTTTTCAAATATTAATTCATTAATTAAATTAAATTAATTAATTTTAGTTTTTTTTTTACATTTAAGTTGCATGTATCTAATAATAGATGGCGCCAAATATAAAAGCGAAATTTCAACTTTATTTGTAAAAGACTTTTCTGCAATATAGTAAAAAAAACAAGTAGGAATTTCCTTAAAAAATTTGTATTACTTGTTGATAGACTTTTTAAGTATTTTTATTAATTATCAATCATCAATCATACTTTATGTAATATTTTTAATATCACAAATGGACTTTTAGAAGTCTAATAAATTTAACTATGTGCTGTTTTTATTCCAATATTTTTTTTAACAATTTTGTTTAATTACTTTTCAACAAATTTGCAATTTTTGTTTCAATAAAATTAATAAAACACCTGTTAAATAATTATTTTACATAATTTCTAATTAAATAAATCTCATACAACAGTATATAAGTAAAATGGTTATTTAAAGTGATATATGTTCATCAATTTGTTGTATGTATATCATTATTATGGCGAGGATACGAACACTTCAGTTTCCGTCCTTAGGAGAATTCAATAAAAATTATGATTTCAACTGTGGCTTGATGCACCTTGAGTAACGCAGAATCTGCTACACTTTTGTTGTAATGGTGCGAAGTAACCTCCACCTAAAACTACCATCATCACTACAATAAATAACCTTTTTCAAAAAAGAATCTTACCTAAATAACTTAATGCTAACCTTTTTAAGAATATGAATTACTAGAAAATATCTGAAATGTAACTTTTATTTTGTATTTTTTTATTCATTGACAAGAGATCGAATCTTATTAGGAAAGTCTTCTATAATTTCTGTCTAACTCCTTTGAAAAACCCCATTTTTAAAATGCGTACTGCTTTTGATAGATGTTCTTTTTTTTATTAAGTATTCCACTGATTCATCTTGACATAGTTAATTATTCAGCGACTATGATAATTACATTACATCATCAAAATTTCAATCTTGAATACGTAATGGGAAAAATATATTTATTCTTATTATAGGTAGTCCAGACACTTATAAATTAATTTCAGTTTCGCAATAAATTTGAATAAATTATTAAAATTTCTACATCCAGATACAAATAAATAAGCCTCGCAACTTTTTGTCACATTTTCCGATCAATTTATAGTACGTTAACAGTCATGCTGCAAAACAAAAGAATTTCTTTAATTTTTTGTCATTTAGTCATAAATTAAAATTCAACAATAACTATCCACTTAATTCATCGGCTTTAGATTTTTATGCGCCGAATTTATTATTAGATACCCAATAAATTTATTCCCATAAAAGAGCTCGGTTTAAAATTCACCCTAAAAAATGCCTCTTTATGAACGGAGAAATGCCTGTCAATGGAAACAATAATTTACTAAATTAATTATATATATTTTTCGTTAAATTGATTCTGTGACCTTTATGACAACGTGTAATTTATTTTTATTTATTCTCCTCCCATATTGTAGGCACGTCTTAATTTATAAAGGAAACATTACTGATCACGTTATCTTCGTACACATAAAATAATTTTTTTTTCCACCTTGCTTCCTTTTTCCTACGCTCCACCTTTTTTTCAATTTTAATTCCTATCTTTATTAAAAATGGGGTTCACGCTGTATTAAAAGAGATTTGATTGGGTTTCACTGTCTTTACTTACGTTATCTTTTTTAAAGTAATTGTTTTAATTAGATCATCAAATAAAAAAAAATCAGTTTCTCGGCTATTAATATTTTCAAACTGTATTGATTTTTATTGAGAGTCATGTTAAATATTACCATTAATTATCAATCATTAATCATCATACTTTATGTAATATGTTTAATATCACGAACGGACTTTATGAAGTCTAATGAATTTAACTATGAGCTTTTTTATTCTTATAATTTTAAAAACATTGTGATTAATATTTTTAACAAGCTTTAAATTTTTGTTACAATAAAATTCATAAAACACAAGTTAAATAATTATTTTACCCACTTTCTAATTAAATAAATCGAACACAAGCTATATATCAGTAAATTGGTTATTTAAAGGGATATATGATCATTAATTTATTGTATTAATATCATTATTATGAGGAGGATACGAAACTTTCAGTTTCCATCCATGGGAGAGTTCAATCAAAATTACGATTTCAAATGCGGGCTGACGAACCTTGAGTAACGCACAATCTGCTATATATTTGCTATTATTATACTACCAAATAATCGCCACCTAAAATTACCAACATCATTACAATAAATAAGCTTTTAAAAGAAGAAATTTATGGAAAATAAATTAATCATTAAATTTTTACGAATCTGAAATATTGGAAAGCATCTGAAATCTTAGTATTTTATTATTCATTGATAAAATATCGAATCTTATTAGAAAGGTCTTCTATAATTTCTGTCTAACTCCTTTGAAAAAAACCATTTTAGCACAATTTTTAAAATGCTTACTGATTTTGATAGATGTTCTTTTTTTATTAAGTGTTGAACTGATTCATTTTGACATAATTAATTATTCAACGACTATGATAATTGTATTACATTTAAAAGAATTTCATTCTTGAATACATAATGGGAAAAATGTATATTTATTTTTATTATTAGACAAAGTCCAGATACTTTTAAATTAATTTCAATTCCGCAATATATTTGAATAATTTATTAAAATTTCTTCACCCATTAGCAAATGAATAAGTCTCGCAATTTTTTGTCAAATTTTCATATTCATTTATAGTACGTTAACAGGCATGTTCAAAACAAAAGAATAACTTTTTTTTTCATTTATTCAAAAATTAAAATTCAACAATAAGTTTTCACTTAACTCATAGGCAGTAGATTTTTATGCTCCTAAATTATTATTGCGTGTCTAATAAATTAATTCCCATAAAAAAGCATGGTTTAAAATTTACAAAAAAAAAAAACGTCTCTTTATGAGCGGAGAAATGCCTGTCAATGGAAACAATAATTTGCTAAACTAATTATATATCCTTTTTATTAAATTGATTCTAAGGCCTTTATGGCAACGTGTAATTTATTTTTATTTATTCTCCTCCCATGTTGTAGGCGTCTCTTAATTTGTAAAGCAAACATTGTCAATCACGTCATCTTCGTAAACATAAATGATTTTTTTTTTTACCTCGCTTGCTTTTTTCTAAGCTGCAGCCTAATTTTTTTTCCTTCGTATCTTTATTAAAAATAAGCGAAGAAAATAAATAAATCTTGTCTCTAAAAGAGAGTTGATCGGGTTTCACTGTCTTTACTTACCTTATCATTTTTAAAGTAAATGTTATAAATTGATCATCAAGTAGAAAAAAATCTGTCTCTCCTCAATAAATTTTTTCAAGCTGTATTGATTTTTATTGAGAGTCTTTTTAAGTATTGCTATTAATTAATTATCAATCATTAATCATCATACATTAAGAATTATTTTTAATATCACAATATGATTTCAAGAATAATGAATTTTAACTGTGAGCTAATTTCAATGAGATAAATTTTAAAAACATTTTCATTAATTATTTTTTAACAATCTTTAAATTTTGTTACAATAAAATTTATAAACCATTAAATAAATATTTTACATAATTTCTAATTAAATATATCGCTCACAAGGAATACATAAGTAAAATGGTTATTTAAAGGAATATATGTTCATCAATTTAATATATGTTCATCATCCTGTTAAATACTTATTTTACATAATTTCTAATTAAATAAATCTCATACAACAGTATATAAGTAAATTAGTTATTTAAAGTGATATATGTTCATTAAATGATTGTATGAATATCATTATTATGAGGAGGGTACGAACACTTCAGTTTCCGTCCTTGGCAGAATTCAATCAAAACTATGATTTCAACTTTGGCCTGATTCATCTTGAGTAACGCAGAATCTGCTACACATTTGCTATTATAGTACAAATAACCTCAACATGAAATTATCTTCATCACTGCAATAATTACTTTTTTAAAGAAGATTCTGATTGAAAATAGCTTAATCTTTTCATTTCAAAGAATCTGACTTATTAGAACGTATGTGAAATTCAACTTTCCTCTTTCTATTTTCTTATTCATTGACAAGAAATCGAATCTTATTAGAAAGGTCTTCTACAATTTATGTCAAACTCCTTTGAAAAACGTCATTTTTAAAATGTGTACTGCTTTTGATAGATATTTTGAATTTGATAGATATTCTTCTGTTGAACTGATTCATCTTGACATAGTTAATTGTTCAACGACTATGATAATTACATTACATTATAAAAAATTTCATTAATTTCATAAATATAAAAATATATTTATTGTTATTATTAGGCAAAGTTCAGACATTTTAAATAAATTTCAGTTCCTCAATAAATTTGAATAAATTATAAAAATTTCTTCACCCGTAAGCAAATGAATAAGTTTCGCAATTTTATTGTCAAATTTTCCTATTAATTTATAGTACTTCAATAGTCATGCTACAAAACAAAAGAATAACTTTAATTTTTTTTTCATTTATTCATAAATTAAAATTCATCAGTAACTTTTCACTTAATTCATCTGCTGTAGATTTTTATGTGCCTAAATTATTATTGCGCGTTTAATAAATTTATTCCCATAAAAAAGCTTGATTTAAAATTTACCATAAAAAATTAGTGTCTTTATGTGCGGAAAAATGCCGGTCAATGGAAACAATATTTTGCTAAATTAATTATATATCCTTTTCGTTAAATTGATTCTAAAGAATTTATGGCAACGTGTAATTTATTTTTATTTATTCTCCTCCCATGTTGAAGACTTCTCTTAATTTGTAAAGGAAACATTATCGATCACGTCATCTTCGTAAACATAAAATAATCTTTTTTTTTTCCCCTAGCTTGCTTTTTTCTACGCTCTTTTTTTTAATGTTTTGCTTCGTATCTTTATTAAAAATGGGGTTCGTGCTGTAATAAACGGAGAAAACAAATAAATGTTTCAAAAAGAGAATTGATTGGCATTTACTATCATTGCTTACCTTATCATTTTTAAATAATTGTTATAATTTGATCATCAAGTATAATCGTAATTTTAAATAATTGTATAATTTGATCATCATCTGTCTCTCGGCTATTAATATTTTCAAATTGTATTGATTTTCAGTGAGAGTCTTTTTAAGTATTGCTGTTAATTATCAATGATTAATCATTATGCTTTATGTAATTTTTTTTAATATCAGGAACGGATTTTAAAATGCCTAATGAATTTAACTATGAGTTAATTTTATTGAAATAATTTTAAAAAACATTTTGATTAATTATTTTTTAACAAACTTTAAATATTTGTTACAATGCAATTTATAAAAGACCTGTTAAATAATTATTTTACATAATTTCTAATTACATAAATCGGACACAAGTATTGGTTATTAAAAATGATAAAAAGTAAATTGGTTGATTGAAGTTAGATATGTTCATTAATTTATTGTATGGATAACATTATTACGAGGATGGTAAGAACCTTTCAGTTTCCATCCTTGGAAAAATTCTATCAAAATTACGATTTCAACTGTGGCCTGATTCACCATGGGTAACGCAGAATCTGCTACGCATTTTCAATTACAGTGCCAAATAATTTCAATCTAAAATCACCATTATTATTACAATAGATTACCTTTTAAAAAGAAGAATCTAATCGAAAATATTTTAATGCTTATATTTTTAAGAATCTGAATTATTAGAACGTATCTGAAATGTAATTTTTATCTTTGTATTTTATTATTCATTGACATGAGCTCGAATCCAATTTGAAAGGTCTTCTACAACTTATGTATAGCTGCCTTGAAAAAAAACCCATTTTAACGCAATTTTAAAATGTGCACTGCTTTTGAAAGACGTTCTTTTTTTATTAAGTGCTGAACAGATTCATCTTGACATAGTTAATTATTCAACGACTACATTACATTACTATTTACATTATCAAAGGTTTCATTCTTGAATACGTAATAGGAAAAAAATATATTTATTCTTACTAACAGCTACTTCGAGACTACTATGTTAATTTCAGTTCTGCAATAAGTTTGAATAAATTATTAAAATTTCTTCATCTAGAAACAAATGAATGACCCTCGCAATTTTTGGTCAAATTTTCCTATTCATTTGCAGTACATTAAAAGGCATGCTGCAAAACAAAATATTGGCTTTAATTTTTTTCATTTATTCATAAATTAAAATTCAACAATAAATATTTTCTTAACTCATAAATAAAATGCCTGTCAATGGAAACAATAATTTGCTAAACTAATTATATATCCTTTTCGTTAAATTGATTATAAGGCCTTTATGGCAACGTGCAATTTATTTTTATTTATTCTCCTCCCCTCTCTCTCCTTATTATGTTGTAGGCAAGTTTTAATTTGTAAAGGAAACATTATTGATCGCGCCATCTTCGTAAACATAAAAGATTTTTTTTTTCACCTTGCTTCGTTTTTTCTACGCTTCAACTGTTTTCTTTTTTATGTTTTCCTTCGTATCCTTATTAAAAATGGGGCTCATGCTGTAATAAAAGGAGAAAATAAATAATTCTTGTTTCTAAAAGAGAGTTGATTGGGTTTCACTGTCTTTACTTACCTTATCATTTTTAAAGTAATTGTTATAATTTCATCATCAAGTAGAAAAAAAAATTGTCTCTCGGCTATTAATATTTTAAAACTGTATTGATTTTTATAGAGTCTTTTTAAGTATTGCTGTTAATTATCAATCATTAAACATCATACATTAAGTATTGTCTTTAATTTCAAAAAATGTTTTCAAGAAGACTAAGGAATTTAAACTGTGAGCTAATTTTAATAAAATAATTTTTAAAAATTTTGTTAATAAATATTTAACAATCTTTAAATTTTCTAACAATAAAATTTAAAAAACATTGAATAAATATTTTGCATAATTTCTAATTAAATAAATCGCACGCAAGCAATATATAAGTAAATTGTTTAATTAAAGTGTTATACGTTTATTTATTTATTGTATGAATATCATTATTACGAGGAGGGTACGAACACTTCAGTTTCCATCCTTGGGAGAGTTCAATCAAAATTGCGATTTCAACTGTGGGCCGATGCACCTTGAGTAACGCAGAATCTGCTACACATTTGCTACTATAATGCCAAATAACCTCAACTTGAAATTACCATTATCATTACAATAAATTACGTTTTAAAAGATGAATCAACGAAAATAAATTAATGCTTAGATTTTTATTAATTTGAAATGTAACTTTTATCTTTCTATTTTATTATTCATTAAGAGATCGAATCTTATAAGAAAGGACTTCTATAATTTCTGTCTAATTCCTTTGAAAAACGCCATTTTTAAAGCGTGTACTGCTTTTGATGGATATTCTATTTTATTAAGTTTTGAACTGATTCATAGTTAATTGTTTAACGACTATGATAATTACATTACATTATCAAAAATTTCATTCTTGAACACATAATGGAAAAAATTTTTTTTATTCTTACTATAGGCAAAGTCCAGACACTTTTAAATTAATTTCAATACCGCAATAAAATTGAATAAATTATTAAAATTTCTTCACCCTAAAACAAATGAATAAGCCGTTATAATTTTTGTCAAATTTTCCACTACGTTAACAGGCATGCTGCAAAACAAAAAGCCTAACTTTTTTTTTTTTCATTTATTCATCAATGAAAATTCAACAATAACTATTCACTTAAGTCATTGGCAGTAGATTTTTATGAGCCCAAATTATTATTAAGAGTCTAATAAATTTATTTCCCATAAAGGCTTGGTTTAAAATTCACCATAAAAATATCTCTTTATGAGCGGAGAAAATGCCTGTCAATGGAAAACAATAATTTGCTAAACTAATTACACATCCTTTTCGTTAAATTAATTCCAAGGCCTTTATGGCAACGTGTAATTTATTTTTATTTATTCTCCTCCTATGTTGTGGTGCCTCTTAATTTGTAAAGGAAACATTATCGATCACCATCTTCGTAAACATAAAAGAATTTTTTTTCTACTTCTCTTTCTTTTTCTACTTCTCCATCTTTTTTTTATGTTTTTCTTCGTATCTTTATTAAAAATGGGGCTCATGCTTTAATAAAAGTAGAAAATAAATAAATCTTTTTTCAAAAAGAGAGTTGATTGGTTTCACTGTCTTTATTTATCTTATCATTTTTAAAGTAATTGTTATAATTTGATCATCAAGTAAAAAAAATGTCCTGTCGGCTATTAATATTTTCAAACTGTATTGATTTTATTGAGAGTCTTTTTAAGTATTGCTAATAATTATCAATCATTAATCATTATGCTTTGTGTAATATTTAATATCACGAACGGATTTCAAGAAATCTAATGAATTTCACTATGAGTTAATTTTAATCAAACAGTTTTTAAATACATTTTTGATTAAATATTTTTAACAATCTTTAAATTTTGTTCTCACAATAAAATTTCATCTAACACCTGTTAAATACTTATTTTACAAAATTTCTTATTACATCGATCGGACACAAGCAATGCATCTGTAAATTGATTATTTAAAGTGATATCACTAATTTTTTGTATGGATAACATTATTACTAGGATGGTAAGAACCTTTCAGTTTCCATCCTTGGAAAAAGTCCTATCAAAATTACGATTTCAACTGTGGCCTGATTCACCATGAGTAACGCAGAATCTGCTACGCATTTTCAATTACAGTGCCAAATAATTTCAATCTAAAAAATTAACATTATTATTACAATAGATTAAATTTAAAAGACGAATCTAATCGAAAATATTTTAATGCTTATATTTTTAAGAATCTGAATTATTAGAACGTATCTGAAATGTAATTTTTATCTTTGTATTTTATTATTCCTTGACATGAGATCGAATCTCATTTGAAAGGTCTTCTACAACTTATGTATAGCTGCCTTGAAAAAAAACCCATTTTAACGCAATTTTAAAATGTGCACTGCTTTTGAAAGATGTTCTTTTTTTATTAAGTGTTGAACAGATTCATCTTGACATAGTTAATTATTCAACGACTATGATAATTACATTACATTATCAAAGGTTTCATTCTTGAATACGTAATAGGAAAAAAATATATTTATTCTCACTAACAGCTACTTCGAGACACTTTGAAATTAATTTCAGTTCTGCAATAAGTTTGAATAAATTATTAAAATTTCTTCATCTAGAAACAAATGATGACCCTCGCAATTTTTGGTCAAATTTTCCTATTCATTTGCAGTACATTAAAAGGCATGCTGCAAAACAAAATATTGGCTTTAATTTTTTTCATTTATTCATAAATTAAAATTCAACAATAAATATTTTCTTAACTCATAAATAAAATGCCTGTCAATGGAAACAATAATTTGCTAAACTAATTATATATCCTTTTCGTTAAATTGATTCTAATGCCTTTATGGCAACGTGCAAATTATTTCTATTTATTCTCCTCCCATGTTGTAGGTGCCTCTTAATTTGTAAAGGAAACATTATTGATCGCGCCATCTTCGTAAACATAAATTATTTTTTTTCCACCTTGCTTCCTTTTTTCTATGCTTAAATTGTTTTTTATGTTTTCCTTCGTATCCTTATTAAAAATGAGGCTCATGCTGTAATAAAAGGAGAAAATAAATAATTCTTGTTTCTAAAAGAGAGTTGATTGGGTTTCACTGTCTTTACTTACCTTATCATTTTTAAAGTAATTGTTATAATTTCATCATCAAGTAGAAAAAAAAATTCTCTCTCGGCTATTAATATTTTAAAACTGTATTGATTTTTATAGTCTTTTTAAGTATTGCTGTTAATTATCAATCATTAAACATCATACATTAAGTATTGTCTTTAATTTCAAAAAATGTTTTCAAGAAGACTAAGGAATTTAAACTGTGAGCTAATTTTAATAAAATGATTTTTAAAAATTTTGTTAATAAATATTTAACAATCTTTAAATTTCCTAACAATAAAATTTAAAAAACATTGAATAAATATTTTGCATAATTTCTAATTAAATAAATCGCACGCAAGCAATATATAAGTAAATTGTTTAATTAAAGTGTTATACGTTTATTTATTTATTGTATGAATATCATTATTACGAGGAGGGTACGAACACTTCAGTTTCCATCCTTGGGAGAGTTCAATCAAAATTGCGATTTCAACTGTGGGCCGATGCACCTTGAGTAACGCAGAATCTGCTACACATTTGCTACTATAATGCCAAATAACCTCAACTTGAAATTACCATTATCATTACAATAAATTACGTTTTAAAAGATGAATCAACGAAAATAAATTAATGCTTAGATTTTTATTAATTTGAAATGTAACTTTTATCTTTCTATTTTATTATTCATTAAGAGATCGAATCTTATAAGAAAGGACTTCTATAATTTCTGTCTAATTCCTTTGAAAAACGCCATTTTTAAAGCGTGTACTGCTTTTGATGGATATTCTATTTTATTAAGTTTTGAACTGATTCATAGTTAATTGTTTAACGACTATGATAATTACATTACATTATCAAAAATTTCATTCTTGAACACATAATGGAAAAAACATTTTTTTATTCTTACTATAGGCAAAGTCCAGACACTTTTAAATTAATTTCAATACCGCAATAAAATTGAATAAATTATTAAAATTTCTTCACCCTAAAACAAATGAATAAGCCGTATAATTTTTGTCAAATTTTCCACTACGTTAACAGGCATGCTGCAAAACAAAAGCCTAACTTTTTTTTTCATTTATTCATCAATGAAAATTCAACAATAACTATTCACTTAAGTCATTGGCAGTAGATTTTTATGAGCCCAAATTATTATTAAGAGTCTAATAAATTTATTTCCATAAAGGCTTGGTTTAAAATTCACCATAAAAATATCTCTTTATGAGCGGAGAAATGCCTGTCAATGGAAACAATAATTTGCTAAACTAATTACACATCCTTTTCGTTAAATTAATTCTAAGGCCTTTATGGCAATGTGTAATTTATTTTTATTTATTCTCCTCCTATGTTGTAGACACCTCTTAATTTGTAAAGGAAACATTATCGATCACGTCATATTCGTAAACATAAAAGAATTTTTTTTTCTACTTCGCTTTCTTTTTTCTACTCTCCATCTTTTTTTTTTTTTTTCCTTCGTATCTTAATTAAAAATGTGGCTCATGCTGTAATAAAAGTAGAAAATAAATAAATCTTTTTTCTAAAAGAGAGTTGATTCGGTTTCACTGTCTTTATTTATCTTATCATTTTTAAAGTAATTGTTATAATTTGATCATCAAGTAAAAAAAAAATCTGTCTCTCGAATCTGTCGGCTATTAATATTTTCAAACTGTATTGATTTCTATTGAGAGTCAGTTTAAGTGTTGCTCAATCATTGTATCAATCATTAATCATACTTTGTGCAATATTTTTAATATCACGAAAAGATTTCAAGAAATCTAATAAATTTAACCATCTGAGTTATTCAGAATTTGCTACACATTTATCATTGATTGTCAAATAATCTTAATTTAGAATTACCATCATTATTACAATAAATTACCTTTTAAAAGAAGAATCTTTTCAAAACTAACTTAATGCTTACATTTTTAAGAATGTGAATTATTTGAACGTATTTGAAATGTAACTTTTATCTTTCTATTTTATTATTCATTGACAGTTAATCGAACCTTATTAGAAAGATATTACAGAATATTATTTATATTCTGTAATTCTGTCTAACTCCTTTGAAAAAACTCATTTTACCACCATTTTTTTAATTAAAACTGCTTTTGATAGATGTTCTTATTTTATTAAGTGTTCAACTGAATCATCTTGACATAGTTAAGTATTCAACGACTATGTTAATTACGTTACATTATTATTATTCTTATTATTAGAAAAGTCGAGACACTTTAAATTAATTTCAGTTCTGCAATAAATTTGAATAAATCATTAAAATTAGCCTCACAATTTTGTTGTTAAATTTTCCTATTAATTTATAGTACGTTAACAGGCATGCTACAAAATAACAGCCTAACTTTAATTTTTTTTTTTCAATTATTCATAAATTAAAATTCTAAAATTATTATTCGCTTAATTCTTAGGCGGTAGATTTTTATGCGTCTAAATTATTATTACGCGTCTAATAAATTTATTCTCATGAAAGAGCTTTCTTTAAAATTCACCATAAAAAATGTCTCTTTATGAGCGGAGAAATGCCTGTCAATGAAAACAATAATTTGCTAGAATAATTATATATCATTTTCGTTCAATTGATTCTAAGGCCTTTATGGCAACGTGTAATTTATTTTTATTTATTCTTCTCTCATGTTGTAGACACCTCTTAATTTGTAAAGGAAACTTTATTAATCACGTGATCTTCGTAAACATAAAAGAATTTTTTTTCCACCTTGCTTCCTTTTTTCCTACGCTCCTTTTTTTTATGTTTTATTTGGTATCATTATTAAAAATGGTGTTTATGCTGTAAGAAAGGAGTAAATAAATGAATCGTGTTTCTAAAAGAGAGTTGATTGGGTTTTACTATCTTCACTTACCTTATCATTTTTAAAGTAACTGTTATAATTTGATCATCAAGTAAGAAAAAAACTGTCTCGCGGTCATTAATATGTTCAAACTGTATTGATTTTTATTGAAAATATTTTTAAGTATTACTATTAATTAATTGTCAATCATTAATCATCATACTTTTTGTAATATTTTTACAATCACGAAAGGATTTCAAGAAGTCCAATGAATTTAAGTGTGAACGATTTTTAATCAAATAATTTTTAACAAAAACATTTTGATTCAATTATTTAAATTTAATTAAATACTTTAAATTTTTATTATAATAATTTTATAAAACACCCACTAGAAATTATGTAAAATAATTATTTATTCAAATGAATCACTCACAAACAGTATATAATTAAAATGGGTATTTATAGTGATATGTGTTCACTAATTTACTTTATAAAAGTCATTTGTCTCAGAAACCTTAATTAATGAATATTCTAATCTAACATATTAATTAATGTATTTATTTATTTAACAGAAATTTCTTAAAATCACAGATTGTGAAAATTGTTCATTTTGGGTTATTTCAATTTAATGAGAGTATTTAATTTATAATTATTTCTTGATATAATAATAAAAACCGTTTTAGCCTTTTATCTCGTCATGTGTCAAATTTGTATTTTTATTATATATTAATTTATAATTTGCCGTCAGTCTCAATTTATTCTTTTGTTTTTAATTCTTTTATGTAATAGTGGTAGAACTAAATCTCTGTCTAATCCTTTCAAAAACACCATCCTGGTTATAACATGTTTTTGTGAATACTTTTGCTGAAAAATGTATACGATTATTATGCTCTTATCTACAAAGCGTTAGAAAAAAGCCATTGGCTAAGACGCATTGTCCTCCTGCTGCATGGATATATAGAGAATTTTTCATATAATGAATCAACGCCACCTTTGGTTATATTGTAGCATGCTATAGCTGCTTACAGGTCAGAGAAATCATTATGGTTTAAAGCAGGGATGGACAAACTTTTTCGGTCGCGCGACAGAAATTGAAAACAAAAAAAAGTTTGGCGGGTCAAGATAAATTTTTCTAAAATTTTAAAAACAATATACGAGTATTACAATTTAAATATGTTAATGAGATGAATGAAATTGCGATTTCATTTTTAAAAGTTTCTTATATTCAGGTACGAAGTGAGATGTACTGATTCTAAGGAACGAGGCTAAATGCTCATCTGTCAGTCTACTACTGTGTGTGCTTGCTATTTCCGTCGATTTATGTTTTGTAAAACCAAAATAGAGAAAGTAAAAAGATCATCAGTCCTTTGAAAAAAATATTTAATCAAAGTCAAAAAGGAGAGGGATATCTTATATATAAATATATATTTATTTTAATTTGCCTCGGACCTGCAAATTAAAATTCTATCAGAGGGCCGGATAGGCTCTTCCGGCGGGCCGGAGTTGACCCACGGACAGTAATTTGCCCATCCCTAGTTTAAAGCAATATCAAAGTCTGTTGAGTTTGAACTTTCATAGATAAAAATCTTCTTTACGGTCATTTTCTCCACTTAAATCACTTCCAGGTTCATCTAGAATCTTTAGCAACTCTTCCACATTACGCGAATCAGATGAATGTAAATTCTCATCTGATCTAACTTTCAAAGGCATGTATACTACTGCCAAAAATTGTAACACAGAAAGGAAGATGAGGTCTCACAGATCGCTCTTGAAAAATGCGATAGAATTTCTAACGGATGCCATTGCCAAAAGATTGCGATAAGTGGGGGTTATGTTCAAGGTCACAAAATAGGAAGCTAGAATAAGAATACATTCAGTTGGACTAAACATGTAATAAAGGTGATGGAGGAATATGCTGAGCTGTATGTGAAACCATACGTCCCCTGCTGTTATTCATATGAAAAAAATAATTATTTCAAAAAATTTAATTTTATGCAAAAATAAACCGTTAAATATTTAAAAATATTTAATGCTTTCTAATTTATTTCAAACTAAAAATAAACAATCTTCCCAACTAGAAGATCAATTCCCTTAAGTTACCAAATGGCAGGCAGATTCGAAATTTAACTAGCAAAGACAATCTGAAAGGTAGCATGCCTCTACGGGGAGAGGCATGTTCATGGTCTCAAAAAAGGAAACTAGAGTTAAAATACATTCAGTTGGACTAACATGTAATAAATGGGATGGAGTAATATGTTGAGCGGTCTGTGAGACCATACGTCCTCTGCTACGGGTTATTTATATGAAAAAAATTATTTCAAAAAAATTAATTTTATGAAAAAATAAACAATATATATTTAAATATTGAAAAATACTTAATGCTTTCTATTTTATTTCAAACTAAAAAGCAACTATCTTCTCAATAGAAGATCAATACCCTAGAGTTACCAAATGGTAGCCAGGTTCTAAATTTGACTAGTACAGACAATCTGAAAAATTGCGTTTCTCTACGGGGATGGGCACAATAAATTCGTAGATATTTAAATCACGGAGAAAAGAATAATTCAGTGAGAGAACTTACCTTTCTTGAAGATGTTCTTTCAAAATTTGGGGTGGCAGAATGTGAGGTCAGTGTAATAGTTCTCCCGTGATTTATCTTGGATAACCTATCTGCTGTTCTAATGGCGAATGACTTCTGTCAAAAACACCATTCCACACCAACATTCAAATACATAACATTCACCAACATACAAATATTTATAAGTCATAAATATTCAATATAAATTTTAAAATTTGAGCAATCACTGTTTTTGGTAAGTGACTCAACGCGTAAGATTTCTGTGATTTATAATTTCGTAAACAAGTGTGTGATAATTCATTGATCACTATTTTACTATTAAGTTTTGACATTTTTTTATTTAATATTAATCTAATACATTTAATATTTTATTTAATGTTATTAATTACAATTATTATTATTTATTGCCATTTTATATTTCATTTGTTACATTTAATTTTATATTTTGTTATTTACTAGAGATTTCCTATATTTATAAATTCATGAATCAATTTCAAATAGTGATAACTCATTTATCATTATTTAATTATTATTATCTTTGTAGTTGATCATCTTCCTTCAACAAGCCTTAAGACATGTATTTCTTATCTATAAGTTGTGGGCACTAATAGTAACGTGCTGCTTTTTTTTCCTACATAGGATCACAGGTGCGAATGAAACAATTATAATGAGATCTATGATGCCCATTACTATTGGAAAACATCATCTGATATCAGTTCAACTTTTTCCACATTTTATTGTTTTGTATCTAGATAAAAACTTAGTAGATATGAAGGTTAAGAAAGAAACTTTTACTGCCAAGAGCGATTCCGTGAGAATTTCCATTGGAGCTGTTCCAAAATCTTTTCAAAGGTAATTATGATCACTCTTTTGATGACTCTTATGCGTTGAAAATCTCAAAAGAAACATGAATGGAAATTTCCATTTTATGAGCTTCTATGATTTTCAAAAAGAAAACATAAAAGTGTGTTTTATTCTATCAGTATCAATAAGAAACAAATTATATTGCCTGGTTAAAAAGAAATTTTTAGTTCAAATCATAGACTTCATTCATATGACGTTTTCTATTCTACTCAAACTAAAAATAATTTCTGAAAAAAGAATTCAAAATGTTTTGGTTAAATTTTTTTTTATCTAAAATTAAATCATAATCTTTGTTGAATGTTGTACTGCATGTACTAGTATAACAAAAAAATAATTTTTAAATTCACTTAACATTTACTATACTGATGCATGTACTGAAATAAATGCCATCTTTATTTATAATTCAATGACAGAGCTCTTGTAATGTGAATCAGTTATAATTTCTTATATAAGTTGATTAGAAAAAGGGTTCTCAAACTGCTGAGAACACAGCAAATGAAGATACGTAGTATATCTTCATATCAGCAAATGAATATATATATTATATAGGAGGAATGATGTATTTCCTACGGATAAAAATTATTTTGTCTAAAATTAAATTACAAACTTTTTTTAATGTTGTACTGCATTTAGAAAAAAAAATTCAATTCACAAAAAATTTGCTGTTCTAAAGTATAACCCTGTTTAAAGAAATAAATGCCACCTTTATTTATAATTCAGTGACAGGGCCTTTGTAATGTGCATCAGTTATAATTTCTTTTTGTAAGTTGATTAGAACAATGGTTCTCAAACTGCTGAGAGAATCGCAAATGAGAATATGTATAAAAAATAGGGAGGAATGATGTATTTCCAGCAGATGAAAATTATTTTGTCTGAAATTAAATCATAATCCTTTTTTAACTTTGTACTGTACTTACAACAAAAATATATTTTTTTAAATTCACTTAAAATTTATTATTATGATGTATAATCCTGTCTAAAGAAATAAATGCTACTTTTATTTATAATTCCTGGGGGTTCCATGGCTGTTTGTAGTGGTTCGGAATCCACTTTAAGCCGTAGGTCCCGGTCTTCTATGACTGTAAGAGCGTCACGGAGCAAAAGTCAGGCTTCTACCTATGGGTGCTCCATCACAGCAGAAGCTGCTTCCTTCCCCTTCAATCATGAGTCCATATGGGCTCGTGGGCTTGGCCAGCCAAGTGGGATAAGAAACAACAACAACAACAACATAATTCAATTAATAGCTCTTGCAATGTGCATCAATTATAATTTCTTATATATGTTGATTAGAACAAGGGTTCTCAAACTGTTGAGAGAAGCGCCAATGAGAATATGTATAAAAAATAGGGACGAATGATGTATTTCTTACAGATAAAAATTAAATTATTTTAAATAAATGAAAAATGGACAAAAATTAACATAAGAGAACTTTTTGATTGCTACAAACTTCATTATTAATTTTAAAAATTATTAAATTATCTTTAATTGGTTCGCAATTTTAATTATAAGAATAATGAAATCTTTACTTTACTTTCACTGCAGAGTATTTATGTATCTTTTTTTTTATTATTTATTTTTTTTCGTGGAATAGGGTGGTATCAACAAATCAAAAATCGAAATTAAATATTTCATAAAAACCTTTTGAACGAAAAAGTATTTCACAAAAACAATTTTTCCGCTGCTGTACCAGGTATTCAGGGTAGAATAAGAGATCAAAGGCTGAATAAGAAGAATGGCTTACTTGTTAGGGAGGCTTGGATGCAATGCAATTTTGAAAAAGAAATTTAATTATTATTCTTTTAGTAATTAAAAGTAAATTTTTCATCTAATTTTTCTATTGATACTTTGGATTTAAGATTTTAATTATGGGAAAAATTTAATTACTTTTATTTTACTTTAAGTCCTACTAAATTACCTTTCTCACCTATTACACTTCTTTGTTTGAATCTACCTAATTTGCCCGTACTATTCAATATTAAATTTAATTTAAAAACTTGGTATTAAAATATTTGATTAATTTTGCAATGAAAAATGTGATTATTTATGTTTGCATATGTTATGCAACCTATTTAATTGTTTCAATATTTTAAATTAACTATACTTTTATAATTATAGCAATGATACTCCACCACTCATCTACAGTTCTATTGGATACATTCACAGCTTAAGAGTAGTTCAAGATGAAACAGATAAAAATAACTCTAATGTAGAGCTGCATTCACAATTTTCAACAAGTATGTGTTTTTTTTAATTCAATAATAAATAAAATTAAAAATATCTCTTTCAAATATATTAGTATTATATTTAATTTATGTTAAAAATTCCTAACAAAAATTCGATAATCAAAAAACCGTCTGTTGCTGTATTTATAAGTCCTTTATTTTTTTATTTATTTAAAAATTTTGGTTTTAAAATTTTCTGTAATTAGTTTTAAACTAAAATTTAAATAAAGCATCTATTACTAGAACTTGATGCATAAAAATGCAAATTCTAAATATACGGATTTTATTTCTTTAGATTTGAATATTTCAGCAATTTTAATAAAGTTCATTTATCTTTTTTTCCTGGTCAAATTTTTAAATCTCATGTAATTTGTAATAGTCTCGTGCAATTTTCTATACGAAAGAAATTGAAAATATCTGCTATTTAATGTTCCATGCATAATTATACGATAATTTTTTTTAAAAAATGCACTAATCTAAAATTTTAATGATTAAAAATGCAAATGCACTAGGAAAATTGAAAGTCACATATTTTCAAAAATAATAGTGGCTTAAAGGAGTTCAAAAAAATTTGACTATTTCAAAAAAATTTAATGACTATTTTCCATTAGATAGAAATGCAAACGTAAAAAAATCAATTGAATAATTAAATATAATATAAATATTAAGTATAAAATATATTTCGAAAGAATTTTTATATTCATTTACTGTTTTTATACCATTAATAATTAAACATACTGCAAGATTATTCTAACAATATTTTTTAGTTCTCTTCTTTTTCAGTAATTTTGCGTGCTCAATTAAAATGAATTTGTTTAATAAATCTTACATACTTAGAAATAATTTATTTTCTTATTTCAGTATAATTTAAAAATAATGATTATAAATATCATTCACTACAGCATTTTTAAAGAAATTTATTTTAAATTTCAGTGCAATTTAATTATTAATACAATCTTTTTTACTATGGTAATTTATTATAAATTAGAATAAAAATGCCCTATAACCAAATAAAATAAGTGCCGGGAAGGGAAAAGAAGTATCTTTCTAAGAACAAAATGTTAAGATCATGTTTCAGAAAATTTCAAAATTGTATGCTGCCGTCCTGTATGTAAGCAATATTGCTGCTAGAAATGCAATAAATGTTCAGTAGGTGGCAACTAAAACGCTGAGTGTTTGCATGGGTATTTCATACTACTGTTTCCAAAAAGTGAGACCATTTTTCAATTTAGAATTCCCAAGGCTTACCCAAGGCAAGGTCCTTGACATCTGTGAGAAATTTGACGTCAAAATATTCATTAGTGCTTGAGTTACGCTTGACTTTGTGAGACGCTAAAATTGATTCCGGTGATTTTTGAAATGTCAGAATTAATTAAGCAAAGAACTTGCATTCAATTTTGTTTGTGGCAACGTATAGAATGCTGCAGAAGGCATTCGGTGAGCATTCTTATATCGGAAGGAAATGTTTAGAAGTGATATAAACAGTTCACCGAAAGCAGAGAACGCGTTAAAGACGAAGAACCCTCGACCATCAACCTCAACCGACGAAGCTCACGTCCAAAAAATTAAAGATTAGTGCTTGCAAACCGTCGATTTACAATTAAATACATTGGTGACGATGTTGGAATTTCAAAATTATCGGCCAATTCCCTTTTGGGCCTCAAACGCGTCATGGAAACTCGATTGGTACCGAAAACACTGAATGCGCCAGCTCACACTGCATAGAATCTTCGTGACTTTTTCACCAAAAATGAAACCCTTATCTTACCATAACCACCGTATTTCCGCCGTGCGACTTCTATCTATTCCCTAAAGTCAAAAATTAAAAAATATGCAACTGTCAGTGATCCTCATTCCAAATTTTTCAATGTAATAGATCAGCGTATTGTTGTACCTTCAGGACTTTTGAATTTAGAGTGTATCTGCATATAAAGTGACAAATGGCCTAATGCCAAAGTGCATGACATGAGAAAACACTATCACATTTTATAGAGATAATGCTAATCGTAGTGTGAAAAATATAATACAACTGCAGTTTTAAATAAATTTTAAAGTAGTATAAAAACGGTATGACGTACATCACATACAAAGAACATATTTTAACTGAATTCTGAATAAGAAAATTAAATTTAGAGTCATAAATTATGATCTTTAACGTCTCTTTGAATCAATGAATGTCTGATATTTATTCGCAGTCAGTTCTATTCAAACTTTTATAATGGATTATTTTTGAATAAATTCAGCCTTTGAAGTAGTTTATACTTTATCTCGCTTCGAAGAGATGCATATTAAAAAATCAGAAAAGTAAACATGCACAATTGCATGCACAAAACATGCCGTGTTTACTTTTTCAATGCAAATAAAAATAAATAAGATGATTCCTGGATTTCTTTGTTATTTCTTTTACTTTAATATCTGCAGTTTATGAATTTTAGATGTCTTAAGTGTCAGGGGCATTTAAAGGGTTTGTTTTTCTGTTTTAATCCAGGCTGCTCAATGCTCTCAGTTTTAAAATGCTGAAAGATATGATAAAATCAGTATCATTCAATGTGATGTAGCATATCATTTACTGTATTCAAAAATACCAATTTTCCATTTAAAATTCGCGAGGCATATGGAATTTCAATTTTTTTTTCTTTTTTAGCTTACTGGCACTGTCCTCGACATCCGTGGAAAATCTAATCTAAAAATATTCATTAGTGTTGGAATTACGCTTGGCTTTGTGAGACGCTAAAACTACTTCCGGCGATTTTTGAAATATCTGCATTAATTGAGCAAAGAACTTGCATTAAATTTTATTTACGGAAACATATAGAATGCTGCAGGAGGCATTCGGTGAGCCTTCCTATATCGGAAAGAAATGTTTAGTAGTATAAAAATGTTTAGTAGTAAGTGGTATAAACAGTTCAAAGAAGGCAGAGAACACGTTGAAGACGAAGATCCCTCTAGTTGACCATCAACCTCAACCGACGAAGATCACGTCAATTAGAGACCTTGCTGAGGATGCTGGAATTTCAAAAGTATCGGTCAATTCCGTTTTGCCCTTCAAACGGTCAAATCTCGATTGATACCAAAAACACTGAATGCGCCAGCTCTCACTGCATTGATTCTTCGTGACTTTTTCACAAAAAATGAGATCCATATTGTTCCACAACCACCGTATTCAGAGAGTGCGACTTTTGGATGTTCCCTAAACTAACGGGGATACTCCGGTGACATTGTTTTGAGTCAATTGAAGAGATTCAACATGAATCGAAACGCGCTTTGAAGGCCATCCCTGCCTTCTGCCAAAATGACTTTTTAGCATGTATTCAGGATTGGAAGAAAAGTTGGCAGAAGTGCATTGTGTCCGGAGGGGATTACTTTGAAATCGATGAAATAAATTAGAGGAATAAATAAAGAGTTTTTGAAAAAAAAAAATTGGTCTTACTTTTTGGGCACAGTTGTACTAAACATTTTTATCATAATCATATTTAAAAAAAAAGATAATTTATTCCTTAAGTGTATTTGTTAAAATTCAAAAATGTTCTTTGGAAATAAATATATATTTTGAAGACCTATTTTATTTATTTCTAAACAATAAAAGATATTGAAAAAAAATTTCTTTTTTCTGAATAAAAGAAATGAAAAAATTAAGTAAAAAAAATGGGAAAAAAATGATGGAAAGCAAAAAAGGGAAAGATGATTAAAATGATTGTTTTGAAACATTGATGGAAAAGATGATTAGAAAAATTAATGGAAAATAAAATCCCAATATCAGGAAATGAAATTTTCATGACAGATTTATTGTAAAATTTATAAAAGTTATTACAAACTAAAGATCATAGATGATCGATTACTAGAGTAGAGAACATGCAGGCATGGATACATGCGTACACTCAATCGTACAATAATTTAATGTGTCATGGCTATCGACCCTTGTTACACTAGTTTAATAAGATCAACAATAGTGTTTGAGATTAGATAAAAGCTCTTCCAAATCATGTTTCAAACATATACAATCAGAGATAGATTACGGTGATCATGGCAATGTGTTGGCACTCTATTAGCATGTCGAATTGTAATTGTGGAAGGGTATTTGGAAATGTCATGCTGAGAGAAACCTTCAACAATCCGTTCATGAATAGTATTATAATGAGTTGATTAACCATTCGCGTGTATCATTCTTTATTCAGGATTATCAGAATAAAGTTTAAGAAGGTCCATAATTATATGAAATCCAACCCCAAAATATAATATCAACTGAGTCTTAGAAACTGATGTCAGAATGAATTTAAATAGCTTAAATCAGGTTCTAATTCTTACCAGTGCCTGACTATCACTTGCATCTGACAAATTTAGAAACAAAATGGTTCTCGTGCGTGAACTCAACTGTGAACCGTTTTCCGCTTGGACATCTAAGTAGCTGTTTCACAACAACAGTGGGCCTGATGGTCTAATGTCTAGCGCCTTGGCGCTTGGTATCACATGTTTCGGGTCGAATCCCGGCGGTGCCAAAGATGTTTCAGAAATGCTATCATTCATACAATAGTGGTATCGATGCGTTTGTAGTGGTTCGGAATCCACTTTAAGCCATACGTCAAATATGACCGTAGAGCATGACAGGAGCCCAGTTAAATTTCTCACATCATTTCCAAATTGTAGAGGGGCAATTCAGCTCTAGGCGCTGTGATGTGGTGTAGTAGTTTCACAACAAAATTAAAGCTGATGACGACGTCTAAGTGGTAAACATTCTGTAGGACGTTGAAGAACACCGGACACAGTCCAAGAAATAATTATATTGTCTAAAAGGTGAATCCAGAGCTTAGACAACTAGAAATATTTCCACCCACTCATTTCGATCATATACAGCAATCCTCCGAATTCGATCAACCTTTTCACTAGTCTTCATGCACCAACTAGATTCTTGTTCTCTTGCATTATTTCTCTCCTGAAATCCTTGATACCAGTAATAGTACAAGAATGCAAAACAATGATCTCTACTTTTTGCATTTTAATTAAAGTATTACCTTGTTAAAAAAATTTCAAATACAGATATCTCCTCTGTTTCCTTAAAACTATTCCATAACGTAAACTATTCCGTAAACTATTCCATAACGTAAACTATTCCGTAAACTATTCCCAACTTAAGTCAATTCAAATAAAACTTTTTGGATAATTATATGGCCAACTACAAGAGTGGCAAATGAATGGTCATTGCCCATTCGCTTAACTTGTTTATAGGAATTATTGCCAGACAAAAACCTTAAGCTCTCTGTCAGACAGACTTGAGGAAAAATTAGAAAAATACCTCGAGCCATATAATTATGTTAATGGTTCATTACTTTCCATCATATTATGTTTTACAATACATTTGCAATATTTTACAATTTGTTAATAAAGAAAAACTTTATTTTACAGTATCTTTATACAGTTTCCTTTTGTTCCATATTAAAATTTCTTCAATAAATGCATTTTGAGCTGTAACTTATAAATAAATTACACTGATATAAAATTTTATTTGCACTTCTTTTTTCTCATAGGTTTTGTTTCTTTTACAGATTTTAAAAATGGCTCAAAAACTACAGATTTTGAATTGTCCTTGGTTTCTGGATGGAGGTAATATTTATATCCTCAATTTATTTTTGAAACATTTCAATAATCTTATGCGTTGAACATTTAAATTCCGAACCACAAAATAATTAAACTAAAATTTAAAATGCAATTTACAAGTATATATAAAAACTAATAAATTCTGCTATTTAAATATTGATTATTTGAAAAGTTTTATTTAGTTTTTGAAGATTTCATTTCGAAACTTTACAGTTGAAAATTAGATCAATTGCACAAAAAGGACAAACCATTGTATTAGGACATAAGTAAGAATTATTAGAAAATTTAGTCCATGTCTTATTCAATGGTTATATTATAATTATTTATATCATGTTGCATCGGGCATTCTCGTCACAAACATACTCTATCTGTGTAAGATCTGAAGATTCCATTGATTGAGGAAATATCTGTGTTAATTACATGACATATTTATTGATTGTTGCCGAATATAGCCAAACGTTATCATTCTAAAAACTAGAATTTTGCAACCACTGAATATAGAGTAGCATAAATGGCTGAAGTAGCTGATCCACGTATTGCAATTCCAATGTATAATAGGCAATTTCATTCTTTTAATACGCACCAAAGGTAGGTAAACTATCGAAAGCAATGGAGGCCGTCATGTTGTTTTTGTCAAATATGATGTCCAACAGTCTACAAATAATACTCCACGTCGCCTTCAGGCTCTTAATCATCTATTATCAATGGTGCCGTCAGTAAATGTACTGTTTTGTTGACCAAGTCTCTATTTTGAAGCCAACTGCAATCCTCTGCCTCAATACTAATATTTCATAATGCATAAATTGTTCCTGCATAACTACTGCATCCATTATGCCCTATACTTTTTGCAAAATATCGACAACTATGGATTGCCGGAACACCCCTGCATGCCTTCGGATGCACCAATAGGAGTATGGATTCATCCGTACACCTATTACAATTCACATTTTTTCTTATCTTCTCTAAGTCCTTTGCTACAGTTGACTTATATTGAAAAGTTTTAGCTGCGGTACAACGGGAAAACCAATCACGTATGTCTGAAGCATGTATCATGTTTACTACGTCCTTTGTGAAGTTGTCTGAATGCTTAAACTATATTTGTCCTCATTGGCCAGGCTTTTCAATTACACAAGTTTTTATTAGTAAAAAATATCTCTAAAAAATAGATCTTTAAGGAACTAATATATATCCTTTTTTTCCCTTTTTATCCTAACAATTTATTATGAAACTAACATGCATTTCAACTCATTAACGTAAGTTTTTGTTGATATTCCCTGTAATTTACGTATTCGTACTACCCATTCTTTATCCTCCATCAATTCTTTTTTTCTCTGTCAAATATTATAGATGTTGACACATATTCCTTAGCATTGTGATGAATTAAAAATGCAAATCATTGGATAATCTATGCGTTGCTATTTGCAATCTGCGTCCGATTTTGCGCACGAAAAGACTGCACGATGTATAAAAAAGAGGTTTTCTTTCATGTTCCTGATGGCACTGGAATTGCATATTGAATATCGCGAATTGAGTTCTTAAAATGCCACTCAGTCTAGATTCTTTTATGAAACCGAATCAAAAGATTTACAACTTATCAATGATAGCCTATCGTTCGCTCGCTGGATATTATAGTTGGGCTTGTTTTCCGAATACAAGCTGCAAAGTGTTGAAACAGATATAAGATTGCCATATATTTCTCATATCACGATGTGTCTTAATGCATAACTCCTCTATTATGTGATTTCTGGAGAGTTTTGGTAATCCTGTACCAATCGTACAATCGTACATATGAGTAAATTATTATCAATATATATGCTCACTCTCACTGTAAAATGAGTTTTTAAGAGGCTTTAAGTAGGTTATAACTTTTCAATGATAAAAGCTGGATTCCAATCGGATATTAAAAACTCTAGATATATTAGCTAATCAGAAGCAAACTCCCACTGTCGATTTTAACAGGAAATTCCTATAATTGTTCGATGCAAGATTCCTATAATTGCAAGCAAATTTGGCTCTAGTTTCTATAGGAATCCAGCTTAAGTGCCAATAGTATATTACGTAATTATTTGAAAGGAAAAAGTGTGAAAAAGTATTGCAATATGTGTACAATCTGTTCTAGTGTAGACCATCATGAAAGCTTGAACAGCCAAACCAAATTTCCAATAAATTCAAGATCAGCACCACTGTATTCGTGGAATGAAGCAACATCGAAAGGCGAGAAAAGAGACTTTTATGTGTTCATTGAAGAAGGACAAGTTCTTTTACATATCTTCATCAATGAAGAATTCAACAAAAAAATCCAGCATCCAAAATTTCTTAACAGAAATGAGCTGCATAAGGTAAAAATTGTTAGGTAAGTAATCATACGTATAGTTTATTAATATAAACAAATACTAGTTACGGGGGACTATTTTTAACATGTGTAATCTGATAGATAAGGTGTTAAGCTTCCTATCTAGAGAAGCTCGATTCTAAACTCAGTTCTTAGATAAGTTGTTGAACACCAAGAAATTCATCGCTCTGTAGTGGATTCCAAGCCATTGCGGGATATATGGAAATGAGCAGGCTGGCCAAAAATTGATCATTAATGAGGCCACTTGATCTTACTTTGACTTTGCGGCATGCAAAACGTTTTATCTTTCTCTATTAAATCCAAGCGTTTCAACCTATATAAAGAAAAGGCTTCTGATAAAAAGTGGAATTCCCTACTAAATAAATCAACAAGATTTTCCAATTCCTTGTCTAGAACAGGCTGCATGGCCTGCTTTAGATTTATCACGACTACCTACAGAGTCACCTGCATAGAATAAGTCTGGTTTCTACAGATATATGTCCCCTTTGCAACTATGGTATGCCCATAACTGGAGAGCATCTCAGTATATACCCAACTATTATTAACTGTTTCTCTTTTTGTGTTACTGTCCATACCTTTAGCGATTACTTTTTGTCGTTTTTTTTTTATTGTATCGAACTGCTCGTCGACTAATTACTGATGGGAAAGAGATTGGCATAGGATAAAAAAAAAAGTTCTAAACCTAACTAGTGATGTCAAATGATAAATTCGAAACCAAAAAGTCGTTCCACTAGGCTCAATGAGTTGGAAAAAAGGATGCTAATGCTGCAAACCTTACCTTGAGAACACGGTTATGATCTTACAGACAAATCCGAACAGAAAGCTCTCGTATATAAAGTGGGGATGAGCGAAATGATTTCGAGAAGCAGAACCCCCCTTCCCCCAGATACAACTCCTGGAGTGTTTGTTTCTTTTCCTTGTAGCAAAATGTGAGTGTAATTTAGAAACCCCCATACTGCTATCTGTTGTCATTTGCACATTGCTGTGACAATAACCTCAAGTCAAAAATTCTCGACATCAGTCATTGTAACGTACTCCACCAGTGGATTTGAACCTAGGCCCCAATTTAGACTGAATGAATACTCTATTACTTCAAGTATCTAAGATATTTAACTAACAATAATTTGCAATATTTTGCATAAATGAATAAATAATAAACATTTACCGTAATGAGAGCTTGACATGAGCTTTGTGGTAATACGAACAACTAGCATGCAGAAGAGCCCAAGTTCCAATCCACTGGATGATACTGTTGCAGCCGCAACCATCAGAAATGAGGAGACTCGATGGAGATTGTGATAATATATATAAGCTTCCCTCATCGACACTCAAGCTGCTAAATGAGAGACTTCTTGGTTTTCTCTAATTCGACATGCAATTGAGGGACATTCAATCCTAAAAGAACTTCCCGAAGAACTCCCCCATCAGTGGGCTAATTGTGGCCCCCTTATGTGGAACATGTGGCCCATTGATGTACGAAAAGAACCATTAGTTTAATGTAAAATTTACTTAAAAGTTAGGTCATATAATCTATTAAGTTCATTTAAATCTATTTACATTATAGAAAATTTATTTTTTACTACTGAAAAGGAATTATTATTAATTAATAATTGCGAAAAATAGTTAAAATATTTGTAGCAATTATATAATATAATATATTTATTAATATTTAAAAAAAACTTTTATATTAAAACGATATTTTATTACACAATCACATTCTCAAATATCGAATTATAAAATCCAGTGCTAAGTTTATTTTAATATATTTTGAAATTTGCTTAATATAAGCAGGGTGAAATTCATTTTTAAATATATTTAATTGCTCATTTTTTAAATTTATTTCACTAGAGAATATTCATTTCAATTCTTTATACAATAAAAAAGTATTTTCAAAACATGTCGCTAACATAAATTGTTTGTAAATGCAATTGATGATTTTCATAAATGAAGAACATAGTATTTGTAACGAGCATTATTTAATTGAATATAAATTAATTTCTTCCTTTGTGATTATTAATTATTCAAGAGTTATGAACGCGTTGAATAAATAGAATAAAATAAGCATTTTTAAGTGTTATACAATTTGTTAGATTTCGCTGTTTGAATAGGTGATGTGGTCTCATATGTTACAAGTACACTCGTAAATGATGCAATGAAAAAGTTGATCTCTTTTGAAGCAGCATAATGCGTCATTGTTAAGCAAATAAAGAGCGTAATATTTATGAAATTTCAAAAATATTTACTGCTAATTTATTTATGTATAATTTTTTATATTAATTTAAAGTAATTTTTTTATCTTTTTAACTATTCATTTGTAATATTTGTTAAAGATTATTTTCATTTTAAAGTAGAGAGCGACCCACAATAGTTACCGCTCTAAGTGACATCTGGGCGTTCACACTACATATGCCTCCTTATGGAGAGAGACCATTCTAGCCTAATAGACCAACAAGAGACCATTCTAGCCTAATAGATTTAATGTGCCATCTCAGATATAGAAATGGAAACTTTTGGTTAGGCATCACTTTTCGAGTTTCAAATCTGACTCCCCTATTTCTGAAATTCAACACTTGAACCTGACACGGATTAGATATGTTGTTGTTGTTTCTGATACCCGATATGTTCTATCTATTAGACCAAATCGATAAGTCCATAAACTTCTAAAAAGTCGAAGAATAGAAGAAGCTCAGAAAAAAAACCTCATCCAATATAAAATCAAGATAGTTTAATATATTAGTAGTCGATGCTTGAGCAGTCCTACACTTAGCGAAGGTCCCGAAAATCTTCTGTCCTTGTTCACAGGTGAGCCTTCTCAAGTGTCTACAGTCAAAATGTCATAAATAAGTTTCTTGTCTTCTGTAACGCTCAAAAATCAGAGCACCACCAAAGCGATCTCTCGAGTACCTTGATCTTCTGATTAGATATTTAAAACATTTTAAATTTTGTACTTGATGAAGCAATCATGTAAACTGTAATTTGTATGAAGTTTAATTTTTTTTACCCATGAAAATATCGCTGCTTTATTATTTTGCAGGTCTAATAGAAGAATTCAATTTTATGTTGATGGCGTTTTGAAAACTGTTTACTTGACAAACAGAGAAAGGGCGAATAATTCATTTGGTAAGTTATTATTCATAGATTCTTGAAAAATTGAAATAACTGAAGGAACAAAACTCTAAATTGTTTTGTTACCTGTTGTTATTTGTTAATTAATTGATTACCCTGTTTTTAATGAGAAGCTCTTTCTGCAGTAGTTTCAATGCTATTGTGAAATTAATTATTTTTAAAGTAACTTTCAGCGACTGAGAATATATTTATAAAAATACTTGAGAAATCTATCTAAATAAACCTTTTGAGATTCATCGATAAACTGTCTACTTATTTTGCGGGGTGGGGACTTTGTCACTGGGTTACAAATTAGAGAAGTAGTAAATTTGGACTTAGGATGATGTTTTTTTCAGGAAGGCCTTTAGAGGCAGCCACTTCTCATTTTCATATTGTGTATGAAAACGATCATCAGACAACATGGTTGATAATGCAGCACCTACCTGATTGTCATAATCGCGATCAAATTCATTGATTTTTGAAAGCAGTGACTAACATCGAAAAATTCAATGAATAAATTGTGTCCTCGAATTCGCTAGTTGCATTCGTTTCAACAGGTATCACGAGTCGTGTTAAAAATCTATATTCAACATTTATATCCTAGTGAAATTTAAACATTTATAAGCTAATAACTATTATATTACTATTTGGAGCATTTTCCGTGCATTTCGAGATACTGCGCGTACTTTACTGGCAGCAGTACCAGACTTTCGTTATTGTGTGACAACAGCTGACTCGACATCAGCAGAAACTTACGCCCTCTCCCACGTTGAACGCCTAATTTTCCTGTCATTTCAAAATTTTCCATTACAGCCAAAATACATTTTGAAGACACTTCTTCAAAGGCGCAACATCCCCATGGTGGGACAGGTCGCAGACATCTGCAGGTCGTCTGCCTGTCTGCAGATTTTGAAACATGAAACGTTTACTTTTTACGGGGTAGGATTGTCAGCCATACGCTCAAAAATCATTTTGAACCAAGACCTATTGTTTAAAGTGGATTCCGCACCACTACAAATATCGGTTGCACCACTTGGACTGGAACCTGAAACCTGTGGCAACGAGACAGTCACTCCGCCATCAGGTCCCTTTGTAGACACTAACCTAACTAAATACACAGCGTAATTTCTTTGACCACCGAAACTCATGGACACCAGCAATAGTATTCCAGTAGTTTTTGTAAAACAATTTTACAGATAATGCTCGTTCAGTTTACTAAATCATCATCATTATAGGCAGAAACAACGGAATGTAATCTTAACGCTTGCAAATAAGAAAATTCATATAATTTATGAAATTCATTTAGCGCATTTGGTGTGTAGTCCAGATATGACACTAAAAAACAGCTGCAAGATACTATAAGTAAAGGAATTTTAATTACAAACACCTTATTTATAACCAGAAAGTTGTTTGATGTCAGGACAAATGGAGGTAGCCGTAATAAAATCTCTTGTCAATCGCGTGAGAGAATCAGGGGAAGGAAAGAATCAATTCAGACGATATTACTCAATTTTCTACGATGAGTCAGATTCTGACTCAGATGGCTATGATCATCATTATCATCCAGAGGGGAACAACCCACGGTCTGCCCTGAATATTTTTCTGGCCCGTAAAATCTATCACACTTTTACAAAATAGATATATTTTATAATGGCCAAAGTAGTGAAACACAATGTATTAAAAAAATACGTTATGTGTGCATCCTTATATTCAAAATTAATTGTCGAAATTATGAGAAAAAGTTAACTTTGATTTTAAAATAATATTCTTGCGAATATATGACAGTTATTGCCTTTTTTATTCATGAGTTGACAGTTATGAGTTCGCAGAATAATTAAATTGTATTCTGCAAACTAATGATACGCGTGCATCTTGGAACATCCAATATAATAAGTTCTGTTTTACGTCAAGTGACGTCAGTGACGCAGTGGCCCTCCTTAGATACACACAGTAGATTGTTGATAACCAGACTCTTAGTTGAAGTTGTTAGCGCGTTTGAGAACCTTTTTTTACCAAAGTGAAATTGACCCAACACAAAACAGGTTCAAGTATAACGGACGCTAATCTGTACCACCCATGACGATGTGCAAAAACCCAAATTGAGATCGATTTGCAAAAGCTAAGTGAAAGAGTGCAGAAAGAAATATAGCACTAGAATAATAAATATTTTTTAATGATTTCATTTTTTTTATGTCGTTTATATTTAAATATTTTTTTTTTATATTTCCCTTTTAGAGTTATATATTTCTTTACAATGTGCGTTTAGTATCATTATTATTATATTATATATATGCTTACATGTAATAATAATAGTAAACACAATAATAATAACTCATTATGTTTCAATTTTTCATTCCAAAAAAATGTCTATAGAGAGTCTAATTTTAATACGGGGATATATAATTTTATATGCGGCCCTCGGAGTTAGGATGTATTTCCAAAGTATCCCATAAGATCATTTGGGTTGGTCATCCCTCTTATTATCTAAAGTTCGTCGTCTAAAGTGTCATTATCATCATTAAAAAATTATTAAAAAATTATTGAAAAAGTTATTTAAAAAAATTATTGAAAAAATATTTAAAACAAACATAATTGTATATTTTGTGTTATTTTTTCTTTAGATTCAATGGACATCTCAAAAGAATGATACTATAAATAAGGGAATTTTAATTATAACCACCCCATTTATAGTCGCTGAGTTGTTTAGTGTCAGGACAAGTGGATATAGTCCTTGCAACCTCTCTTGTCAATCGTTAGTTGAGATAGAGGCAGGGGAAGAGAAAGAATCAATTCAGACGATATTAATCATTTTTCTACGATGAGTCAGGCTATGATCATCATTATCATCAATCGTCTAAAGTGGTTATAATTATAGCCACAAAGTTGTTTAGTGTCAGGACAAGTTGAGGTAGTCCTTGCAACCTCTCTTGTCAATCGTTAGTTGAGATAGAGGCTGGAGAAGGATATAATCAATTCAGACGATATTAATCATTTTTCTACCATGAGTCAGGCTATGATCATCATTATCATCAATCGTCTAAAGTTGTTATCATTAACACCATTTTTAAGATTAAACAAAATTAAGAAATCCATATCTAATTGCATTTTGTGTCATTTTTTCTTTAGACTCAATGGACATCTCAGAAGAATGGAAGATGAAATCCTTCACATCTTGGCAAAAGTGCGATTGTAAGATTGACATTCTAGAATCTGTTGTGGAGTTCGATTTCCTGCTTAAATGCCACGGGGATTCTTCTTGACAATTGTTGAAATAATCCTTAAGAAGTCCAGAAATGTACTTAACTTGGACATATCAGAACTTAGCGTCTCTTCCATCGCTGGATTACATATCATCATAATAGAAAAGTTTTCATAATGATGCTTGTGCGTAGGAATCATCGATATGTGCTTCAGAAATGTACAATCCATATGCGAAGTGTGGAACTGATTTGTGTACATTTTTTAAGTGGAGAAATAAGAGAATTATTATGTTAGTGTCAGTTAATAAAAAAAAATTAAAACTTAATTATTGAGTAATATAGATATGGAATGCAAAATAAAGTGTGTAAAACTAAATTGAATAACTATTTTATAGTCATTAAAATAATATTAATTTTAAAATTCTAATTAAGAGTATTTTTATTGATTTCTCTTAACATTATATTTTAGGATTTGGATAGTTTACATATTTTCCAAAAGCCATTTAACTTCGACGTTTTTCAAATAAACCTTAAAAAGACGCAGAATATTCTACCATTTTACTTAAAAACAAGTAACATAAAAAATTTAAAAAAATTATGTCAATTCCTACTTTTTTTTCACTCTATTGCAGAAAGTCCTTTATAAATAATTTTCATTCATCTTTTTTTAAGTTTATGTGGCGCCATCTATTGGTAGATATATGCAACTTAAATCTCAAAAAAAATTTTAATTAATTAATTAAATTTAATTACTGAATTAATATTTGAAAAAACTGTATTAACATCACGTGTCATCCACAAGTTAAAAAAATGTATTTGAACTTGAGTGCATGAATAAAAAGTATTTTATGAACGATTGAAAATTTGTACAAGATATATATAGGGACAGTGTGAGCTAATGGAAGGAATTGAATAATTCGAATTAAATTTTTCGGTTTTAAGTATAATTCCAATAGTTTATTATTTCTTTACCAGATATAGATTTGAAGGGTAGGTTTTTATTTCTTAAAATATTCATACTTTTTAAATCTCCATTATCGTTTCCTCTTCAATTCAAGTCGGTATATTTTTAAGATTGTTCAATAAATATTTTAAAAAGATTGCGAAAAAAGTTCCATAATTTTCAATAATTAATGTTTTAAAAAATGAATTTAAAAACAAGAAAAATATGGCAAACGCTGTCGTATTCGTATAATAATAATTTAAAATAATCTTTCTAATATTATAGAATTATAACCAAAAATCATTATAGTTCCGATTTATTTTGCTTTTAAGATTTTATCTTTATTGGCATTTATAATGCAAGAACATTTTGAGGAAATTTTTTATTCACAAGGTACATTTAAACTTTCCTCAGGAAAAATAATAACGCCCCCTCCCCATTATAAGCTCTGATGAGAATTTTGTAGCACAGTTTCTTAAATCAGAATCAATTGCAGTGACATAAGAGCGCTAGTGGTCCTTGTTTGATAAAAATGAATTGAACAATATGAGACACGATTATTCTAACAAAAATGCAATGAAAGCCGAGATGGCAGATATGCACTTAGTTACGACAAGGATATACCTACGCCTGATCACCACGAACTCTTGATTTTGCCCTCGTTCATTTCTTCTAGTGAAGATACTTTTAAAATCTTGAATATGAGATCTCATTAATTTCTGATGAGGGTCCAGTACAAAAAGTTATTAAATCAGAATCATGTCTTTCGTCAGTTGAACAATGATCTATTGGAACATACCAATTGAGCGAGTTTATCAATCGGTAATGCACCGTTATGCAAGTTTGTATTGTTGCATGTTCCAACAATTTCAAATGTCTTCTGTAACATTACGAACAAATAATTTGTTAAACATTTTTTTTTGGAAAATTTATTTACTATCTTTTATTTTTATTTATTCGTATATCGCTAAGTTGATCATAAAACATTTCTACATACTTATGTATATATTCATGTTTATGTGTGTATGGATATGTATGTCAGCAAATAACTTATATGCATATTTAATGCTCACAAGACATACTTCCTATGTGAACCTCGTTTATTTTAACATGGCTGATCTACCCTTAAAGAATGTCGGAACCTTTTCCAATCCCTATGCATATTGACTCCAAAAAAGAAATCTCATTTGCTTGACTTAGTCATAAACGCTCTAAAATCCTCTTCACTACATGCAGCCATCAAATTACTTAATATACAAAAAATTCTACATTTTCCAATCATACAGACTATTTTTTATGTATTTGTTTAGAGATCGTTGTTTTATTGTTTCAGAAGAACACTATATATCAAACATTAGAGACAGTCTAAAATAATTTCTTTTTAATCTAAAATTAATTTAATTTAATAAATTTAAATTTAATTTAAAACAAACTGCTCGGAGTATTAAGTGTCGGATTTTTTAAATGGAGAAATTCGGCTAGAAACCTGAAAAAGTCCAGAAAAAAAAATTCTGGTAGGGCGATTGCCATAATAAATCTTTAACCAAGAAAGGCTTTTTTTTTCTGACAGCAAAAAGATTAGAGTGCAAAGTACCACTGGAACTAATACCAAATTGCGATAGTAAATGTGGTGTTGTGCCCGTAGTACATAGTATCCTTAGTCACCCATAATATACCTAAGGTAACGCTGATCTTCTTCAACGGCGCGTGGCGACCTGACAGCCAACTGGCTAGCACTCTGTTTGTTGGTATCAAAGGCTTCAGGTACGAATCCAAGCGGTGGTATGGGTGTTTGTTTGGTTCGGAATCCACGTTAAATTGTAGGTCCCAGTTAAATTAGCCCAAAGTGTGTACAAAATTACCGTAGAGCGACAAACCAAACCTCTTCAATGGCGCAATAACCCTATGATAGGCCAAGATCGTCAGCCTATTAGCAGATTACGAAACATGAGATGTTTTTTTTTTTACTGGGCAGGATTGTCAGCCCAACGCCCAACAAACATATTGGACGGGGATCTATGGTTTAACGTGGATTTCGAACCACTACAAACATCCATGGCACTAGGTCTCGAAGCCTTTGATACAGACCTCCAGAAAGCAAGTCCCTCGCCATTACTGATAAAGACATATTGATATATCTGCCATTCAATAATGAAGACATATTGATCGGTAGTGAATTTAAGTGAAAGGCCTAGTTGAAACCTTTTGATGTACATCAGTGGACCTCGTATTCTATTTATGTATATCACTAACAGCTCACTGATATTTGAGTAAGAGAGTTGCCTTCAAAAAAGAAAATAATTTCATTGGTATATGGGGGAAACTCCCTTATAGCCTGACAGTAACTGTCATGCTCAAAGAAGTTTTTAAAATCGCCATCTAGTCATCTCATTCCTAAAAGCGCGCGCTGCAACGCACGTCATCAGTAGATTCGAACCTTCTTAAACCCATCATCATTCCAGGGTTGTTCCCATCATCAGTGGTCAGGAGTTTGGGTAAAACTGTTCTTTCAAAATTAATTTTAATTTTCATTGGTAATTATGGATACATGGGTAATTATTCAAGAATAATTACAAATACTTTTTAATAATTAAATTTTTAAAAATCTAAACAAAAAGTAATTTTAATTTTTCTCACTCAGAATTTTAATTACACTTTTTCATTTCTAACAAATACTTTTTTATAATTAAAAAATGCAAATGTTTTTATTCTATTTTAAAAATAAAAACGCAAATTTAAAAAGTGTAAAAATATTTTAACAAAAATAAGTATATTTTAACTTCAATATGGAAAATATTGCTATCCAACCTAAATAATCTTGTTTGAAATTCAACATTTACAACATTTTATTGAGAAGAAGTATACTTTACATTATTTAAAATGGAACCATTTAATTAAAATTTATATAAATGTTTTAAAAATATTTTTAATTAATTTAATTCATTTTACTTTTATGTAAATAATTAAATATTTATTTGCGTATATATAATAATTACTGCAATATAAGTGTTTATTAAAGAGTTTCACTCTTTAGTGAAATTAAATAAAAGTTCGACATTTTTTCATTAGTTTTTCAAAAGATATTTCACTTTATATTGCTTCAAGTTATGATGGCCAAGAAAGTTGTTATTTTCATTTGTTATTTACTTATGTCTGTACAAATATTTATTTTCCTTATATATCATTATTTTATAGTTGTACGATTTTATATTTTTACCAACAAAATTTATTTTTGAAAATGCAGAATTATTATAAGTGCTAATGCACATTTTTTCTTCTTTTGAATATATTTCGTATGTCTAAGAATTATGTTAAGCTGGTTATATCTTACTTATTTTATAAATGTAAATATATAGTGAATTTAAAATGACTACTGGATAATAATGTGAACATTTTGCAAATACTTTTGTTTGCTTTGTGTAAATATTGTTTGTTAATCGATAAATAAATTATTTGTTTATCAATAGGTTTTATGTTCTACTTTATTAGATTGACAGTGTTTCCTTCTTTAGCCTTATAAAGCACCAATAAGTCTTTACCTGCAGATATACACTTATTGTTAAAGCGGGTTTATCCCCATTCAACGATTCAACGACGAACATGGGCTCGGAGAAAAGGAATACCTTTCAGTAATTAAGGGGAGGAATACTATTTTTGGATACTATTCAGAATTTAAAATGAATCCGCCTTTTTTACAATGCATTTCATATTCTCTATTCACATGAGGTATTTTATTGACACTAATTTCAACAACTATATTGTTTGTTTGTTTTTCTAATGCAGCTGACAAACACTTAAACAATTGTCTTCGATGTCTTAAAGCAAGCGCTGCACAGACGTTACTCACTTAGCACTAACAAGGAGGTGCGCGTAGCTTGAAGATATGCTACGGACGCGGAGTAACAATACCTCCGCAACTCTCTACGATCATGTTATTACCTACAGTTTAAAGCGGATTCTGAACCACTACCCGAAACCTGGGGTACCGAGCGTCAGAGCGCTAATTTTTTATATGTCCATGACCTTGACAATTTCGTGCACTTTCCCTCGTCGATAAATTAACACCATATCGTTAATTTCACTAATTGTTTTGAGGATAAACACGTCGAAAGAAGTCTTGAACGATATTCATCATGTGGATGTACGATCCCGTTTAAATTCATTCACCTAATTGTATAGGCACAGATGTGCCATGAACTTCATCCAACTGGCTTTTACTTTATTTTTGATATGAAGCCTTTTAAATGAAAGTGTTAAATGACATCACAGAACTCTGTTTTTTCCATTACCTAGAATACTAGAAATACTTTTTCTATAATAGTTTGTAAAAGTAGAACCATCCAACGAATAGGACTTAATTTTGACAGTATTCCATTGAGGGCAGATATGCATCGGAAATAAACTTGAGAAAGATATACAAAGACGGAACTTAATAGGAGTGAGCCAACTTGTGATTTTGTCAGTATTTATCGACCCACCCACGTAATCACATTTCAGATGTAATTAGAAATAAGTGAATATTCATGAAATACTTCTTTATCTTAGTTGCAATTAATAAATCTCTTTTCAACACTACGCATTAAATTTTCTCCCACGCATGTATTCTGATTAAATCTGCTCATTTCTGATTCAATAAAGAACAAACATTCTTCACTTATCTTACGGCATTCAGTAGCTGTATTTTCACATGTGCTTTATGAACACAGCAGTCACTTTATTGTAATTTCGAGATAGCTTTCAGACTTACTTTTATTTTTTAGCTTACTTACATATGCATGAGACGTATTACGCATGACTTCATCTCCCAATATTAGACACTACCCTCGGATAGATTTATTCTTAGCTCTTTTTCTTAAAAAGAAACAGAACATTTGACATTTGGCATCCTAAAGCATTTCTTGGAACAAGGGAACAGGCTTCTTAAAAACAGGATGTTTGACAGCTTTACGTTCTATGATCGATTATTTTTACAAAGTATCATGAATGTATCTGGTTCGAATCCTGGAGGGGGCATGGATGCGTGTGAGTTGTTCGGAATCCACGTTAAACTGTAGCTTCCGGTCTAATTAGCCTAAAGTGTGCACAAAATGACCGTAGAGCAACAAAAAAAACCAAAACACTGAATGTATCATGTTTTAACGATTTTTTAATAGTGACATATGGCGCTACCAGCACAGAAATGTGATGAGGTGTGCCCACTACGTGGACTCCTAGGAAAAGAGCAAGGATGGATGTAAGTTATGAAGGTTGGTGATGGCGAACGATCGGTCTGAAGAGTATATTACATATACTCTTCAAAATATAAAAAATATAAAATAAGATAAGATTATAATTCAAGATATAAAATATTATTAAATATATATATTCAATTTTAAATCACTGAGATTCGTTTTATTTAATGAAAAGGAAGAAAAACTATAATACATGATAATTTGTAAAAAAGGTTTTATTGGAAAAGCAAAAAGATAAATTATTTTCAGACATTTTTTTCATTTCTTTAGAACTGTCTGACGTACAACTAAATTGCGGAATATACTTCTTTACAATTTGGGGAGGGGTAATGTTTCATGTATGTGTCTTTACATCGCATTAAATTAGAAATAAAAGTAATTTATAAATTATATCTTTATTAGTTCGTTTGCATCACAGTTACTTCTATGAATTATAATTATATCAACGAAGAAGTAATTACAGAAAAATAAATCTCTCTTTCTGTGTGTGTGGGCCTGCACGTGTGCTTTTGAGTTGGTGCAATCGCTTTGCTATGAGATTCTGATTCCAGTCTATAGTCCATTTCTTCTACGCATTCCTCTACTTAATATTTTCGTGGCGTTCCAGAACCCCTATATATAAACAAACACCAATAGAAATTGATAGTTCTACGCTGAGCAATCCTTTTCTAAAGAACACACTATCGTGTACTATCCATTAACGGGAGTAAACCCTGTTTGAGACAGAGTATTAGTCGTGTCTATACTAAAAGCAAACTTACGTTTTGACGATAAAGATACTGAAAGAGAATTTACCATTAATCTTCCCGTCATTTCAGAACTTCTGTGGAGAAAAAAATATGGCTTTTGGAAGACTATAAAACACCATAGAAATCTGTGGGTGTAGAATGGCCTTTTTCCCCACAAATCCTGTACGATAGTAATTTAAGTAAACACAACCCACGTTTTTTACCTAATAAAGATTACGCCATGTAATCAAACTAAAGCTTTTCCTCCCATGTTACTTTTCGGATTAGGATTTTTAACTTATCTGGATAAAAATCTCAGTGATTTCTAGAAACATTCCCTTATTTTGATGATTCTGCAAAAACTATAGAAAAAAGAGGAAAGAAATTTAACACAGCTTAAAATCCCGAGATATATTCTCAAAGCAAAAGTATCTGACTACATCGAAAAGACGGACTTCCGACTATTTCTTGAATCTTGTTATTCAAATATATATGTCTCTAAAACCATTTGCGGTTTAACAGATAATTGGTTAGCGCACTGGCCTTCGGTACCACAGGGTTTTAGATTATATCCTGGCAGCGGCGAAGATGTTTGTTAGTGGTTCGGAATCCCCGTTAAACTGTAGATCCCTGTCTAATTTGCCTAAAGTGTGCACAAAATGGCCGCAGATGGGCAAACAATACTAAAGCCATTTCTCTTTATATTTAATAAGTCTCTTTATATTTAATATAGAATAAAAGTTATATGAATTTGAATAATGTGTGTGTGCTTATCCAAAAGATGCGTATTTACTCGTTATTAAAGCTTTGTTTAGGTTTTTATAATTGCAAATTATTCTGGATATTTTTTTTGTATTATTTGGTTGTTATCCTGTATTTGTGCATTTATATCAATTTTTGCAATGTTTTTCCTTTACTCAGTTGTGTATGCGCATGTTTCATGGATGCATGTTTCATTCATTTTTATTGCTGCAGTTAACATGCATAACAGTACTTGAACCAATTTTTTTTTTTTTTTTTTTTTTTAATATAATTTTTTTATGGGACTGTTCAAGCAATTTTGTTATGGGACTGTTGAAACATAGAAATATTTGAAAACGAATGTTGTCTTACAGTTTTGTTATACAGACATTTCCCGATTTTTACTTTATATAATCCGTTACTTTTATGGCAGTACATAAAAAATAATATTTCAAATGAATTCGTTTTTACGTGGAATTTATATAAGTTTATGTGAAAAGAAAATATATTTGCAGTAATAAGTTCAACAGGATCATTGAAATCTAGATGTTCCATTTTTAGGCAGCATTTAGGAATTTAAAAAATCAAATAAAAGCTTTATGTTTTATTTATTGTAACCACCTTCCTTAAAAAATGATTATTTTACTATACACGGACTACTTTTATTTTATACTACTGATCAACAAATACCACAACTAACTAATTATCTCCCGTGCACTACAGTATATGTTGGACCATGGCCATCTGCCCAGGGCAGATTCCGAAACAGCGGATGTTTTCTTTCTCAGCTCTATGACCAGCAGTCAGGAATGAAGGAAGTAAGCTAAGATTTAGAAAGAATTCCAAACCACTTCAAGCATTCAGGGCTTCGAAACTGAAATCTGGGAAACCAAGCGCTAGTCACTCGGCCATCAGGCCCCAGATACTACATCTACAATTTTCAATATTGCTTTTTTCTAAGAATGCTGCCGGGTGACTGTTTGGGCTTGACTAATAAAGAGTTCGAACGAGTTCGAAACCACATAATTGAAGCTAGATCGAAAGTTCCAATATCTATGATAGGAATGGGCACCATAAAACTGTAAACCGAAAACTACTTCTGTTGGACCTGAAAAGGAGGGAAGATGGTTTGATACCTAAGATTTCAATCTCTTTCGTTTATCTCTATAGTAGCAAAATAGGGATGCATACTTTCCATGGTGTCCAAGGTTTAATGCTGAAACGGCTATATATCTGTTGTTCTAGTGGAGAATGATTTAAGTGGGCCTGAATGGCTGATTGTCTAGCGCTCTGGCCCTCAAGTCGGAGTCAAGTTCCAGCCTTGCCATGGATGTTTCTAGTGGTTCGGAATTCACTTTAAGCCGTAGGTCACGGTCACATATGACTGCAAGAGAGTCACAGAGACAAGTCAAACTTCTACCTACGAGTGCTCTATCGCAACAGAAGCTGCCTTCTTTCTCGTTATCCATGAGTCGATTACTCATATGATGTCCTTCCAGCACTGCAGGACACTGAGAATTTGTCATATGATTTAAGTTGATAAGTTTGGGGAATTTTAAAGTTATTAATTTCTTTACATTATTGTAAGAAATATTCATAATCTTTATATTCTGACAAGAAGTGTTGAGTTCCTTAAAAATAATCTCGTATCCCAGTGTAAAAATCCTTAAATAGGAAAGTCCATTTGGCTCAATAAAAAGGACAAAATGGTGCAATTCTCCACATGCCCCTCCTGGGAGGTGGTGCAACAATGTTACTGTGATATAAAATGTTCCATGACTTGTAATGAATTGCTGCTACTTATCTACTTTTCTAAAGGCGAAATATCTCAAATTATTAAACAGGCTTGATTAAATTATTTTGGATTAAGTCATTGAAATATTTTCATTCATAGTTAAATTTGTCTCGGATAATCAGCCATTTTGCGGAGATAATTTTAATACTGGGAAAAGGAATTGAGCTAATAGGTAACTTCTACCAATTGCAGAGAAGGCTCTTTCCAATCCGAAATCTCGGAGTACACGCTTGGCGTCGTTATTACTAGTCATTATTATACTTCATGGCTAATAATGAATTGCTGCTACATATCTACCCTTCTAGAGACAAAACATCTCAAATTATTAAACATGCTTTTTTAAATTATATTGGATTAAAATGCATTCATTCATTGCTAGATTTGTCTCACATAATCAGCCTTTTTATTTCCTGCTTAGTTTATTGCGGAAATAATCTTAATACTGGAAAAGGAATCGAACTAATAGGTAACATCTACCAATTGCAGAAAAGGCTCTTTCCAATCCGAAATCTCGGAGCACACGCTTGGCGTCGTTATTACTAGCCATTATTATACTCCATGACATGTATAGAATTGCTGCTACATATATCAATACAATATGCATATCGATGGATAGAAATAAAGTAGATATGAAATATCTCAAATTAGTAGACACGCTTGGTTAAATAATTTTGGAGATTAAATCATTAAAATATTTTCATTCATTCAGCCATAATAATCAGCCATTTTATTTTCTGCGTAGTTTATTGCGAAGGTAATCTTAATACTGCCAAAGGAGTTGAACTAATACTAATAGGTAACTTGTGCCAATTGCAGAAAAGGCTCTTTTCAATCCGAAATCTCAGAGCACACGCTTGGCATCATTATTACTAGTCATTATTATATTCCAAGACTAGTAATGAATTGTTGCTACATATCTACTGTGCCCAAAAGGTAAGACCAATTAAATTGAAAAGAAAAAACTCTTTATTTATTCTTCCAAATTTATTTCATCGCCTTCAAAGTAATCTCTTCCAGACAAAAAATTAAATTCGATAAGCCCCGGGAATTTGGCCTTACATTTTGGATACAGTAGTATCTACCCATCTAGAGGAAAGAGCAACCATGTTAAATAAATTGAAATATCTCAAATCATTAAACATACTTGGTTAAATTATTTTGGATTAAAATACATTTATTCATTGATAGATTTGTCTCGCATAATCAGCCAGTTTATTTTCTGCGTAGTTTATTGCGAAGATAATCTTAATACTGGAAAAGGACTAACAGGAATTGAGCTGATAAGTAACTCGTACCAATTGCAGAAAAGGCTCTTTCCAACCCGAAATCTCGGAGCACACGCTTGGCGTCATTATTATAGTCCATGACTAGTAATGAATTTCTGCTACAAACTACTGTGCCCAAAAAGTAAGACCAATTAAATTTAAAAATAACTATTTATTCTTCCAAATTTATTTCATCGCCTTCAAAGTAATCTCTTCCAGACCAAAAATTAAATTCCATAAGTCCCAGGAATTTAAATTGAAAATTGGTCTTACTTTTTGGATCTTTGACTTTTTGGACTTTGTAGTATCTACCTTTCTAGAGGACAGAGCAACCATGTTAAATTAATTGAAATAACTCAAATTATTAAACATGCTTGGTTAAAATATTTGTTTCAAAGTTGCAGACAAAAAATTAAATTCCATAAGCTCCGGGAATTTAAATTGAAAATTGGTCTTACTTTTAGGATACAGTAGTATCTACCCTTCTAGAGGAAAGAGCAACCATGTTAAATTAATTGAAATATCTCAAATCATTAAACATGCTTGGTTAAATTATTTTGGATTAAAATGCGTTCATTCATTGCTAGATTTGTCTGGCATAATCAGCTATTTTATTTTCTGCGTAGTTTATTGCGAAGATAATCTTAATTCTGGAAAAGGACTAACAGGAATTGAGCTAATAGGTAACTTGTACCAATTGCAGAAAAGGCTCTTTCCAATCCGAAATCTCGGAGCACACGCTTGGCGACTGTTCATTGATTACTTGGCGCAAAAGGGCAATTACAGAGCACCTTAATTAATCCACTTCACTAATTGCGGCATTAGGAGACAATTAAGCTTTAAGTAGATGGTATCTTTTTACAACTGCTTTGAGATAAGATAACGGCGGAAAATTCAGTATTGTTTCAAAGGCAGTTTTGATAATTTTCTAAGCTGGTTCCTAATAAGGCCTTCGGAAGTAATGAGGCTGCATTTTCTTCAAGAGGATCGTTCCTCTTTTCTCTCCACCCCCACCCCAACCCCCACTGTAATTGCGAATTTACTCGTAGAAAGAGCGTTATGATTTCAACGCAAAAGAAGTAATGGTGTTCTTTAATTAAGCCTTCCATCCTGATAGATAACTGTTCTAAAAAAATCCATCACTCTTGAATTGATTTACCTAGTGAAGGAGAAACGCATCGAGTTATCTGGTTAGAGAAAAATGAGATTAATCTTCGAAACGATGCGTAAAAACCTCATGGTAACCTTCATTGATTAAGAAATAGTTTCAGGTTTCATCGCCTAATTCAATAATCGCTGAATTCGGTCTCGTAAATAGATATCACTAATTGTATGAATCGTTATATAATGGAATAGAATCTTTGGACACATTTTTTGTTGGAATGGTGATTAATATTTTAACTAATTAATTAATTATATTACTTGTTGAAACTCTCATGCTATGAAAAATAATTAAATTATATTAATTCGATAATGTTCAAGTCGTTTAAAGCATTACTTAAAAATCATAACAGAATTGAAACATAACATACACTCAAGAGCCAAAACATTATGACCACCTGTCAATAACGAGTTGGCCCACCTTTGGCGCGCAACACAGCTTCAACCCGCCTTGGCATGGATTAATACCACCGCTTAGTACCAGTTAAATACCACTTCCACCTGATCACGTGCCTTCCACGTCATCCAGGCGAGTTCATTGCAAAATGTAAGGGTGGTCATAATGTTTTGCCTCTTGAGTGTATTTTTATGTGTGATTCAACAGTCGTGAGACAAACTTTGGGGATGATACAAATTATTAAAATATGCATTTTTTTTTTTTTTTTTTTTTTTTTTATAGGAATGTAGGGTCAGAAGTAACGCGTTGAGACACGAACACAAAACAAGTAATATAAAAAAAAATTTTAAAGTCAATTTCTACTTTTTTTTCACTATATTGCAGAAAGTCCTTCAAAAATAATTTTCATTCACTTTTTTAAGTTTATCTGGCGCCATCTATTGGTAGATATATGCAACTTAAATCTAAAAAAATATATAATTACTTAATTAAATTTAATTAATGAATAAATATTTGTATAAACTGTATTAACATCCAGTGTCATTCACGACGAGTTCAAAAAAATGTATTTGAACTTGAGTGGATGAATAAAATGTCTCTTATGAATGATTGAAAATTTGAACAAGATATATATAGGGAGAGTGTGAGCTAATATAAGGAATTGAAAAAAGGAGAAATAAAGATAAAATATTGTTTATTTACAACAACATTGCAGAATGTTTACAATAAATGATCAAGGTGGTTACCACCAACAGTAATGCAGGCTTGGTAGCGTCGAAGGAGTGATTGGCGAATAATTTCAAAGATGGTAGATGTTTAGACCCTGCTAGCAACCGCAATGGATAAAATAATAAGTTATTTTATGTCATTACATCTACACACACACACATGAGGTGATTAAGGTTACTTTATTTTTATTTTTAAATATGCCAAATGTTAATTAGATGATTTATTTAATTTTAAAATTTACTGTTCAAAACTCATGGTAATAAATTATAAGTGAACATTGGAGTAATAATTAATGAGATTCGTTTCCGGCTATTCACCTGATAGTTTCTTAGAAATATATATGAATTTCTAAACTATCAGTACTGAAGAGAAACTCACTTAAAAATTCATTAGTAAATAAATAAGGACTTTCGAAAAAGTTTATTTGCTTTTAAGTTCAATGTGTGTGCGTGTGAAATAGACAATTAGAATATTATAAGTTCAAAAAATAAAACTTAAATATAAATACTTTTTAAAAACTCCTTAAAAAGTTCAAAATTTAAGATTTTGACTTGACGTTTAATTGACTTGACTTAAATTTTGTACATAAATTTCATTGAAATGGAATTCGAATAACAAAAAAACAAAAAAAATATGTCAACACCAAGAAAATTTGTATAAACTTTTTTTAAAAACATGAAATGATCAAACGAATTGTTTATAAGGACATTATTGTTAAAAAAAATATTGTAATTTTTATCATTTTAATCATAATAACAATTTTAATAATAAATTTTTACGATACTTAATTTTAAAATATGTTATTTCAAAATTATAAACTAAGAGTATTTTGGCAAATTAATTGTGTTTTTTTCTTTTATATTATATTTTGGTGTGCTTCAAATTCCACACTTTCAGTTGGATAACAGCCCCTCGAGTAATGAAAAATTTATATTCAAAAGTACTAATAATAATTATTATAACTTTAAAAAACATCAAATTAAAAGGAAATTTAATTTAAAAGGGATCTTTTCGAGTCATTTTCAGCAAGAAAATTTGTTTAACCCGGTAACGATGAGAAATCCCTTTAGGAAAGAAGAAGTAAAAAAAAAAAAAAAAAAAATGGCTAGCCCAGAAAACCCTGAAGTAAAAGTTCGTTTACTTCTTCCAGTTTATTCTCTACTTTTACTAAGTACATCTATCCTTATTCTAACACAACTTTCCCCTGTATCGTCTTTTTCCCAGTCGAACAACAGCAAGCGCAAAAAAAAAAAAAAAAAAAAAAAAAAAACCAAGACGGAGCGAGGCAGAAAAACAAACAAAAAGGAGAGAAAGTGGAACCCACAACAAGGAATAAAAACAGAACTATAAAATCTAAAGTGGACATCCCGCGTACAAAAGAAGCTGTTGTAGTTAAGCCGTATCTCCTTTTCGCGCCGCCCCTCTTTTTCCCCACTTTTTATTTCCAGTCTCCTTAAGCCCTGCCAGGGCAATCCCTCTCCCCACCCCCTCGCACCCGAGAAGCCTTTTTCTTTAAAGCCCCGGCGAGGTTTCGGCGATATATCTTCCGGTCGGAATAAAGCCCTCCGATCCATAAGCCCAATGCCGCCCCGGCGAAATGCTTTCCCCTGTCATTTTGATAGACAGCAGACATATTGGAGACAGGGCCAGGGCCCTATCTTCTTCTTCCCCCCACCCCCTCGGGCCCTCTTTCTATTGACAGGGATTACCTGTCAATAGAAAGGAGACTTGGCTGTCGCCTATTCCCGTAATGTTCCTTGACGGCAAAACAAGCGACGGCCGCACCTGGGGTTCGCCCTGTTAACTCAAAAGGCTCGCCGGGGAGTAATTGTTTGCCATGAAACCCATCCCGCTGAGAGCCATTGTTGAAATTATGAGGACGGTCCGTCTTGTTCCTTGTCTAATGACTATCATCGCTACCCCCAATAAAAAAAGAACAAGAAAAGACAAAAAAAAAAGGTTTTGCAAATTACACAGCTCTGGACGAGTTTGAGGATTTGGCACTGGAGACCCTTTGCGGAAAGTTTCACCACGAAGATCTTTTAATGAAGCCAGATTAATACAGTTTCGTGTAGGCTCTTTGTATGACTTTTTCTGTGGATGTTCTAATTACAACATAGTAGAATCTTATACAATTCAAATTGCATCATGTGCAAACAAAATAAAAAATATTATAAACAAAACATGTATGTAGTGTAATATTCATGTTTACATAACAGAGATACGGTAGTAGCCAAAACTTTGCATCTATTGTCATACAATGTTTGATGTACTTAGTACATCAGTATCTGAATGGATGTACGAATGGATGTATTTTATGTATAAATTTGATTTGCATTGTTTTCAAATTTTAAATATTAATTCCTTTGAAAATTCGTGAGTTTCAATTATTATATGTTGTAATAATGAACCACTTAAATAGCCTCATTATTAATTATTTAATTATAAGAATACCACAAAGGTAATACAGTAATGAAGGAAATATATCTTTCTGCTTACAAATGTCGATATTTAGTATTAACTGAAAATTAAGAAATGTATTTTATTAGTAGGATTTAATAATATTTTTGCCATATGAGTTGTCATTTTAAAAGAATGTGGATTGTAAATGATTTTGTAATAAATGCCAGAGAATCATTTTATGGACATATTATGTAGTGTGAGAGCTTAAGTTTTATTTTAGAGTGTTTAAGAGAGTTACGATAGAAACGTAAATTTAGAAAGCATAAGCCGTCAATAAAACCTAATTATAATTTTTATGTTGATTATCTGAGAAGCTTTAAAAATTATTTTATAAAAAAAAATTATGCTTTTTGGACATCTGACATAATATTGCATCTATATTGACACAAGCATTTATCAAAATATCAGGAAATAAAGAATTAGAAAATTTTACAAATAAGTGTTTTTTTTAACTATCTTATTTGAAAAACATAAAATAAACTCCTTCTGCATAATGTAAAATAATATCTAAATAATAATATTTTAAAAAGAGAGAACACTCGATCAGAGACTGTTCAGCATCTTGCCTCGTCAGTTGGACTACCTGGTGGGAGTTTCCTGGCTTTCTCCCATACGATACGCAAATGCGGAGTAGTTACTCCTAAAGGAGCTCCTATCGATACGCAAATGCGGAGTAGTTACTCCTAAAGGTGCTCCTGTAAGGCACTGACCTCCTTTAGCTTCACAGAGCCAAGTAAGACTTGTACCTATGGGTACTCCATCACACCAGAAGCTGTCGCCAACTTTCCTCCTTCCATGAGACCACACGGGTTCTTGAACTTGGTCTGGATGTTGTTGTCTACTGAGTGGGATAAGAAACAACAACAACAAATATTAAAAAAATAAGGAAGAAAGTAAAATAAATAAGAAAAATACTTTAATCTATACATCGAGACGATATGATAATGAAATTAACGTTTCAACCAGCTAGAAAAATTAAATTCAATGAAATAAATACGATGAACAGATGATATGCAAGAAGTAAAAATCCTTAAATTCAAAATTACTATTGTATAATATTTACATTAATATAATTTTGGTATTATTAATATTATGTTGATTAAATTTTACGTATATTTTCATTAATTTATCTTTTCATAATCATCAAATTCTCAACGTACAATCTCAATAAATTACGCGTAATAAAATATAAAAAAACCATATTTCTTCTTGTTTGTGAACTTTTCAATTTGGACTCTTTGTTTTTTTTTGTTAACTATTCCATATATTTTTTGAAATAATTTATTCAATATATTTCTATGCAATAAAAATATCTACCATTTAAAACTCATTATAATAGTTAACTTGAATTTATAAGGAAAAAATAAAAATTTTAATATTGTTTTATGAATGAACAATGAATTTTGTTAGATAGCGTATAAAAAGGACCAACAATAAAATATTAATAACATTTTTATTTGAATTCAGTTTTACATATGTTTTTTCTTACTAGTATTTAAAAAACTTTTCAAGTATAAACATTTAGTACATTTTTTGTATTAGTGTACCTTCCTGAAACATAGCATATTAAATATTTTATTTTTATTGATATAAAAAAGAGAAACAAAACATTTATATATTGCATTTTATATTCTGCAAAATTTTATGCATTTATATTTTTTTTATATTTTGCTTTTTATCAAAGAACTTTAAATATAAATTAAAAAACAAGTTTAAGAAAACAGAATTGTTTCAATTATTTTTTCTCCTGTAAGAATTTTCAACATACCTTTAATATTTCATGGTACAGATTATATTTTCCTTGGATCTTTTACGTAAGCTAATATGAATAAAATTTTTATGAATTATTTACTAATAACGATTTCGTGACTTAACAGCATTTTTTTTTTTTTTTTAACATAGGTACTTAACGTCGGTTTTTATTTTTTTGTACCACTTTTGTATCCCACAAACAGACCACCGACTAGTGATGAGGAGTCTACAGTGCCTTCGAGGAGAACTTTTAATGGAAACTGCCCAGCATCAGCATGCCAAATGGTAGAATACACACCACAATCTTCATTGAGTCGCAAGCTGTGACTACAACAATTCTGCCAGCAGATTTGAACTTCTGATTCAGTTTGGAGAAATAAATTTTTAAACCTCATTGGATAAGAATTTCTTTTTAAATACAGGTTTGTTTAAAAAAGTTTCATTAATATAGTTTTTACTAAATGAAAAAATATGCACTGTAGAATTATGTCCAATAAGGATTCATCCTGTTTTACTATTTTTATTAAATAAATTTAAATATAAATTTAGCCCTGTGGACTGTCATTAGAACTATGTTAATCCGAATTACTTTTGAGATCATGATATAATACATCGCTAATATTATCATTAAAACTGTCTTCACTTGTATTTCTTTTCGAAAAGAAAATAAAGTAAAGTAAATTCAAACGTAATTATAGCATTTTTTCCCTCACGAGTAGAGTTTTGGCTTTTCATTCCCAGGAGAAAGGAATGTGCATTATTTGACTAATATATAACAACTCATCACTCAATTTTGACAGCAGACAGGCTGTATTGCGTGTAGCTATATTGCGTGCAATTACTAATGAGAACAACCTGTACTCAAATTTGATAGCAGAATATTCAGTATTATGTATAATGAGACTAAGGAAATTAGCGAATGTATGTACGACTTTGAAAGGTTGAAATGACTAGAGATTGAATATGAACTATACCGTGAGTTGTTGCATCGTGATTGGTGATAGATCACTAGCTGCGAAATATCTAGAACTCAGAAAATCTCTGACCTTGAAGTGAACTGTACTTGTGACTTAATATTGCATATGTGAATCAAACATAAATTTTGAATTTTAATATTAATTTTTTGTAAATAAGAAATTTTAATGATCCAGAATACATTATTTATATATATATATATATATATATATATCATGTATATAAATAAAAATTAAACTTTTCCCATGAATCTTAAAGTGGCCCTCTTCTTATATTAGAATTAGAGGTCTAATATAGGCCGAGACGTTGCATAATAAACAATAAATAGCGTGAATCTGCACAATAATCTTTTTGATACTAGACGGTATCGAACAAAATGTCTGTAAAACAATATAAATTTTCAATATAATAAGTATGACCAGGCGTAGGACGTCAGGAATAAACTCATTTTAGCCTTAGAATAATACAAAGTAGTCTAAAATAGTCGTTTTAGACGATGTTAAAACTTAATTTTTTCACATCTTAACTCGCAGTATTCTGAAAAGATACAAATATGAGATAAGAGAAAATTCGGAATAATTCATAAAATGGATAATTTAAAACTACAAAAAACTTTTTGTAGTTGCTTGCATGTTTAAACTACAGTTATTACAAATCACTTTTCAATGCTGAATTAAGAAATCGTATTTCATCACACTGATTTAAAGATTGGATACATTACGTGTCGTAAAACTTACTTAAGAAAATGTATTGAAGACGATTTTATTCCGCATTAAAGGAAAATCATTAGAATGCCTTTAGGGATTTAAGAACCTTTTTAAATCGTTTGGAATTAAAGATTATTTTTATTTGATTCGTAATTTTTCGTTTTAGGATTTAACATTAAATCGTTCAAGAAAATCAATTAACTATTTAGATAATTTTGCCGTTTTTTTATTCATTTGTTTTCATTGATTTATTTTATTTTTGTCTATTTAAAGAAGTATATCTGGTTTTTAAATGCTTCTTGAAATGTAATAGCGGGTATAACAGGTATTTTAAAAGTTACATAAAGTGCGTTAAATCGTCCATTAAAAAAACAAATTAAATTTTTGCATTGATTTATAATTCACTTCATAGAATTTTTTTAAATAACTGCATAAATGTCTCCATATAAAATAATATTACAAAAATCATTTATACAAATTTTATTTTAAAAAACGTGATTTAAAATAATCACTTTATTACTAGTCTTAAAAAAGTTTCTATTTATAACACACAAAAATAATAATGATTTTGGAAATATAAATCAAAATTTTAAATATCACAAATATTCATGCAATCGTTAGTTAAAAATATAAAAGGCAGTAAAAAGGTAAAAAAAAAAAAAAAAAAAAAAAATTCAAAAAGAAAAATGCCATGCAATTTACTAAAAGTACTTCTGAAGTTATAAATAATTTATTGGGTAACTTCTCAAATAAATTTTTTTTAAAATATCAGAATTTTTGTTAAACGATTTGAAATTTAATTAATTTTGATTAATTTTAGTTAAAAGAAAGAAAATAAGAAGAGATAATTTAAATAACATTTTTCAGTATATAAATTTGAATTTTACAAAGATAAGTAATCAAATATTAAAATTGCTTTGGTTATATTATATATAAACGATAAGAAAGGGACTGGTGATCAGAAAATATTGGTACTGAGTTCGAAACCCAACATGAATAACCTACTACAACTGTAATGTGTTAATGAAAACCAAATTATATTATTAATATTATAATATTATTCATTTCATAAAAAAATATCTTGCTTTAAAAAGTAAGCTATTGCAACGGACATACAATTTCCCATAAACTGTTTCCTCCACTACAGAAAATCGTTTCGGAATGACTACTTCTTAAAAGTCTTCCCTACATGTTTGCCAAGTTGTTCAAAAATGTGCTTTAAAAAATATGCCCACCCGTTACTCCTTCCAGGAGAATATTTTCCCATGAAAATAAGAAAGAAAAAGTCGGGCAAGCATCTTCATACGAATTGCATCTCTTTTGCGGTACTGTTCTAGCATCTTTTACTCTTACATACATCCCCCTGCTCCTAGCCACTGCACACTCAGACCAGAATATTGGAAAATTTTGATCACGTTTCCGATACCACTTCTCCCAAAACTCTTACCACCCCCCACCCCTGTAAGGGCACGGGCATCAACCCCACCCCTCTCCCTTTCAGCAGGAAGAACCTAAAGGGATCATCGAATTCAACCGTCGTCGTTTGAAGCCTGTATACTGTATACATAGCAGAGACGGACTCGGTGTGTGAGGACATGAAAGAAACTCGATTGTAAATTGAATCTCGAGGGAAGAAAGGAAAACCGAGGCGGAAACAAAGAATAAGATAGAGCAGCGTTGACAGGTCTAGGAGATCGAATGAACTGGCTATCAGCGTCCGGGGAGGAGTGATTTTGACAGAAAGAGGCGATGTCCGGCAAGAAATTAAGTCTCGTATTACTCCGGAAAATGACATGGGCCACAGATTCCTTTTCTTTTTAAGAGAAAGTTTTTGTTTAGAAAAAGATTAAATGATGACGATGCCGTATCCAGACTCATCAATGACGATTGCTACTGTCTCAACTTAGAAATAACAATCCATCGTCATTGATGACTCTGTGTCTGATTGTTATGAAACCAATTGTTATAACACCAAGTATTACATGGGAATACTTGATGCAATAACAATTCGTCCATAGAATAGGAATTCCATAGTTGTTGTTACAGCAATTTCAAACATCTAGGAGTGGCATTTATTATATATAACACTATCTTCCCTCATCATCATCAATAGCATGAAAGCCCAGAGTGGACCAAGGCTTTCCTTTGAAGAGATTTCCATGCATTCATCCGGGGGACAATGGACCTCTTTCTCTTTGTCCCTGTGGCTTTGCCAAAACGAGCCTTTTTACAGGGTTTAAATCATTCATTCTAAATATATGAGCAGCCCAGTTTAATCTATTGATATTAATATTTTTTATAATATCTAGATCTTTACAGCATGTATAAATTTCTGCGTTGTTCCGTCTTCTCCAGCAACCACTTTCCCTAACACTTATAAGAATAGCCCTTAAAATCTTCCGCTTATATATACTCAAGGGTGATTCATCAGATCTTACCAAAGTCCAAGTTTCAGAGCCATAGAACCAAAATAGGTCTAATAAGGGTTTTAGGTAACAAGAATTTAGTTTTTCTACTTATAAACTGTTATTTAAACAGATTTCTTAACCTCCAAAAAAAGGGCTCATGGGCATAACCATTTCTGTTTTTTATTTCAGGTAAGATATTATTTTGACAATTAATTTCTGATCCTAAATATTTAAAACTAAGTACAGATGAAAAAGTGTAAGTGTATAAGGTAATATTGGGTGTATAATGACAAATATTTCTTGAGAGAAACTTATATTTCGTTTTCTCCCGGTTTATGTTTAGATGCAGAGCCCTTACAGCCAATTCAAAAGCTCTAAAAGATTCCTCCAAAGCTACAAATATCTTGCAATAATTACAAGATCGTCATCATAAGCTAAAACCTGAACAGACTTGAAAATTTTATGGCCTCTTAAGTTTCCTCAATGTCTTTTCCAAAACAATCTTAAAAAGCAGGCCTGAAAGCTAATCTCCCTGACAAATTCCATTTTGAATTAATAATTCATCAGACAACTCCCCTTGAATTCGAATTCTTGCTTTTAAATTTGCAAAGACTGAAAAAAAAGCTTAGCTGAAAAAAAAAGCTTTAGCTGAAAGAAAAAAAAAACATCGAATTCAAGAGAAAGACTTTCTGACCCCCGAATTATATTTCGTAGCTATACACCGAAAACAAATGCTGTTGTTTGCATTGAATTCAATTTGGGAAAAAATTTTTGACTTCCATTTTTCAGGCAGACCGCTTTTTCTATTTAAGCAATCCACCTTTGGATGTGGAGATGAGGGTGACTTTCTTGGAGGAGTTTTAAGGCAACTCCTCTGCATTAACATTTCGGCAAACATTACATGTTTTCATGATCTTCATAGAGTGTCCTTGTTTCTTAAAGCAGTTGTTCCAAGGAATACCGTCAGAAAATTTGAGCCTCGGTCCTCATACATAACAACTCTGCATATTAAAATTGAGTCACGAATAGGGACGAGGGTTAAAGCAGTCACAACAGAGGAGGGTCTACTTGGTACCAACATAATTTGCAACATGCATCCTTAAAGTGCCATCTGAATAATATAACATTCCCATTCCCATTATTTCGAGATCGAAGGAAAAAATTTCTTATCTACGGATTATATTAAAGGGCGAAATGCAAAAACCTCCCAAGTTTATTTGCATTGATATACAAAAAAGTGTAGCATATATTAAGGAAAAAAAAGGGAAATTAGAATTAACTAGCTGCTTTTACTAACTAAAGGAAGTACTTTCGTGTCTATACCCACCATAGACAATGAAATTTTGACTTGGTAAATTCCCTAAGTTTACGAACCTATAACTTATGTACCTGGTAACTATCGATACCTTAACTATGCGTTATGATTATATTATGCTGAAAAATAATTTATAAGATGGAGAGACAAATTTATAAATCATTAAAATATTGCTGAAGAATACAATTGTATACATAATTTTCAATTTGCCTGCTTTCGGGTTCAAGATAAGTGCAGTAATGAAAGCATCTAGTGTGTAGAAGGATTCAAATTCTAATCTCTTGTTGATGTCATTTACAGCTACAGCTTTTAGAAACGTGAAAAGAAATTCGTTGGTAGTTTTGACAGTACATGTAAGTATCTAATATCTACAATCAATCTCGGCTGGAAGGACTTTTCCAAGTTTTTTCCCATATAACATGCAAATTTGGGGCAGTTTATCCAGTAAATCCTTTTATAACATAATTCCCTTCCTTTGATTTCCATCTTTACATAAGTGGAACATGAAACCCATACATGTGCAACAAAAACATAATGAAAACATAATATATTCTTTTACAATGCCCCATGAATCTATACTCCTTTATAATAACACATGAAGCTATACTCCTTTATAATAGCACATGAAGCTATATTCTTTTACAATGATCTACGAAGCTATATTTCTTTATAATGCCCCATGAATTTATATTCTTTTACAATGCCCCATGAAGCTATACTCCTTTATAATGCCACATGAAGCTATATTCTTTTACAATGTCCTATGAAGCTATACTCCTTTATAATGGAACATGAAGCTATATTCTTTTACAATGCCCCATGAAGCTATACTCTTTTATAATGGCACATGAAACTATATTCTTTTACAATGATCCACGAAGCTATATTTCTTTATAATGCCCCATGAATTTATATTCTTTTACAATGTCCTATGAAGCTATATTCCTTTATAATTATCGATGCCTATCCTTTAATTTTGCATAAAAAAACGATCATATGTATTCATTGATTTTTGTTCGTTATGATCATGTATGCCTTCACGTCACAAAAATATTCGCGTTTCTTAAAAATATCATGCTTTCTAGTTATTCTTCTATTCTAGTTTACGCAATTTTTCTTAAAACAATGAAATAAATCTGTAAATTTATCATCCTGTTCAATATTGAAAGCGCAGAAGCAAAATGAATTTACTTTTGAATAAAAAATATCTCCATTATTACATGCAATTCCATACAAATTCTAAAGAAGTCAGTTCTCGCCCATTCTCATGACGGATTGTCGTAATTTGAATATATTTCACTAGGAATGAATTAGCAATATGAATTATAGGTCAAAATAAAGTCTTATTTTTCAGCCGAATGAATAATGCATATCACATCAATATAACAAAAAAGAAAAGCACGAAAATCTCAAAGTCACGTAAAAAAAAGATATTCCAGCACAACCTTTTATTATAATCACAAAGGAATACAAAAATAACATGCTGCGTTTCATTTAAAATAACTGTTTAATTGGATTATATCATTTCATAAACAAATAATTCAGTTATTCTTTTTTAACTAAAATAAATTCTTTTAACCTTTTTCACGATGATTTTCTCATCATAAAAATCAAATATTTTATTGATGAAATTTCAAACAAACACAGTTGTTTGATTTATTGTGAACAAAGAACATTCTCGAGAAAATGCACTTTGTATGCGATAAAATAGGACATTTATCAATAATGTATACGAATGATTCATTTCGAATGGAAAATTAAATTATTTTTCTCTTTTGAAATTGTTTTAATGTGGTTATTCCATGAGCTATTAAACATTAATGTATCGTTTGTTGAAATAATGTTTGAATTTATTGTGACTGTATTTAGCTTATTGTGTATTCTATCATTGATATACAGTCAATTTAAACAACGTCATTCCGAAGCATCAGATATGCAATAAAAAAGCCGATATACAACAGATTCAGCGTTTTCCGATTTATTTGCCTCATTTTTTTTTCTAATGCAGCTGGCAAACAATTATACAGTTATCTTAAGACAAGAGTTGCACCGACGTTACTCACTTACCACTACCCAGGAGGTGCGTGTAGCTTGAAGATAAGCTACGGACGCGAAGTAACACTACGCTCAACGATCATGTTAGACCGAGACCTACTGTTTAAAGAGAATTCCAAACCACTACAAACATCCATGGTCCCGCCAGGATTTGAACTCGAAACCTGTAGTACCGAGCTCCAGAGCGCTAGCCACTAGGCCATTCAGGTCCCTTATTTTCCACATAAACTCCAGATATACCATCTTGAAGACTTGCACTCTTGTCCTCTTTCTCCTCCAACCCAACAAAGAGTTTGACCTAGCTTCCGTTTGGAAAGTTTGTCTATGCGTCTATACAATATATTACAATCCAAGGACAGTAAATGAACCGGATTTATTGTATAAATATATACACAAAGCTTGGTTAGTCTTCGCTTGCTGTTTTCGAACCCAGCTTCCCTAATTATCTTTGGCGTCCTGATAGCCAATTGGCCGGTGCTCTGTCCTTTGGTTTCAAAGGCTGGAGTTTCGAATCCTGGAAGGAAAATGGATGTTTGTTAGTTGTTTGAAGTCAAAGAGCCAGATGACTGAGGGGCTAACACTCTGGTGCTCCGTTCCAAAGGTTTCGGGTTCGAGTGTCATTGATGCTTGTATTTTACGAATCTGATATGACAGTAAAGAGTCACAGAGCCCAATCAGACTTCTCATCCACATCATTCCTAAACCGTAAAGGTCAGCTCTGGGCACAGTGATGTGGTGTGGTATAGCAGTAGTGCTTCTAAATCCACATTAAACTGTAGATCCCTGTCTAATTAGCACAAGATTGCGAAAAATGACCGAAGAGTGACAAACCAAACGGAACTTAATTAACTTTGTGTAGCCCAATTGAAACTTTCATTTCATTGTCTTGATGAATTGGACTTCATACAACTCTCTTTTATAATATCTTTTGCTAACAGATGATCTGGAAAGCAGCTTTCTAACGACTTCTGCAACAAAAGATATGAAGTGGGCTGATGTAGTAATTCAATACTTCCTTCAAGTTAGCTGTAAATAGTGGTCGTTATAAGTCACTAATAACTCCATTGGTTTCTGTAAAAAAAAGATCAGAAGTGGCTTGATGTAGTTATTCAATATTTCTCTGAAATTAGCTGCAAATAATGGTAATTATAAGCCACTAATAACACTAGTGGCTTCTGAAAGAAAAATAGATCTAAGGTGTGTTGGTTTACGGACTCTATACTCCTTGTTAGTTGTAATAGTGGTCATATGCATTACTAATAACTCTAGGTCCTAAGTCTTTCTAGGAGGCATCTTCCAGAAGTTGATTCTGTTCTTTGAAAACATTCCACTTTCTATGAATTATGGGCAGCTTTTCTTTTAAACAAGTGGTCACATAGGATGGAATCTGACCTGCTGCTATTTTCCCATCGGCTTGCCAAGGTAATTTTTCAAATAAATAATGTCAAGTACTCACTTCTAAAACATGCATGTTTTAGAAGCGAGTAGTTGACCTTATTTATTTGAAAAATTACCGAAAATTCTAGACTAAAACTAGTTTCCAAATGTCACTTCGTAGTTTTTACTGCTTTAAGTTGCAGAAGAGTTTGAATCCCGTGATCAATATCATTAAACGACAGCAATTTTCTAACTTAGCTGTTATATTTTAATCAATTACTTTATATTCATGCTTTGTAATTTTTAAAGAAATTTATTTATTTTTGGCCTTGCAATTTCAATTTCTCTGATGTTTCCTTAATTTTTGGAAACTAGTGTAGTTAAAAATCGCTAAAAGCTTTACGAAACAATGAGATGTTTTTCATTAGCACAAATGAAGAAAAAAAATAATCGAACATGAATCATCGGTTCTGATAATGTGCATCTTTAAGCATATTCGTCAGGTCTCAAATTTCAATGTAGCGTCACTGGTTTTTTTTTCTGTTTGAGAATAAAGGATCAATTAAAATATTAAAAAAGAAAATTTATTCACTATTAAATATAACACTTAAATTAGAGCTTTTCCTACTTTCGATGCTTATACACATCAATTATTTATTTAATTGCTTATTTATTTTTGAAATTGTCAATCCTGTGTACGAGTTTGTAATAATGTTAGACACTCTTAACAATTGTAATAAAACGTGTGTCAATAATTGCCATATCTCAATAATAGCAGGATACAACAATTCTTGTTATAACTATAAATAAAGTGTTTGTATAAATAAGAAAACAAAAAGTTTTGTGCGTGTAATGCGAGTCTGGTTTAGAAAGAATTCTTTGAAATCCAGAATGGGTAAACATTTCTAAATGAATAAAACTTCTATTGCACAAATTGGTTCCCTATAAATACAAATTCTTTCGATGAAACTATATCTTCTGTAACTCGAACATCGACAAGTTTTACTCAACAAACCCAACTTCACAAACATCGATTACTAATTATAGTTACTAAACTTTAATAATGTGTTTTGTTTATAATCAACAAATGGAAGACTACCACATTAGAGTAATCATAATAGCACAAAGTAAACAATTTGGCAGTATGTTTAAGTAACATTAAACGATACGATGGAATATTATATGATATTGATTATTTAAAACAGTATATTCTTCAAGTTGTTTAGTCTATTAGGTATCACATGAAAAATAGTAAACACTCAGGTTAGATGGGTTAAAATGCAGTGGTGTAATATAAGAAGGTATTTTGGTGAGAGTTTTAATTGCAATAAAAATAATTTTAATTTTTGATAACTAACATGTTCAAGTCACGTAATATCTATAGAGAAATTAAATGAAACAATTTCATAATAATCGTTCCATTCTTTTCTTTCAACCTGCTTTATGCCATGTATATCTGACTAATACCTCTAACAAATAATAGATTCACCCACTTCCGCCTTTAAGTCAGTTAAGCCTTAAGTTTACATTTATATCAAATAGTTGATATTGCAATATAATTGTAATGTTGGAGAATGCATAACAATCAAAATTTTGAGGTATACCTGTTTGAAAATTGATTAGAATAATATCAAAGTATAACCAATTCTAGTTTAATTTAACAGAACGCTTGTTACACAGATTTCTATTATTATAAATTTAAATTTTAGAATAAAAACTTTATTTACAGTAATTTGTCTTTGACATTCATTTAAAACTCATCACCTTATTCTCAAATAGCAACATTATATAAGTACTAACATTAGATATAGTAATCTTCATCAATTTGTTCAGTTTATATCCATAGGAATAGCTTCCATGTTACAGAAATCGTAGGTAGAAAAGTGAGCAATTTAATTGTGTAAGTACAGTGTTTCACAAAGAACTCCCTAATTTTGAAATGGAGAATAGAGAGGCAGTGCCAGGACATTGAATCCTGCGCAATCCTGCGCGAATAATTGCAGATTGTATTATTCGCGCGTCGAATATATTAATTCTGATTATACTGTATTCGTTACTCACAGGAGGGGTATAATTGCGCTTTAAACAACTGACGTCTTATAATAAACTAATGCATTATTATTACCGGTTTTATCAGAAAGGATTCCCTAACTTTGAAATAACTCGACTACGAAACGGTGATAAAAACCTAGTTACAATATTGGCAAACAGAGAGTGCTGCAGAGTCATTGCATTGTCCTTTAAATAGCTGTTGAAATTATGTTTCATAAACTGGTGTCAAATTACATTACAATAGAATCGATAGGGGCACTGTGTGTAGCAGTAATATGACGCAAGAGAAGGGCCAAATTTGGTAGCACCTTCTGCAATGCTCTACTGAAAGGTAAACGCGCGTGTCATAAATAAACTGTTCAAGCTGTTAAAATGCTTGAGGATTAATGTAAACGATGGATGGTATCAAGAATATGCTCCTTTCAGCTTACAATTCCTTACAGTGTACAGTTCGAATTCCCATAGGTTACTTGAAAAGCTAATCTGATTTATAGATTAAATTTATCAAACACCAAATTGTTCATATAATTTTTCAAATTGGACTGTCTTATGTGTTGTACTAACAGCATTCCAACTGGTGATGAGGAAAGAATAGTGCATTTCGGGTGGAATTTTAGGGGTATCTGACCTGTATTTGCGTACCGTATGGGAGAAAACCAGGAACACTTCCTCGGTATACTGACCATCGATCGACCACTGAATCTTTTACATATATTGACACATTTGTCATGAAAATTCCTCGTTTCTAAAAGAAGTGACTACAACAATCCTCCGGTGGCAACCAGAGGATTCTTACTCGTCCCTCCTGCAAGAGAGCTGCTCCCGTTGTATCTGGGAAACAAATCAAAAGGATTTATTTTTATTTACTTTTATTTTGTTTTAAATTGCTCGATTTGAAATTTAACAATATTCCTGTTCTTGTTGAGGAAGAGCATGATAAATCTATAAGCTGTAATATCTTTCATTTAGACTCAATATGAAATAAAATGCATTGTAAAAATATACCATGAAATCGATTCTTAGTGCTTAAATATACTAGAGTCGTGTCTTTTATTTCCACTTGCTTTTGACTTTATATACTATTGAATTTTTTCTAAAAAGTTTTCTAAATATTTAAAACACTATACCCTATATCTGAAAATCTTACATATCGTGAATGAGATATGCGATTGCGACCAACACTCCTAACCTGTGGGATAAATCCCCCGTCAATATCGAGCGTCAAAACATTTGTTTTACAAATTCCGACCCTGCCGAGCAACCCAAACGAGGTAAACCTCTTGCTCGAACACCCCCCTAGGGCGAGAACCGAAATGTTTGTCAAACTCTCGGCTATTTCGAGAGTCAATCTCGATCCCTATACCGCCCCATACAAATGCGGGATTGAATTTTATGCAGGGAGCACCGGGCGGAGGAAAAGCGAAGAATGCGAGAGGCAAAATAACAAATGCTGTTCGCATAGCCCTCGGTGACAGCGACATCGGTTCAAGTCAGCTGCACAGGAACTGTGTGGCCAGCGAAGACTTTTTTTTCACACTTTGACATACAACAATACCGAATTTGGTCTTATGTTGCTGTTGATATTATTTCCCCTTTCTTACATTCTACGAGCACTCGATTTCGAATTTTTAATTTCCCTTGTTATCTTTTGCTATTATAGGTCAATTTTCATTATTATGAACTATTACTAACTAAATTTTCTTGCTGCTTGCTAAATTTTCTTGATCAGCTTTCCGTACTATTTTTTGCTATTACTGATAAATTTTCCTTGCTTATTTCTCTTATTAATCAATTTTCCTTACTATTTTCTGCCATTACTGATCAATTTCTCTTACTATTTACTTCCTTTACTGATCAATTTCTCTTACTATTTACTTCCTTTACTGATCAATTTCTCTTACTATTTACTTCCTTTACAGATTAGTTTTCCTTTTTTCCTTACTATTTTTACTGGCTTTATTAATCGAAATGTTGTCATTATTCACATTTCTTTGCATATTTTCCGTTAATAATCAAATTTTCTTATTATTCTCTGCTATTATTCATCAATTTTTCTTATTATTCTCTGCTATTATTCATCAATTTTTCTTATTATTTACTTCCTTAACTGGTCAATTTTACTTACTATTTACCCTTAACTGATCAATTTTCCTTGCTATTTTTTGCTATTACTGGCTTTACTGTTCAAAATATTGTAACTATTCTATTTTCCTTGCTATTTTCTGTTATTAATAAATTTTCCTTATTTTTTTCAGCTATTACTGATCAATTTTCCTTACTATTTTTTATTACTGGCTTATCAAAATATTGTCACCATTCTATTTTCCTTGCTGTTTTCTGTTATTAATCAATTTTCCTTACTCAGTTAAACTATTACTGGTTTTATTGATCAAAATATTGTTATTATTCAATTTTCCTTGCAATTTTCTATTATTAATCAATTTTCCTTACTAATTTTTTTCTTTTACCACATTTGTTGATCAATTTTTCTTATTATTTTTTGCTTTTACTTTCTTTGCTGATCAATTTTCCATACTGTTTTGTACTTTTATTGAATTTATTCATCGAAATATTGTCACTATTCTCATTTCCTTGACTATTTTCTGTTATTAATTCAAATTTCCTTATTATTTCCTTTTATTAATCAAATTTCCATATTATTATTATTTATTACTCATCAATTTTTCTTACTATTTACTTACTTAACTGATACATTTTCCTTACTGCTTTTTTGCTATTACTAGCTTTATTAATCAAAATATTGTTATTATTCAATTTTCCTTGCTATTTTCTGTTATTAATCAATTTTCCTTATCATTTTTTGCTATTGTTCTTCAGTTTTTCTTACACTTTTATTCCTTTACTGTTCCCTTTTTCCTTACTATTTTTTATTATTATTGGCTTTACTGGAATATTGTCACTATAGAAATCCCTTATTGGTTTAATTAATTGACTTTTTCCATAAATACATAGTCTTTAAAAGGAAATTTTAATTCACTGTTTATGTTTATGTATTTCTCAGGCGCTGCTTTATTTATTTCTTCAGTTTTATCAATACATTTTTTATTACCTCCTCATTTTTTTAATTTGTCATATAAATTTTCTAGATTACGAAAACTATTTGCGACTGAATATTTTTTTTTATTTTTCCCTTTATTGTTAAACTATTTTTGGTAATATTTTCATAGTTAAAATCAAATTTCTTAGAAGAGGAAAATTTTCCCAATATTCTCCTACAGTATTAATAGTGGACATTTACCTTTTATAAATACTGCTATACTATATAGTATTCTAGTCACTGGTTTTAACCCAGAACGCCGTACAGCAATGTATGCTTCATACATTAATTAGACACTTTACTAAATTAACACAAATATCTTAATGTTTATAAAAACACTTAGATACCAGAAAGTTATTTGAAAGAGTAGGAAAAATATATTTCATGTGCAGGAGAAAATATACGTAGAATACACTGACAACGTTTGTTCCATTCCCTGATTTCAGAAGGGAAGATGCATTTACAACAACGTGTACGTGCATCTCGAATTGACAGTCAGGCTAAGTGTCAAGAGTTTTCCAGATTTTGTCTTATCGCAAATACGAAGGCATTTACTTTTGTAATTATTCTTGGAAAACAATGTTTTTCCTTTATAGAATGCCAGTAGTCTGTCAGTGATATACAAGTGGAATAAGAAGGCAGAAATAAGTATCATTATTAATTTAATATGTGGATTGAACTTAGTTCAATTTCGCATAAGCTGAATTCATACGGAATGACTTATTTTAAGAGCTTTGCAATTGTTTTATGACAGACTTACAGTATTTTACCGTCAGTAGTTATTTCAGACGCTAATGATGCAATGTGGTAATTTCGATGGTCTCCAAAGTAGAGAATAAGTAGACTGTTATATTCACATCAAGCAAAATAAAAGATACAACATCAGATATTAGTATAATATTGTAAATATTATAAGAGAACGTTGCCCAGTATTTGGTTATAGATGTAGATAGAGCGTAAGAATATTTTATTACATTTAATTCAAACTAAGTTACAACCTTATGTACTTTAAACTGGTATTAATAGGTATATTATATAAATTTCAGTATTAATGGCTTCCATTTCAACAGTGTGTAATTCCCTGCATTACTCAGGGCGTCTCTAAGATACCTGGCAAAAAGGTAAAGTAAAGAGAGGGTACTGCAGTAAACGGATTTTGTAATGTGCTATGTAAGAGGAGATGGCGTGTATAAGTACTAGCATGCAAAGAAAATACGAATAACAGGTAAGTGACAAAGACAGTTAAAGTCAAACATTCTAATAATTAAACTTTTCACCATTTGGTGATCATCAACACTAATTCTATGTTCACAGAGACGGCACGTGGATTGGTGTACATGAGCAAAAATATCAGGCATGTCAGGCACATTTCCAACAGCAGTTGACAGTGTGGTCATTAGATCTACATTAAACTCAAAGGGTTTCATATATCATGTTTTTAATATCTCCACAGAAGAAAACAATTCAGCTTGAAAACTCTGATCGTGGTCCACCCCGTCCAATACAATGTGTGCGATAAGTAACATTGAGATTTTTTTTTTCTGAAGCTCTTGCTGAAGTGAGCTGGAACTCCGTCTTGTTGGAACCACAATTGTGCGCGTACAGCTGAAGAAACAGCGAAAAGAAGTTATTTTGTAGACTGATACTATACGTGTGTCCAAGAAATGAGCATGATACTTTTGCTAATGTAAACCAATCCATGCGCCATCGTTGTGAACCTTGTATAACAGATGGTGGTCTTTCTTACAAGCACTAATTGTAAAACCTATAATCCTTAAAATGTTTGTTTCTTTTTACATTAACATCTAATTTCACTGTTGTTTTTAAATTACACACTTACCAAGTGCTATTTACAAGCATTTCCCATTACAAATACTTAAAAATTTGTAAAAAAGAAAAAAATTGTGCCCGGATATTTTTAAGACACCTAGTATGAATGAAAATTAACATTCTCTGGACAGAATATTTCTGTCATTGAATTCTTTAAAACATGACAAAATCATTGGCAAATAAAATCTAAAAAAAGTTACTAAATTAAAGGTGTCTCTTGGTTAAAGAAAAATTCACAACCATCATTCATCAGAATTACAATATATAAGAAATAATCACTGAAGTTTTAGCTATTCACTTTAGAATTAGCAATATTCAGAGAAGTTTAGCTATTCACTTTAGAATTAGTAATATTCAAAGAAGTTTTTGCTATGCATTTTAGAATTATCATTATTCACTGAAGCATTTCATTAAAAGAAATATTCGAAATATATCAAGCATAATGAGTAACTGAAGAAGAATAGTTAAAAAATTTAAATTGAAAGCAACGCAATTTTTATTGAAACACTTAGAAATTAATTACTAATAATCATTCTTAATGATGCATTATTTCAAAAGAAAAAGACAATATCGGAAATTTAGTATCTATCTGAATAAAAATAAAATATTAATTGCTTGAATCACAAATACGACTTTAAAACGCATTTATAATTTTTTTTAATTTTTCACTAAAACTAATTAAATGAGGATATTAATTAAAGACACATATATTAATCATCCTCCCACATAAATGTTTCTGTTTTTTTCAAAGGTGATTGTAAAAAATGAAAATATTTAATTCATTAGAAGAAACATTAAATTGATGATAATAAAATATTTATTTTGTAGTAACTTTGAAAGAAATAGTAATATTTTTTTCTTCTATGACTAATTTTAAGAAAGTAATTATTTTATATTTTTTAATTTCTTTTTCAATGTTTGTTAAGCCTCAGGATTTACAGTTAAATGTAATAAAATTTGCAAACAAACTGCTATAAATACTTACATTGTATAGAAATAAATTCATTAAAAATTAACCGAGCAATGAAATTTTTTAACATTTGAAAGAATATCTCCCTTCAATAAAAAATAATTTACTTCTGTACATAAAGAAAAATTTTGTTTTTTTATAAAATTTTGATTCTGAATAGGAATATTTTGATAAGAAAAAAATTATGATTAAGTAATTAAAAGATGGCATATGCCAAATAGTCAAGTTAATATAATGAGTTATTATTATAAAATACATATTGATTTTTGGATGTGTTTAAAGGGATGAAAATTATTTCAAATTGGGAAAACATATAGGTACTTCTTTACGTTTTATTAGGAATATTTCTGTCTGTCTTTGACGTCATATTTAAGTATTGTAGACAAATAACAAAAGGTATTTTTATGATTAAATTAATTTATATCTAAAAATATTTGTATAGTGATATTTTCTGGTTAGTAGAAAAAATTGTGATATTTTTTAAAGCATCCAGTATGTTCGTTTATCACATTTTCTGTAGATTAAATAATATTTATTAATCAAACGAATTGGTGGCTTTTATGAGATATTTCCGTAAATACATTGGAATAAGAAAATAAGCAACAAAAAAATAAATAAAAGAAATAAAAGAAAGCAAGCAAAAACCCAATTATGGATTGGTAAAAACAGTATGATGTTGAATCTTTTTTTTCATTCTATACGCAGTGTATTTCTAAACACGTCCGTTATTAAAAAAATGAACAGTAGAAATATAAAAACTTATTGCTGAAATTTGATGTTGAATATTTTTTTTCATTCCATACATAGTATATTTCTAAACATGTTTGTTATTAAGAAATTAAAAGTAAAAATATAAAAACTTATTGCTGAAATTTGAAGTTAAATAATGTTTTTAATTCTAGTGTATTCTAAACTTGTTTGTTATTCAAAAAAATTAACTGTAGAAATATAAAAATTTATTTCTGAAATTTGATGTTGAATATTTTTTTTTCATTCCATACATAGTGTATTTTTAAACATATTTCTTATTAAAAGAAGGAACAGAAATATAAAAACGTATTGCTGAAATTTGGAAAAATTACGATGAATTAGTTTAGTGTTATCACATTTAGTACTTTTGTGAAAATTTGTTTATTTATTAATCGTTGATTCAAATTTTAGTGCTTTATTTGCTAGTGATAATGATGACGATGATTCGTGTTCCCTTATCCTAGAAGACTGGTTGTCAATGTTTCAGATAATGTTTGATTTCTTAGTCATACTACTATTTGAAATGAACACACGGATGGAAGTTAGATTTTCAAATTTCTTGACTTCACTGAAAGTAGGGAAGCCTAGTCAGATTCTCTACAATTTAAGCCGAATAAAAAAATTCCGAGGCAGAGAAATGGGTAAGAAAAATCTGTAAAGCGGAGTTTCTTTCCTTTGGTCTACAGAAAGTGGTAAGAAATTGTGAACATCACATCACACCGCTCAATTGCCACACATAAGAAGAATTTTGTTCAAAATTCTAAATGTATTGTAGCAGAGCCTCTGTAGTCCCACCTGTGTAACATTGAATCTAAGGCACATCTGTCTTCTAATGGCGAATAATATCAGTTCCAAATCATACCATTAGCAAACATTAAAAAAAACGCCTAATACATTCATTTTTCTTGACTTGCAAATAAAATCGAAGCGCATTGACTTACCTTACTAAGCCCTTTACCATTGAAAAATCTACATGTTTTCAACACACAATAAAACTCTAAAGGTATAAAAGCGGAAAGGTAACATCTGAGTCACCAGTCAGTCCCCCCACCCATTACTTTTGTATGGGCAGAACACTAACCCCAACGAAAGCGCAAAAAAATTGAAGAAAAGTTTCAAATAAAGCGATGATTACGCGATGAACGGGAACAACACCTCAGTGACATTCAAAAAAGGAGAGAGAACAGAATGAAATCTCCTTCCGTCATACTTTTTTTTCTTCGTTCGGTCGCAGCTAGAAAAGGTTTTATTTGAAAATTTCCGTCGGAAGATTTGAAACCGGGAAAAAGAAAAATACTAAAAGAAAAAGAAAAAAATAGTGGGATGAGAATGTTCGATTACTATTCGTCTTTTGGAAATATTGTGGATGGATTACTTTTATGAGAAATAGTTGCTCGAAATAAAACTGTGAGACTTTTAAATATTTCTATGGAGAGGAAGTACAATTTTATTTATTTGGTTTTATAAAGTAAAATATATACAGGAAGAATAATTTTTTTTGCATTAATTTCTTTGTAATCATTTATAATCTAAAATTAGAATACAAGATATAGAGCCAGCGGAATTGTTCCAGAATAATTTTATTTACATTTTAATGGCTAAAAACGGAATATTTAATATTAAATACATCAGTTTAATTCGACTGACTGTATATAATACATTATAAACATATAGATATTATATTGTTACAATAGCAGAAAGAGAGCACATGATTTATTGAAATGAATATCTTCTATCTCTTAGAAGCAAATGATTGGATCCTAGAAAGTTCTTCTGCCACCCAATGACTCCCTATTGGAGTATTACAGTTATCCTGGTGCCAAGTTAGTCATTTGTTACAAATTTAATTTATAATTTTAATTTAATTTCAGTTGAATATAAGATTTATAAATTATGTTCGATTACTATTTGTCTTTTGGAAATGTTGTGGAGGGATTACTTTTGTGAGAAACAGTTGCTCGAAATAAAACTGAGAAACTTTTAAATATTTCTAGGGAGATCACGTTGTTTTTAGAAAGTAAAATATATAGAGAAACAACAATTTTACTGTAATCACGATTTTTTTGCATTAATTTCTTTGTAATCATTTATAATCTAAAATTATAACACAATGATATTGAGTAGTTTGTTCCAGAATAATTTTATTTATATTTTAATGGTTAAAAACGATTTAATATTAAATACATCAGTTCAATTCGACTGATTGTATATAATACAATATATACATATATATATTATACTGCTATAATAGCAGAAAGAGGCACATGATTTATTGAAATGTATATTTTCTATCACTTAAAAGCAAATGATTGGATCCCAGAAATGTCTTCTGTCACATAGTGATTCCTTGTTAAAATATTACAGTTGGCCAGATGCCTAGTTGGTTACTAATTTAATTTATAATTTAAATTTAATTTCAGTTGAATATAAGATTTATAAATTATGATCGATTACTATTCGTCTTTTGGAAAGGTTGTGGATGGATCACTTTTATGAGAAATAGTTGCTAGAAATAAAACTGTGAGACTTTTAAATATTTCTAGGGATATAAAGCGTATAACGTTTATTTTCAAATGTAAACTATATCAGGAAGGAATAATTTTTTTAAAACTAAAATCCCGTTTTTTTTTTTTAACTTCTTTATAATTATTTGTAATCGAAATTTATTACATAATGATATTGAGCAGTTTGTCCCAGAATAATTTTATTTACATTTTAATGATTAAAACCGAAATATTTATTATTAAATACATTAGTTTAAACTCGATTGGCTGTATATAATATAGTCATTCCTTAAAATGCTGGCTATATTAGCAGGAAGAGGCATATGATTTATTGAAATGAATATCTTCTATCACTTAAAAGCAAATGATTGAATCCCAGAAAGGTCTTCTGCCATCCCCTGATTCCCTGCTGAAATATTGCTGTCTAATGCCTAGGCAGATCTTACCCTGGTGCCAAGTTAGCAGTTTGTTGCAAATTTAATTTATAATTTAAATTTAATTTCAGTTGAGTATAAGATTTATAACGTATTATTCTATGCTAAATATTTAAAAAAATAATAAATAAAAGTTTTACATTATTAAATGGATTCCATGGAAATTACATTTACAGTCGCGGCAAAATAAAAAAAGATTTAAAAAAGATAAAGAGAAAGAGATAAAAGAGATAAGTAGATTTTTTCAGATTTTAATTTAGAAATATTATAACGTTAGTAAACACGTTTCTTACTTTAAAAGGGGAAAACAATTAAAAAAAGATTTATTTATTTTATTTTGTGAATTATTATATTTTACGTTTTTCTATGTCATATGGTACAATTCAAAGAAAAATAAAATGTAAAACTAAATGTAATATAAATGTTTAATTCACTTCATATCTGTCAATTTTTTTTAATAATACTTAATTTTTTAATTATCAAATAGTTGCATAAGTTCAATATATAGTTGATTCAATTTTTCATGTTAATCAAGCAAAAAAGGATGGTTCTCTACTGACTGATTGCCTACTGGTAAACTGCGCAGTTAGCATTCATAAAAGCTGAAGATTGAATCCGCTAATAGCCTGCATATTGCAGACACTGCTTTCAGAAACGAGAAGATTCGATAGTGAATGTGATATTGCGTAAAGTCATTCATTTTGGTAGTCAGGCAGTCTGGTTGAAATTTCCCAGTTTCTTCCAAACAACTTGAGGCCTGATGGTCTAATGACTAGCGCTCTGGCCTTTGGTGCTTCAGGTTCGATCCTTGCCGGTGGCATGGATGTTGTTTGGTGGTTCGGAATCCATCTTAAACTGTGGGTCCCTGTCCAATTAGCCTAAAGTGTGCACAAAATGACCGTAGAGCGGCAAACCAAATCCAGACAACTCATAGAAACTTTTGCCGGAGGGCGATGTCATTCTCTCATCACCCACCGATGGACTGTTTGTGGAATTCATTAATGAAATAAAAGGGCCACTGATGTAAAACAAAAAGGTTTCATTTATGTTGGTTTCCAAACCTAATTTTTTTTAAATATTAAATATATATTTAAAGTAGAAATTCCTTTAAAATGAATTAAAGTAGGAAATTGAAACACAAAAATTGAATTAATTATACTAATTAATCCTAAAGTTCAGTTTTTGAAACTTAAAATATAAATTTGCAATTTTATTTTTAAAAATTCATTTACGGGTTCTTTTTTAAAGCATTTTTATTATTATTTCTTTTTAATATTTATAATTTTCTTTTATTTTAATCTGGCATATTATTATCTGAAACATAAAAGGAAAAAAAAATTGTGAAAAAAAATACAATTTGTTAAACATCATAAATATATCATATAAAAATATTCATTAATTAAAAATCAACAATTTTTTCTGTTTTGGATTGGACTCTTAATTTATGAAAAAAAATTATAATTTCTTGAAAAAAAATCCGACGGTTAAGTAATTAATGCAATGAAATTGAAAACGTGGCACTGAAAGAACTGATTAGTTATTTCTAAATTTTACATGTTTTACATAAAACAAGCATGAAAAACTGTTTCTGTCTGGGTTAAAAAAAATCTCGATTTTTTTTTTTTTTTTTTGCATTCATTAACTAATTCTACATGCCATCGTTTCTTACTTTTAATATGAATTATTGTTATTTAATATTGTTCCTGCTTTCTCTTTTCAATTTTTTTTCTATTGCTATTACTTAAATTGTTTTGTAATACTCTATGTTTTAAATCAGTTGCTAAAATTTATTTTAAAAAATCACTGTAATTTATTATCGTCATTTCTGTAAGAAGTCAATTATTCCTTTCTTTCATTATATAATATTTGAATTCCTAATTAGATAATTATAAAAAATATATGGCTCTTTAAATTGTAGAATATTTAGCGGAATTAAAGTCATATATTTATGAATTTAACTATTACTTTAATGAAACCATTTTTTCCAGTAAATTAAGTTACTTAATATTAAATTTAATTAATTTACTCAAATGAACAATAAACAATGACTTATATAATTAATTTAATCAAATAAACCTTAACCTTCAATGTTATTTTCATTGGATTAATTAAACCATTTCAGAATTAATTAAAAAATATCATAGATAATTTATCTGTCGCTTTTATTTAAAGAGATTACTTTATCACTTTTCTCTCGGTTACGTATGCTCCGATAAATATGAATTATAATATATTTTGAAATATACAGATAAATCAATTCCTTTTTTTTTTTCTGTTTAGAATTGACAAATGAAAAATTTCAAAGGTAAATTTAAAAAATATAATTTTCGATGAGATTCAATTGATTTAAAATCGAAAACAAAATATTTTAATTAGTAGTGCTTAGCCAAAGTTACTAATTATTATTATAATCAGATATAAATGAAATTACATAAGGAAAATGTAATTAAAAATTTAAAGGTAACTGATTACAAAATCAAGTGATTCTAGAAATCTAGTTCGAAATCTAGATTTAAACTGTCTTAGCTTCTTCTAAACGTAATATTTCAGACGAGAACCTCCAAGTGACGATACTAATTTTTTTTGTCATCTTGGTGAAAAATAAGCATACAACGATCTATAACCTTAAACTATTATTGTTATTGCTTCTTATCCCACTTGGTAGAATTTACTATACGAAGACCACGAACCCATGTGTACTCAAGGTTGAAGGGAAAGGGGGCAGCTTCTGTTGTAATGGAGCCCTTATTGAGTAAAATCTCATTGTATACCTGCATCGAAACTATATTTTTTAATAATTTTAATTCAGTACTGAAGATGTGAAGATTATCGGGACATAATTTATTCCATTGTACATTCATTTCTGTATAGTGCTTCTAGATAACGCTGAATCTAGCAAATTTACCAGCAGTTGTGCGTTCTGTACTTACAGGTGCTAGGTAACCAGAAATTACTTCTAGGTTACTTAGGGTTCACATTGAATATAATGGGGGGGAGAGCTTTGTTTCTTGGCCACTATGATCGCCAGATCTAACATTTGCTGATTTCTTTTTCTTTGGGAACATTAAGATTGTGATCTATGAAAGCCATATCGATTGCGATGAAGCTAGTAGTAACCAGACTACCAGTTACGGTTAGAATAATGCTTGAAATGCCAGACATGTATGTTAATGCCTTCGCGCCGCTATTATTTCGTGACCATCATTAAAAGTTTTTTTTTTTTTTTTTTACTTTGCTTATATTTCTCTTTTACCAATTGTTCATATTATATATCTATTGTTGATAATATAACATCATATTACATCATCATCACATATTAGACCTTCCATGCTCCATCTTTCATTACAAAATATGTTCATTTCAGTCTTCTCTAACTATCTTCACATTTTTGTTAGATACTTTTGAGACACTCTCTCTCTATATATATATATATGTACATAACAGCGAGTGTTTTCTATGTATATATGCATATATGCAGCCCATCATTAGATGCAGTAGTGAATCAATATTATAAATATTTTAGCACAAAAAATAAATATATAACTTTAAATATATTTGGTAAACGGTAAAATCCATGATAATTTGCCAGTGATATTCAAACCTTTTATCTTTATGCCCTTTAGCTAAATAAAATCTATCGTGAACGCTCAATCTTTTTCACTTTTTGCATATTTGATGCTTGATACATATTTGAACGTGTGATACGAGAAGCTTTTTAACAGAAAATGTAAATAATATTATCATTAACTTCTGCAATTGATCTGTTTTACTGATATACCAGAGTAACTAACTACAAATGCGATAAGTATTATATTTTTGTAGTATACGTAAGAAATATTTAACTTTATTTTGCGATTCGGTAGCATTAAAGTGTTAAACTAATAGGGATTTTTAATTATAGTTATTTTTGTATTATGGGAATTTTTACTAAGTCTTGCTACATTTAGCAGATTCAATGTTTCCCAAGGTACCTGCTATACTTAACATACAATGTACAATCTTAATTTTGAATAAGCGCTACCATGAGTGGCACCTGTTATCCCTTGACATCCTTATTATAATAGTATTCGGAACATATAAAAAAAATTCATAAAAGTTTAAAAATTATTTTTTAGTTGAAAAAATTATAATTTTTGAAATCAAATTAGCAAATCAATGAATAATTTCATTGGTTTAATTTGTTCTTTCTTTATTATTTTTTAAATAACTTGCAAATATTTGAATGAAAGAGTTTCATGATTGTTTGTATAAATTTTCTTAATGAAAATGGTAGATTTTTTAGAGATTTCGTCGTTTGTATTTTTCTTAAATATATTTTTTGCACATATTTATATTGGCGGCAAAAAATTATTTTTTTAAAATCTACTATAAATTTGCTTTTTACATTATTTTCGTTTCTTTAAATTGATATTTTTTTATTTTATCATGACGGAAAAAATAATATGTTTGCTTATGTTGATGCTGTTGTTATGTTTGGATATGTTAATCTGTGAGTTTCCACTCTGTTTATGATATCTGGAACATTAAAAAAAGCAGAAAATAATTTTAATTATTTTTAAGGGGCACGGTACTGTTCTCAACATATTTATTTTATTTTTAGAATAATGATAAAAGTCGTGACTGTATAGCTTTTTAATATTCTTTTAAAAACACATTTTGAAAAAAAAAACTTCTTAAAACTACATATTTGACAAAATGTTTTTTTCTAAATTTTAAATATTGACATTTTTACATGATTTTTTTTCATATTAACTAAACTATATTACACAATTCTATGGATAGTTATTTAGATGCATCTAAAATTAGATTTATTATAAATATTTTATAATTTTGTGATTATTAAGTGAAAAATGATGAAAATTAGTGCTCCTTGAATATAATCTTATTAATGAAAAAAATAGTAATGAAAGCCTCAAAGCCAATTCCATGCACAGTTTTTTAGCCTTACATAATAAATAACATATACAAAAAATTGTAAGTATCTACCTCAAACACACACGCAAAAAAAACTGCTTTAAGAATTTCCATAAAAGATATTAACATGAAAAAAAGCTATTTAAAGTTTTCATTTGGGAAAAGATCCTCTTCAACTGCTATCCTATTCATATTGCGCACATAATAATCAGAACTGTATAAATTTAAGCATTTATAAAACATTTCATGCATATATTATTTCAAAATATCTTACGATGTTTAAAGCACAACTCAGTAAATGAAAAAAATAATTATGGGAATAAATAAATCCTAGAAAAAAATCATACCTTGGACTACAAATTTATTTAAAATTCAATACAAAACACTATCTGTAACTTTAATGAAAGCATAAAATACTTCATACATACATATATATTAACAAACCGTCAAAAATTAATAATTTTTGTTCTCAAAATAGTATCGAAAAATGGGTAATGAGAAAAATACATGTTACACTTTTTTATTTTTGAAATATTTTCATTCATATTTTCTGCAAGAATTTTCAAATATGACTTCATTAATCAAAAAAGATCCAGATTGTAAGTCCTTCCTTTTTTAATTAAAATTTTTTTTCCTGCTAACGCATACATCATAGCATTTTTCCTGCTCTTTTTATATATATATCAGCCTGGAGGCCAAGTGGATTGCGCTCTTGTCTGGGATATCTTAGGTTCGAATCCTGACAGTGGCTTGGATGTTTGTTAATGGTTCGGAATCCTCTGTAGATCCCTGTCTGCTTAGCCCTTAAATGCACAACATGACGGTAATGTGACAAACCCAACCAATTCTCCTTTTATAGACATTATTAGTACCTCCACATAGCTAAATATCTTGACAGCATATTATTAAAAAGAATATTATTTTCAGAGTCTAAGCTTTGTAATGATTTACAAATTCCAACACTGAATTTTGAAACTACATCAGCTACTATAATATTAACAAAGTGGAGCGAAGTCTCTTTCGAATATTTGTACCATATCTAGGCAGACTTTCGTTTGAATTCTGTGTCAGGCATCTCAGACAGTATTCGAGAAATCTTATTTGACACCCGTCTTTGAAAAATTGACATAATTGTTGGTAAATAATTTTCATCGATGGGTGTTTTTATATGAATTCAATGTGGGACTGGATTTTCACGACTTTCTAATGCTTGATAAAAAAAACACCAAGAATCTTCTCACAAAATCCTTTATTGTATTGAGGTTTGATCTCCGTCAATTGTTATGCAATTTATGCAACACTGTTGCATAAATTGCAGTTTTCATTGAATTTATAACTCCTTCCTCATTTCAAAGAATATCATTCTGATAATATAGTATGAGAATTTTAATAGTTTCTTCTTTCAAATTTCAGAATATAGGTGTACCATAAACTTATTTTTTGTTTTCATGCCCATAGCGTATATGCTGCTTTTATTTCCATTGAACCTGAAGATCAGTGATGACTGGCACTGTAGGAATTTTCAGTGCCATCATACTATATTAAATATACTAAGGATTTTCCACCAAGTTCTTATTTTGCATATTATCTTATACTATAAAATGGCTTGACTATTAACATTATTAAACATTTGTAGGTGCATGTTTTCACTTCCAGTTGTTCGTATACGTCACATACAATTTTTAACTCGTGGCAAAATTAAAATTTTTTCCCCTTAAACAATATGTGAAGAAGAATTCTGCACATATGTTACACATCACATTTGAAAACAGTTTAAATAGCATGTTAACATCTACAATTACATAACTTCGGATTTCACTGGAGTCTATTGTTTTTTCAGGTACATTATTAGTATGAGATTCTTGTGTAGAACATCTGATAAATTTTTAAAAATATAATCAGCATTATATGGAAGGCTTTAAAAAAATATTTTTTGAATTTTTTTTGCATTTGAACTTCATCATTTAGAAGCTTTATATTCATAACTACACATTTATGTTTGTTTCTAGACATATTGTTAACAAAAGCACAAAATAAACGAAATAAATTTCATTCAATAAATTACTCGTTGGAAGCCCGTCTCGTGGCTCAGTGGAAACGCGCATCGCTGGTGAGCATTAAAGCGGAGATCCAATCCGCTGGTGGCTTTGTTGTAAACAATGTTTCAAAAAACGAGGGGACTCGTTGGTGTTTGTGATGTTTAGCATCTGGCCTCGTTAATCGGACTACTACTAATCTAATACTATTACTATACATCACAACATCTCTGTGCCTAGAGCTGAGTTGCCTTTTACAGTTTAGGAATGATGTGGAGGAGAAGAATTCTGATTGGGCTCCGGGATGCTCTACGGTCATATGAGACCGGGATCGGGCTTAAAGTGGATTCCGAATAACTATAAACATCCATGGTACCGCCGGGATTCGAATCCGAAACCTGTTGTACCGAGAACCTGAGCGCTAGCCACTCGGCCGTCAGCCCCCTCTTTAATTGAACTACGTGGTGGAAGTTTTCAGGACTTATTCCCAAACAATTCGCAAATGTGAGGTAGTTCCTCTAAAAAATCCTTTCTTAAGGGGCTTCCCTCCTTCTTTAGCGTCACGGAGTCAAGCCAGACTTCTACCTAAGGGGACGAAATCACAACAGAAGCTGCCTCTCCTTTCCGACCTTCCAAGAGACCACAGGTATTTTTTAACTTGATCTAGATGTTGTTGTCTAACAAGTGGGATAAGAAACAACACTAATAGGAATATTTAAATCAATCACTATATTGAAATGTAAAGAGATACACTTTTGAAATTCCATGTGTTTTTCGTCAAAAACTATGAACAAACTTCACACAACATATTTACATTGTAAGCAAAAATAATCCAAGTAAGTTACGGTTACGTTTCTTTTTATCTTCTGTTCTCAACAAGAATAAGGTTAAATAAATCAATTCCTTAAGCTATGATGCTAGGAAAGGAAATACTTTCTCTAGTTTAAAGAGTTGCTATTCATATATGCAGGCTTTATTCATTGCAAAACAATTTGCAAGTAGGAACATAAGCTGTGTAAAAATTTTACTAGGATGCAAAGATAGTAGTGCGGTTAGACCGAGATAGATGATATCCTTACATGATAATTAGCTTGAGATATTGTTTACTTCATTATTGCCTTATGTTACAACCGTAAAGAATCAAAGACTAATTTTAAAAATTTACTCGGATTTGCAGAAAATGAATTCTGAGATTCTTTCCCCACGCACCTTTGAAACTCAATAATTTAATTATTATCTACATAATTAGTTGGATAATTTATTCTGCAAGTTTCATGAGCAATTAAATTTATCATTTGTTTTAAAAGAAATCAGTTTACATGGCAGAAATAAAAAATGTTATCTCATTAAACCTTTGCTGCTTTCATATAAGATTTTTTGAAATACCTCAATCTGTTTCTTATTTATTTATGAGTAATTGAATAATTAATAAATTTTTATTCAAATTAAACATATTTTTTCTTATAAAATAATATTGAACTTATCTTTCGTTTTTAATTATTTTATTAACTTGTAAAAGCATGGTTTTAAATATTTCAATAAAAGGAGATACTTGAAAGAATTTTTTTTTATAAAACATATTAATGTTTCATTGAATGTATTTTTTAATATAATTTAGAGACTACATTTCTTCAATTTAAGAAGACTTTGAATAATGATTTCTTTTCCTCTTTGTGTTTGTCAAATCTAATACCTTCTCAAACATTTTATTGGACTTATTTAAAAGTTTATAAAAAAAGTTTCCAAATATTATGGAAAAATCAGAAAAAAGGGGTTTCTGAAATTCATATTCCTTGAAATTTAGTGAAAAGGGGCAAAACTTTAAACAATGCCTCACAAATTAAATACAAAACAAAATAACGGGATTATTTTCATCCAAGAAACTACACAAAATTGAAACATACCAAAACATGTAATATCTTAGTTTAATGTGTGATCAGTTCATTGTAGATAGTGATCCATTCTAATAGCTGAGCCTGAATGACAGAGTGTCTAACGCTCTGGTGCTCAGTGCTACAAGTTTCGAGTTCGAATCCCGGTGGTGCCATGAATGTTTGTAATGATTTGGATCCACTTTATGCCGCAAGTCCGCTCTCATATGACTGTAAAGCGCACTGAATTGAGTCAGACTGATCCATCACAACAGAAACTGCCCCTTTCCCTTCACCCATGAGTCCATACGGGTTCGTGGGCTTGGTCTAGATGTCTTCCAAGTGGGATAAGAAACAACAACACAATTCTAATAGCTATACAGTCACGAAAGCAATTCCCCATGCTCAAAATGGCGATTTTTATTACTAAGTTGGGAGAAAAGCTTATTGCTAGATTAAAATAGTTCGGAGGTTGACGGATTGCAAAGAAAGGGTTAAGTGCAGCATTATATTTTTGTAAAGAATACAAACATCAAATACCTTTCTGCTGATCTTTGAATTTGATTGTATGATCAAACAATAATTACAATATTCCTCTGCCGAAGGTAATTATTTACAAACCAAGCTCTGTGTGGTCAACCATTATCATCTTGTCTACTACAAAAGTCACAAACATTGTACTCCAGAACAAACAATTAGATCAAGCATATCGTCTCTATAAAAATGAGCAATAAGGGTGACTCTTTAGACAATATACAAATAAGAATGGTCCATCCAAAGAGATATTATCCACACAAATATACTTAATCCACATGAATTTGTCTGCAAAATGACAAAATCTGTTTTTTGATGGATATGAGTGAACAATTAACTATATTCATGATTAACTATATTATTGGCACCGTCGATTACAATAAGTTTATATTAATCTTAATAAAGGTAACTTTTTATTGCAACTTGTGTAATTATTCTTTAGCTTTATTCGTATAAAGAACAAAGTTTAAATAAATAGAAGACGAAAGGTTTTTACATTAGATTGCATTAAAAAATTCATAGCAACATTTTAATGGATTTGCACACAAATTCAATAAATTCAATTTATTACCATTCAATAAATTTTTCCAGTTATTGTTTTTTTTTTACCGAGATTTTTCCACTTACCACATTTAAAAAAAAAATAAGTGCTGGAAAGAAGAAATTCATACCAAGAAGAAAAAAAAATCGATTCTTCTCTGTATACTGTATAACCTTGCCAGAGGGTGCTTTCACTATCTGCTACCAAGCGGTTAGTTTTCCCGACCAACCCCTCGTGGTTTCACTTCTCCCCACAGCCCTTCCTTCCCCGATGCCAAACAGAAAGCATTTGGCAGTGGTAAATATTTGCCGCCAGTAATCAAATTGAGAGAACTATGGCGAAGCCCCAGCCAAATACTGTCCCTCCGACCAAACCTTATTCTAGTTATTCCTTGATTTATTTCTACCCAAAGTCAGGGGAATTTATTTTTTTTTTATTGATATTTTTTAGGATGGATGTCTTCCTTTCATCTTGTTGTATATCTATAGATTCCTTCATGCGGTTGGTCAATTTCTTGATTGGGCAGCCTTTAAAGTATTGTAAGATAGTAGGCTTTAGTAAGGCTTTGTTGTAAAAAAATGCTTCTATAAAGCTCGAATTAATAAAAGTTTATAATTTTGATTACTATAATTATTGTAGAAATATAAAGAACCATTTCAATTTGATTTATAAACTACCATTCAATTTGATTTATTTAGAGTAATTTTATTTTATGTTTTTCAAATAAGATACCTATAAAAACCAATTATTTGGAAAATTTTCTAATTCAATACTTGATGATAATTTTTGTCAATAGACTAGAGATGCATTACTATATTAGATGTCGAAAACGTATAGTTACTTTTTTATAAATTATTTTTTTTAAAGAATTAACAAGTATATTAAAGTATTTTATTTTATTCAATAAAGAAGTAACAAAATTTTGAATGCATGTTTGCAGTTTTTCAATGAGCACATCATTAATCGCATGCTACACTTCGAACCTTAGCATTAATTTATGTATTAGATACCTTTGTCCTACTTATCTATCTATTGTGCTACTTATCTATGTGTCAAAGTAGCATGTTTAAATGAATAATAGGAACCATCTATTACAATAAATTTATTGTCATTGTAATAAGGTTAATTTTTTATTACAATTTGCGTAATTATTCTTGTGTTTCTTTTTTCCCATGTGAAGAGCAAAGTTTAAATAAATAGAAAAAGACGAATTTTTACATTAAATTGTGTTAAAAAATTCATAACAACATTTTGCGGATTTTCACAAATTCAATACATTTTCATTCAATAAATTCAATTTATTATCATTCAATAAATTTTTCCAGTCACTTTTAGATTTTTCCACTTACCACATTTAAAAAAAAAGTGCTGGAAAGGAGAAATTCATACCAAGAAGAAGAAAAAAAAATCGATTCTTCTCTGTATATTGTATAACCTTGCCAGAGGGTGCTTTCACTATCTGCTACCAAGCGGTTAGTTTTCTGCCATTCCCGACCAACCCCTCGTGATTTCACTTCTCCCCACAGCCCTTCCTTCCCCGATGCCAAACAGAAAGCATTTGGCAGTGGTAAATATTTGCCACCAGTAATCAAATTGAGAGAACTATGGCGAAGCCCCAACCAAATACTGTCCCTCCGACCAAACCTTATTCCAGTTATTCCTTGATTTATTTCTATCCAAAGTCAGGGGGATTTATTTTTTTTTATTGATATTTTTTTAGGATGGATGTCTTCCTTTTATCTTGTTGTATATCTATAGATTCCTTGATACGGTGGCTCAATTTCTTGATTGGGTAACCTTTATAGTATTGTAAGATAGTTAAGACTTAGTTGTAAACAAGTAATATACAAAAAAAATTATGTCAATTCCTACTTTTTTTTCACTTTATAAATAATTTTCATTCATTTTTTTAAGTTTATCTGGCGCCAACTATTGGTAGATATAGGCAACTTAAATCTAAAAAAAACTAAAATTAATTAATTTAATTTAATTAATGAATTAATATTTGAAAAAACTGTATTAGTTCAAAGAAAAGAAAGGTTCAAAGTTCAAAGAAAATGTATTTGAACTTGAGTGAACAAATAAGCACTATTTTATTAACGATTGAAAATTTGAACAAGATATATATAGGGAGAGTGCCAGCTAATAGAAGGAATTGAAAAATTGCTTCTATAAAACTCGAATTAATAAAAGTTTATAACTGTGATGACTGTAAGTATTGTTTAAATATAAAGGACCATTCAATTTGATTTATATATATTAATTAGGGTAATTTTATTTTATGTTTCTCAAATACGATGCCTAAAAAAACCAATTATTTGGAAAATTTTCTAATTCAGTACGTGCTGGTATTTTGTGTCGATAAGCTATAGATGCATTACTATATCGCATGTACAAAAAACATATTTCATTTTCGTAAAATAATTTTTAAAACAGTATATTAAATTGATTTATTTTATTCAATAAAAAGTAACAAAATTTTGAATATTGTTCGCAATATTTCAATGAGCGCATCATTAATTGAAACAACACATCGAACCTTGTCGTTGTGTTTGTCTTTAGCGTCTTGTGTGACTAATCCTTGGTGTCCGGCAGCTCGGAATGGACACATGGGGTGTCCATCGCGATCTAGAAAGAACATGGGAAGATCTCATGAGTAGACTACTCATGGGATGTAAGGAAAGGAGGCATCTGCTGTTGTGATGGAGCACCAGTAGGAAGAAGAAGAAGTAACCATTGAAGTCGCTGCCTCCATCACAGCACAAGTTGCCCCCTTTCTCTCCATTCTTGAGTAAACTATTCATGGGGTGTCCACCTTTCGTTGCCTGACACTGTGGATTAGTCACAACAACAATAATTTAATCTAAATTACTTTTTTCGCAATTTTATACTTGTCACAACACATCTACTAGTAATTTAATATATATTAGTCGATGTGTTGTGACAAATTTAATTAGTCTCCTAACATTTCTCACTAATAATTTAATATATATTAGGGAGAAAAATCTTTTCAATATATCTATTTTAATGAATTTATAAAACTAACGTTGACGTTGTTTGAATTTTTCTGATATTGCAAACAAGTGGAAACATTTCTAATAGTGCTTGCAATCATAATTACTGAATACGATTTTAAGTGCATTGAACTGTCCTGTAACATGAATGATGTCTTTTTTTTTAACGAACAACATCTGCTAAGGCTGACTTTCTACTGAAAACCTTCATAAGTCAAACAGTTGCAACTGTTGAAGCTGCTTCTTTTCATTGAACAATTCTATGTCATAAAAATTGACAGTGATTTTTCCAAAGCGACTTGTTTTTGAGTACTTGCTTGTTAAGCATATTTTGGAGGGACTCCTTTTAGATTTTAATTCAACTCTGGATGTCATGGCAAATAGTTTTCGATTTGATGTATGTTATCATGCATTAATTTCATAAATTGTCCTTTTAAAATAATGAATTGCGCTTTTTTAAATAAATATGAATAGTATATTTTGAATGATATTTAAAAATATATATTAATTAGTTAAAATTATATTTTCTGAATTTTATAATGTATGAGGGGAGAATGTATTTATACTTTTACAAGACGTAATAAATCCTTGAATTTGAATATTATTATTACTACTATTATTTGATTATTACTATTATGATTATTATTTGATTATTACTATTATTATTATTTGATTACTGCTATTAATTTTTAAAGATAACACTATTTTCATGAATCAACATCAATTTTGATGCCACAGTCCACTATTAATTAAGTGCCAATACTCGACGGTATAGGCATGTTAAATTTCAATTCGGTTCACTGATCAGGTTTTATGAAATGATCCAATACTAGATTATTCGCGTTAAACACCACACAACACAAACATAAGTCATTAACACAGAATATAAACAAAGATTTATAACATAGAACAAAGAGAAAAATTAATAATATAGAACATAAATAGGCGTCAATAACACAAAACATAAATAAGGGTCTATAACACAAAACATAAATATTCATCCGTAACATAAAAGACAAACAGACATCAACAGCACGAAACATAATCAGAAGTCTGTAACGAATAATACCATGACTTATGCATTTAGAATAAAAAAATCTGCCATATCTTAAAAATTGTGTTCAAAAGTAGCCTATGCATGAATTAAGAAAAAAAATTATTAAAATACATTCACATGTTTTAAAAAAATTTCTAAAAATATTTCAAAATCACAAGACTTGAATAGATTCAAGTTTTAGAAACTTTTGTAATTATGCTCCAAGTCTGAAAGAGTCATTGTGCCTTTGTTTAATATTGTATAGGGTTTTTTTCATGATATATTACAAACAATAACTTTTTCTGTAAGCATTTTCAACAAACGTACAATAAGGTTCTCAGTAACATGTATACAGAAAATTAAAAGAGAGAAATATGAAAGGTTTACCAAAATTTCTAGAAGTGATTTGCACTAATCTAAAGCTTCAAGGTGAAATGAGTATATAATTAAAATAAATGTAAATATATATTTCCTCAAAACTTCTATCTAATGAAATTCTCAATAAACAGGTGCACTATGCTACACTTAATTTCATTTTCATCGCCCTATTTTAAGATCGGCGAGTGAATGCTGTAGTGGTTCGGAATCCACTTTAAACAGTAGGTCCCAGTCTAATATAGCTGTAGAGTGTTGGGCTGACAACCGTACCCTATAAAAACAAAACATCTCCTCTCTCGAAATATGTCAGTAAGCAATAGCCTTGGCCCATCATAGGGTTGTTGTGCCACTGATGATGATGGAGGATTTTTTAGATATAGGATTACTCTGCGTAACTCTGGAGGATTTTTTTATACATACATCAGTAAGGAAGACAGAATAATTTTATTAAATAATTCTAATTTAAATTAATAAAAATAAAAAAATCTTAATTAATTGGAATTGTAAAACAATTATTAACAATTAAATATTGGATTGTTTTTCTGTTACTGAATTATTTTATTTAATCTGTATATCTCTATAGGCTTTCAAGGTTTGGTTTGTAGCTGTACGAGTATTTCTTGCACACTTTGACCAGGCCTTAATTAGACTTGACTTAATTAGACCGGGACCTACAGTTTATCGTGGATTCCACGTTTGACCTACATGGTCAAACACATGGACCTACAGTTTATCGTGTGTCATCGTGAACATCGTTTGTTCTGAACCACTAACAAACATTCCGGTCATTGCCATGACTCGAGCCTGAAGCCTGTGATACCAGAGTCCTAGCCAATTGGCAATCAGACCGCCAGGTTTTCAAGCTTTGGTTTATCGCTCTACGATTATTTTGTGAGCACTTTAGGCTAATTATATTGGGACCTACAGTTTAACGTGGATTTCCAACCACTAACAAACACTCATGCCACAGCCAGGATATGAACTAGGTTTTCAAGTAGTTCACGCATTTTACGTGTGATCTATGATGCTGCCGTGATTTTTTAACACTTTGTGCTGCACAGTAAGTAAGAATAACCGTTAGGCATTTTCAATAAAGAAATCCTTTATTTCATAAATTTGGTTTCCAATAACTTTTTCGAAAAAAGTATTTATTTTATATTTAATTTATTGCTTGTATTACTAGATAATGATCTTTAGCAAGGTTAGAAAATAGCGTCAACCCCAGAAGTTGTTCTTTCATAGAAAAGTGGTAGCTTTGCAGAATCAGGGTAACCGACGTAAAAAGTAGAAATAACTCCGCATTAGACAAAAAATAATTCAAGGGATAATTCAAGTAAAATAATTTTTAGGAATTTCCACAAAGGCAGATCCAAGGCAAAGATTTCCCAATTAGTGAAAAAAAATTAATGTAATTCTTCAAAAATATTCCAGAGAATTTTGTTAAAAATTATGAAAACGCCAATCAAGCATAAAAAAAATCTTAATTTGGAATACGCCTCTGTTATTCATTTGAAACTCAAATAATTCGATAAAAAAACCTCTTCTTCTTAGAAAATACAGATCAATAATTAGGGAAATAACTCAATTTGGTAATTTCTCCACAATTATTCCTGGTTATCTTTGAATAAATTAGAATGAGCAACAATCAATAATAAAAAGGTTTTAATTACAGGGAAAACCTCGGGCATGTCTTTAAAAAAAATTTTATCATTATAAAAAAAGTTTCTAAGAGCAAATTCAGGAAATAAAGTAAATTTTGGGGACTAAACTTCAGATATTTCACTAAAACTTGAAAAACTACTCAAAATAATTTTTATCAAAATTCTCACACAAAAATGTAGAGGATAATAATTATTAAAATAACACTTCAATTCTTTGAAATTATATTAGATGATTAATTTTGTGGCAATTTACCCAAAAGAAATGCCATAGGACAAAGTTTCACAATTATATGAATAACGCCCTAGAATTTTCCAGACTATTCCATAGAATTTTATAAAAATTTGCTCAAATATGATAAGATAAACCGTTCTTAATAAGTGAATTAACCATCAAAAGTTTCTTTGAAATTTAATGACACACTTGAATTTAACAATGACATACTGTACGAAAGTCGCAGAAAATATTCTTTTATTAGTCAACAATATAGTCTCTTGTACCTCATGCAACATTTTCAATGATGACCTTTCCTAAATTCAAGATATTGCATCTGGTGTAGAATTACTGCAAGTAAGCTGTCACTTCGAATGTTTATAACAGCCCGTGCTCTATTCTCGATCAAGGAAAGCTGTCTTGTAACGAAACCAACATACGCAATGCTTTTAAAGTGCCCTCCAGCCAAAAGTCTCCTGGATACCAAGTGGTTGGAAATCTACCCAGAGTGTCCAAAATTACAAATACACATGGTAGCTATGTTAAAATCTATCCATCTTTGACTTTAAGTAACAATTTTTTCCCGGACTCCACATACCTTTCACAGTCTGTATATGAAATTTATTTCCTTCAGTTCATCAATTTTAAAAGTTGATGCCTCCAAACAGGAAAATTTATAATATGGTTGCCTTGTATTATGGACCGATTTGTGGCTCTGTCGTATTGGACGGAAGGTTAAAATCTCTCCTATCTGCGATTTTTCATAATACTTTTTTTCGGAATTCAATTCCCTACATCTTCCACAGTCTACAGTACATATGGAATTTGGTTTCACGCAATTCATTAATTTTAATTGTTGACGCCTCCAAATAGTAAAAGTTATATTATGGCCCGATTTGTGACTCTGCCGTATTTATTGTACGTAATGTTAAAATCCTTCTTATCTGCGACTTTTGATAATATTTTTTTTCGGAATTCATTTCCCTATGTCTCGCACAGTCTATAGTACATATGGAATTTGGTTTCATTCAGTTCATTAATTTTAACTGTTGATGCCTCCAGATAGGAAAATTTATAATATGGTTATCGTGCATTATGGCCCAAATTAATTCTGTTGTATTGTACGCAGCGAGGACAATTTGGTTCGAATCCACTGCTGGCGTCGGTTACAAATTATTTTTGTACTGAGAATTGACTTACTTGGAAGGTTTGGTTTGATCATTTTTACATACTTTAGGCTAATTAGACCAGGACCTACAGTTTAACGGGGATTCGGAACCATCTATGCCACCACCAGGTTTCGAACTTGTTTCGTAGGAGTTTTCAATGCTTTCTCCCATATGCCACATAATTGCAGGACAGATGAACTAAAATGCCTTTCTAAATGTTCACTCCTACCTTCTTCATCTGTCGGTGGTCTTTTCTTGTTAAATATAATCAGAACACGAGGCCCACCGATATACAGGAAGAAAAAAATATTTCTCATTAATTTCAAATCCTAGCACATTTTTACAATACTAATTATATAAATAAAAAATGTCATCTAAAAACAAAATATTCATCGAAGACAAAATAAAAGCATACAGTTTTATTTCTAGATGTAAATTTAATGAGGTTTAAAGCAACTATAAGTTTTTTTTTAAAAAAACCGAAACGAAAGGTAAGATAAAAAAATTTATTCTTCACTGTGTAAGTATAATTTTATGAGAGCCGCATTTTTTTTAACATTATATATATATGTGTGTGTGTGTGTGTATGTCTATGTATTGAAAAAGTCTGCCTTATTTTAATAAAACAAAATGTTAGTAGAAAACTCTGGAATTTAAAATGAGAACTGTAAAAGCTTGATCGAATTGTGAATAGAAAAATGGAGACGTAAAAAAAAACCATTTCCTTTATGGGATTAAAATCTCAGAGGTGAAAACCACGAAGTAGATTTGGAATCAAAGTTAAGTTATACAAAACCGCAAACATTTTGTACTTATTTTTATGACACTTTTTGCGTAAGATATTATGTCAGATTTTACTTTTCAGATTTTTTTCTTTTTGTATTTTAGTATTACTTTCAGTACTATCACAAATTTTTTTTCTTTCTTTTTTACATTCTTTTCTTGTTAGATGTCCGGTGCCTTTAGGCTGTAACATTTTTATTGATTTTTTTTTTATCATCATTGCTAATATTTTGTGAAGAACTGGCAAAGGAACTGCTGCTGTTTTACGTTTTCATATATTTCTGATTTTTTCTTTGTTTTTTTTTTTTTTTTTTTATTCTTTCCTTTTTCGAATATTTTCAAGTCTTTGAGTCCTTGTGGGAATTTCTCTCCGAAAAAGTTATGTGAACTCAATTTAGCTTTTCAAAACATTCCGGCGAGAACTGAACAACCTAGTATCTTCGAAAGCATCAAAAAGAAATTTTTTGGGCATCATCGAGTTTTTTTTCTTTCGAAAATATTCTTCTCAATTTTTTTTTCTCTTTTTAGAATTGGTATAAATGCTGACAAAAAAAAATGTTCTAAAGAATTTAATTTTTATTAGCAACATTATATGAATACCCGATACATCGCGCAGTGATAATAGTAGTATAACGTCTTTGAATATTCTAGACTTATAACGGCTTCAAGAAGAGGACCACTTTCAGGTTATGGAAATTACAAGTAGTTATTAATTTTTATTTACAAGTAGTATATACATATATACAGAACTCTATTTACAATGAAATGAAAACTAAAGATAATTTGATTCACAAGTTGAGAGATTTTCAGAGTTCTCGAATCTACAACGAATCTAATGCTCTGCTCTGGTTGCAGAACTTAATTATCACAAGGCGTGTTACGCACGCCTTGTGATAATTAAGGTCTGCTTGTATACAGCCTTTGTATACAGCTTTGTATACAGGCAGAAAACTCCGGCCTGTTCAATGGTCTGCTACTTCAGAGAAAAAAACATAAGCAACACTTCTGGTCGACTCGCCGCAGAACTCTCTCTCAGAACTTCTCCAGAAAACTCCTTTTAAAACAATCCGTCAAGAGGTGGATTCAGCTTTCCTCACTACTCATTGCAGTAGACATTTCTCAACTCGAGGTCTGTACCCAATCACGATGGAACAATTCATGTTATAGTTCATATTCAACCTGTAGCTGTTTCGATCTATAAAGCTAACCCACGATAAAGCTCTTCTCTTTAAAATTTGAGTGATGAACTTATTATATATTTGTCAAATAGTATACATTTTTCTCTCCTGGGAATGAAATGCCTAAACTCTTCTTGTGAGAAAAAAATGCTACTATTCTCTCTCCTTTTGGAGAGGATTCAAGTTGGAATTTTCTGATGGTATCTATTGTAGTCACTGCTTTCTGAATTGTGGAAATTCAATGGAGATAAGGACAACATTTTTAAGCTCCTCGCAAATACAATGGCCTTTTTAATGTAAACTTCCTGGTCACGCAAATCTGGATACAGCTATACTAAAATTCACCTGCAGGCCAATATTCTTCCTTCATCGCCTGTCAATAGGCTGTCTGATCATGATATCATGGCAATCATATCAAGACATGACATGAATAGGTTACTTGATCAAGATATCATGGCAATAATATCATGGTATGATATCAATAGGTTTTCTTGATATCATAACTGTCATATCATGGCATGCTATTAATAGGTTGTCTGATCATGAGATCAAGATAATCATATCATTGCATGATATCAATAGGCTGTCTGATCATGATATCATGACAATCATATCAATAGGCTATCTGGTTATGATATGACAGAAAATGAGATCATCACATTTTCAACAAAAAATATTATATTACTAGTATTCATCATTATAAAAACAAATCATTTATAGGAAATTAAAATATTTTATTTGAATCCTAGAAATTGCATTTTTGTCTATATCATTGGTGTCGCGGGCTACTAGAAAGGCGCATATAGCAAAATCAATGTTATTAAGGATCCTTCACAGAGAAAACATAAAACGCACTCTAGAAAAATGTGCTCTTCTAGAAAAAGGTCTCATCGTATTTAGAAAAATTTTCCAATCCACATATTTATCGATCACATTTTCTGCCAGACAAGTTGGACCTTTTTGTTAGACTTCGTTTAGCTGGTTTTGAACTTTTGAACTTCTCTAGTTCGAAAACTCATCTCGCGTTTTCCTAGGGTCCCCCAGACAATTTTTTATTAGAATGAGTAATTCAGTTTTAAATTATTCTTTAACGGATTGTTCCATATTTTAATTTGAAAGTTCTCTAAAATGCTTTCGAAAATTATTTTTTATTTATTTTTTTGAGATTTCACTTGAAATTTTATTCAAAAAGTTTTTTTTTTTTTCAATTCCTTAACAAGACCTCTATTTTTAGAGGAAAAATGTATAACTTAAGGCGTTGGTTATAAAACAGAGTCTCACCACCAATAAAATACGTAATTTTCTTATTAAAATACTAGTAAATATCTTTGATATCAAATTTTAGATTAAATGATAATTAATAACTGTGAAAAAAGGCGTGGTAATATGGGATTGAGAACCAAGAAAGTTCGGTTCGTAATCTGATAAATAATGCTGAACCGGAAACTTTCTTTGCATACAGAGGAGATAAATCTGTAATATTGATTCTTCAGATCAAGACAAGGGTATGTATCTCCTGATTTTCCCTCTCGGGGGTATTTAATCCAAATTATAAGTTGGGGGGGGATATGTATAGTGTCGTATTCCCCCTTGTGGTGCAACTTTTGTAACATTGGGTGTGACAACAATAATTAACTTCAGATCAAGATAACCAGCATTAAAAAGCATCATTTAGTAAATGCAAAGAACATTGCGGCTAAACTTACATCGTTTCGAATTTTAAATCAATTTTAATGAACAGATAAAAAATATAAAAATGAAACCACCAATTGCATTCAGACAATCCAATCACATTCACAAAATAAATCGTCACATTATGTTTTGCACTTATATCGAAATGAAATGTTACTTTCAAATCTCAATTACGTGATTTTTCAGAATTCAAATCAAGTAAATGGATCGAATATTTCAACATAATATTCCCAGAAGTGCGCAATAGAAAGGGAGTTAAATACCTATGTGACTAGAGGTTTAATATTAATCAATAAATATGATGAGGTTTGCTTTTTCACTAAATAGGATAGCATTTTCTGTTATTTTTTTTTCTTATTAAATAAAGTTATCAGTTTAAAACCTCCATATTTTAATTGTAAAAAAAGTGTCGCAGAGCTGAGAGAATTGGAGAAGCTCAAAGCTTAGAATGGGAAATGGAGAATTAAAGAGAAATAATTAATTTCATGCAAGGTATTTTAAAGAATTTAATTTCGAACATGAACTGTTTGTGTAAGTGGCTCAATTTCAAATCCGGTGCAGTATCTGCTTTTATAAACTTGAAGACTTGACGGCGACTGCAATATATGGTCGGAAGACAATTTTTGTGAATCATTTTAAAAGTTTTGCAACTATCACATTTGAGGTACATTTAGATAATTGTCTATTCTTTCAATATCTTTTGCTGTGTTGTGTAGCAGCAAATAACAACGGCAACGGTTAAGAAATAAAAGTCCCACCATATGTAGGTTGAGATAATCATTTTCTCCACCCAAATGGCTGCCTGATGGTCAATTGTCTAGAGCTTTGACCTATGATAATACAGGCTTCATGTTCTAATCTTGCAGTTTCATGGATGTTTGATAGTGGCTCGGAATCACAAAAGGACCGCATAACGACAAACCAAACCTCCAAAATGGGCATTATGCTGCACAAGTTCTTATGCCATTTGTGTATCTACAGTAATGAGTAGAAAAAAACTAAAGATACAGCCAAATTTCTTTTATTGTGTTTGATTACCCAACTGTCCCGACTCTGTAGCACTTTTTCCTTCTCTTATAGACATGGTATGGTTGCCAACGTTTTGCCAATAAACAAATGCTCAATATTTTTATTGATGGATTAAGTAAATCGTCAGAAAGAAAACTTCTAGGCAAGGGGTCCTAGAAAGGTTTAACATGATACCAAAAATGTTTTCTAATGAATTGTGACTTAAGACAGATAATGTACAGGGTAGGACTTTGCATGGTAACAGTAATATATGTATATACTAATGTTTCCATGTAAATTTGGACTCAATCATCCCCTCATTTGTTTGAAATTGCCTGGTGGTTTCATTTATATTCTGGAGCAATGAACTGTGACAATATTGTTTCTCATATTGTTTAGTGATTGATTTGTGTCATTTTTTTTTTATTTTGCTATATCATTTGTTTAAGCTACATTCAAATATTGTGAGAAATCTTTTTTTTAATTAAAATACCGTATTGTTTTGTTTGTTTAAAGTTAATGCAGTATAATATATAATAAACTTTGTTATATAATTTGCTCCAATAATTTCCTTTCATCATTATCCCAACCCTTTATCTTTTAATGGTCTTCACAAATTTTTCTGACTATATCCGGAAAACTCGCTTCACTAAGACGGTAAGAAAATGGCAAGGAAACTTAACCAAATCCAAACTTATTTTAAATAGTGTTACCTGTGTCAGATAGCTTTGTCCTTCTTTTTCTCTCTATAGTTCTCCCTCCTAAAGTTTTATTTATTTATTTCGAGATTGAGCCTTTTACTTTTCTCATTGGTGACCAAGTATTAATGTGCATAACTGGCGTGCAGGAGAGGCTGAATATGGATTTCTTAAGGCAATCATCATTGCAATCATTGCAATCTGTAATGAATTGATTCTGTGTTTAAATATCTATGCGTAAATTGAATAGAAGACCCGCCACTACAGAAAATAAAAAAAATACAATTGTCTAATATGTGCAAGAGAGTTCAATTCTGAATCCCCTAACGACATTGTAACGTCTCTGTCTGTACTAGACCTAGAACGTCTTCAAGAAGAGGACCACTTTCAGGTTCTTGAGAACACTTTAATTTTTATTTACAACCATATATAAAAAGAACTCTGTTTACAAAAAAAATGAAAAGTAAAGATAATTTGATTCACGAGTGCAGTTCACTCCAAGGGCGGAGATTTTCAGAGTTCTCCAGTCTACGAGGAACTTAAAGCATCTGGCCTACGGCAGACGTTAATTATCATGTGTCGTGATACACGAAACCACAAGGGGCTCACTTTGAAAATAGGTGGAAACTTCGACCTGTTCTATCACTTCAGAGAAAATGACAAAAACAACACTTCTTGCCGATTCATCGCGGAACTCTCTTTTTCTCCTCCAAAACCACCCTTTCAGAAAATCCGTCAATAGGGGGGGTTAAGCTTCCCTCACTTTTCATTGGAATCGACACTTCCTCAGCCCATGTTCTATCACCAATCACGGTGCAACAATCCATGTTGCAGTACATATTCCATCTGAAATTGTTTCGATCTGTGAATCTCGAACAGAACAATCGCTAATTTCATGAGGTCTCATTATTCCTGACGCTAATTATCTGCTATCAGATTTGAGTGACAAGTTATTCTAATTAGCACAAAACGTTAATTGCATGTTATATAAATATCCGCAGCACTGCTTATCTGTTGTCAAATTTGAGTGATAGGTTCTTATTATGTATTTGTTAAAGAATATTCATTCCTCTCTCCTGTGAACGAAATATTACAACTCTTTTCATGAGAAAATGCTACAGACATTCCTGCTTTCAGTAACGAAGAGATTTAATCGAGATTAGGATATTATGTAAAAGCGTCACATATTGACAGTAAAACTAACTGGAGAGAATTATTCAGGCTTCCTCTCGCATGGCACACTCTGTTCAATTAATTCCTAAAAGGCCTATAAAAAACTATAAAAAAAAAGTTTGTCCTCTCTTCTTCTTCTGTCTGGGATTTGTTTGTGGTATATATAAGTGAAAAATGAGAAGTACCGATGATCAACAACAACAATAAAAAAATGCCAAGTTTAAATCGAAATGCAGATTAAGTAACTGGAAATGGTCCGTAACAGAAACCTGGATTAAATTAATGAAGATTCTTCGGAGAATATTTAGATAAAACATATTCCCATTAAAGCTATTTAATGAAGAATTAACCGCTCCGATACAAAGTTTTCCGAAAGATAATGCTAATGTGGCCGTAGTCAACTTACCCTAATGAGGCCCAAAAGCCTCTCATTTGTCCCAATAACAAATCCCGGTATCTTTTCAAGCATTTATCCCTTAATCGTTTCACCGAATTCTTCTGGGTGTATCGGGAAAGCAGCTCACTTCACTAAGACGATAAGGAAACGGCAAGACACTTTAACCAAATCCGAACTAATTTAAATACAGTTGACTGTTTTATTGCCAGATTACTTCGTCCTTTTTCTTCCATCCCTTCCCCCCCTACCCTCCTTTGATTCTTTTCCAGAAAGATTCTTTTTTTTATTTCTTCTACTTTTTGCTTTTCCCCCTAAATCGTCTGAATTCGATCAATCTAAGCAGGGGCCAACCCCACTTTCAAACACGCGCGCTCCCTCCCCCTACCAAGTAACAAGGTGGTATCGAAAGAAGTAGGCGTAACGTTTTTTATCCACGACAAATTGGTGGAATGTCCATCAATCATGCTTAGTCCAAGTATATCTTCCTCCCATTCTTTGCTGATCACACAACAACAATGGCGGCTTGTTGTGCCAGGGTTCTTGACCCCACCCCCACCCCCATACTCTTAGAATATGCTCTTCCATGGGTGATATTCTGACATAAATTGAACGTTGCTTGTTGTAGTTTCTGAACCAATTTCCTCGAATTAGTTCGCAAAATATAATGTTTCAACAACTGATGGATGCAGTTTTCATCGGAATTTTTTCAATGTTCGATATTTTTTGTCTGTTCCTTTTTCCATATTTCACTTATGTTTCTGTTCCTTTTTTTTTCAAAGTTTAAATTGTTATCATTACGTGTCATTAGATTTTCTGGAGCCGAAATATTTTTGACAGTTCTTTTGCTCTGTCAGAGATTTTCTGTCCAGAATATTGGCCGTTATCGAGAATCGTATTATTCCGGATCGGTGGATCGAAAACTATTTCTAGCTGTTTATCTAACTTTTTTTTATTCCACCTGTCTTTCTTTTTTTTTTTTTTTTTTCGCTTTTTTGTAAGCGGTATTCACTTCGTGTTTATTCAGCAGATAATTCCCTAAAATTAGAAAAAATGTAACAACAGCACCAAAAAAAAAAAAAAAAAAATCTTATATAAACAAAACATAAAAAAAATGCAACTCACATGAAGTGATGTATAAAAGAGCATTTCGGCTAAACATTTTTTATGCACAATAAATCTAATGATCGGTGGCAAACTATAGAAACATAATGATTCTTTTGCTATCATGAAACATTTACATTGCCTTTATAAAATATGTAAAACATTTACATTGCGTTTGTAAAATATATAAAACATTTACATTGACCTTTGTAAAATATATCGAACATTGAAACACTTCATACTTCCTTTACATTGACATTTGTAAAATATATAAAACGTTTACATTGATCTTTATAAAATATATAAAACATTTTCAATAATTGTTCATTAATTTTTAACATAAATATGTTTTATTTCAAAAAAGGCACAATTTAATATCATAAAACATTTATATAGGTTTTATTTATAACATTAATACGATTTAATAATATTATTATACCTATTAATACTATTTATAACATAGTCATTATACTATAGTTACAGGTTTTTATATAATCATAAAACACATAGGTATCGTTTTTCCTAATAAAAAAATAATGCATTATAAACGCACATTTTTTTGGTTTCATAAACGCATGTAAGAAATAGAACATGTTTCAATAAATGTTCACATAAAAACATATTTTAATCACATCTTTATAAAACATTTCATTGCATTTCCTCACAATACATTTTTATGAAATTTTATTAACATTTATTTTTCTGAACTTTAACTTTTAACTTTTTTATTCTTTCTTTTTCCGTTTTCGTAAGCGGTATTCACTTCGTGTTTATTCAGCAGATAATTCCCTAAAATTAGAAAAAATGTAACAACAGCACCAAAAAAAAAAAAAAAAAAATCTTATATAAACAAAACATAAAAAAACAACTCACATCAATTGAATTTAATGATATTAAAAAAAAGCAATTCTGATAAACATTTTTTTGTGCACAATAAATTCAAATGAACTGTGACAAACTGTAGAAATATAATCAAACTTCTACTATCATGAAACATTTATGTTGACCTTTTCTAAAATATTTATATTGATCTTTGCAAAATTTATGAAACATTTACATTGACCTTTGTAAAATACATGAAACATTTACATTGACCTTTGTAAAATATATAAAACATTCAACTATTTGTTATTGATTTTTTTATATTTATGCAGGTACATTAATATTTTCTTTTATATAGGCACATTAAGACCAAAATAAAGATTTCAAAATGTACTTCTATATAAACACTATAAAGAGCATTCACAGAAATCATCTCCTCCATTTGCATAAATTACCTTACCTCTGCATCAACGATAATGAATCTTTTAACATCACAAAGCCTTTATATTAATCTTTGTAAAATATATAAAACACATTTTAATAATTATTACATAAATTTAGCAAAACCACATAATATACTTTAATATTTCAGTAAAAGAATATTTTTATACAGATTTAAATCAAATTAATTTTTTGGTATCATAGAACACATAGATTATATGAACAACGAAACATATTTTAATAATTTTTGACATCAAAGAACATGTAGATTGTATGAACAACGAAACATATTTCAATAATTATTGGCATCACAGAAGGCGTAGACTGTATGAATAACAAAAGATATTTCAATAATTTTTGGCATCATAGAACACATAGATTATATGAACAACGAAACATATTTTAATAATTTTTGGCATCAAAGGACATGTAGATTGTATGAACAACGAAACATATTTCAATAATTATTGGCATCATAGAACGCGTAGACTGTATGAATAACAAAAGATATTTCAATAATTTTTTGGCATCATAGAACGCGTAGACTGTATGAATAATAAAAGATATTTCAATAATTTTTGGCATCATAGAACACTTAGATTGTATGAATAACGAAACATATTTCAATAATTTTTACACGAAAAGATTTTTAATCTCATTTTTACTGGACATTTTATTTGATTTACTACAATACATTTTGATATTAAATTATATCTCTGAATTTTGTAAGAAAATATGAATTTATTATTGAAAATATGAATTTAACATGTATTGCAATTATTTTTTCACAAAAAAAGATATCTCATTTGCATTTTTTAACTTTTGCATAAACATCAGATTTTCTCGTAAGACCGAAATATAGCTTCAATATTTATCAGTGCAAGATGATTTACTACTAAATAAATACTATTCATAAAGATCATTCAACCATTTTCTACTTCCGAATCAACGTTATCTCATACTTTGTGTAGTGCCAGGAAAACTTCCAGATGAAATAAACAAATCAATAACGTAGAGAGATAAAAAAAAAAAAAAAAAAAAGTTGTCTTGATGAATCTCCTCGTGCAGGCTCTAGAGCGACAATCGATCTGGCAATCAGCAGAATGTTTCGAGCCCTAATAAAAATTCTCATGCTTCACCGATTGAAATTTCCAGAAGAAAAGCCAACCGGCAAAATTAGCATATAAATAATCCCTTTGTTCGTAAAGGCGCCAAAACGATTTAAGGAAATTACAAGAGACATTTTTCGAAATCTGTTTTTCTTCTTTCTTTCTGCAAGAGAAAAGAAGAAAAAGAAGGAAACAACTGAAGTGGAAGAGGAAAAATACATAGTCAAGACAAGCGGATAAAAAAATAAATAAACTAAACAACATTTCATGCTTTTAAAATCTTTACAACCAAGAACGCAATTATATTTTGAAGTTTCTCTCACAAGTTTAAGAGACTGGCATTGACATAATCGTCAATTCGCAATTTTTTAAAATAAAGCCACGCTTATTAACTAGTAGACTAATTAAAGGCATTTACATTTATAAAATAAAAACTTGGTAAAAAAGCATTTAAAAAGTAGAGTTAATTAAAAGCTGTCAAAAATGTCAGCACCAATGTGTTTTCGTAAGATACTTTAGATAAAAAAAAATAATAATAATAAGATTTTCCTACGTCAAAACATTATTTTTCGTTACTATATGATTTTATGATTTTACAGGGTTACTAAAATTGTATCATATAATATGAAGTAAGTCATATCTTCAATACAATGTCACGATTTATCTTAATAGAGACACCTTTTTATATTTATACAACTTTGAGTCATTCCTGTCTGAAAACGTCCACAATTATCTAATGCACTTTTTAATGTATTGCAAGTGAACTTGTATTTGGCAATAAATATTAACACATAGATTTTTCCTAACGAAAAAATAACGTGTCATAAACACACATTTTTTGTTATCATAACACATGTAAGAACAAGTAGTAAAAACTGTTCACTCGAAAATATATTTTAATCACACCTGTATAAAAATATTCACATGAAAACATATTTTAATTTCATCTTTATAAAAATGTTCACACGAAAACATATATTATCATATCATACATTGATTGACGTAATTTTTATTACTAATCACTATTTTTTGTTTTTTATGATTTTACAGGGCTACAAAAATCGTATCATATAACATGAAGTACATTGTATCTTTAATACAATATCCCGATTTATTTCAATAGAGACAACGCGTTTTTTTTTTTATAAAGTTTTTTGTTTGTAAACATTCACTATTAAATAATGCGCTTTTTAATGTATTACTTAGCAATAACTATATCGACATTGCTTGGCGCAATTTTAGAAGTGAACGTGAATTTGACAATAAATATTAGAGATAAAAAAGGTTGCATAGATAAAGGCCCTATATAGAGAATAGCACATTATACACATAGAAATATGATCATCTATGCATCAAAATAAAAATAAAAAACTTTAAATAAAGTAACTGACTAATATTTAATGGTTTAAAATAATGTTTGTAAAATAAAAATAAAAATATTAAATTAAATGGAAAATTCATGCTTGGCGTAATTTTAGAAGTGAACGTGTATTTGGTAATAAATATTAGATTGGAAAAGATTACTTAGATAAAGACCTTGTATACAGAATAGCGCTTTATAGGCATAGGTATATTGTATATATTCAATAAAATTTTTAAAAACTTTAAATAAAATAGTTTAATAACTTTTAATTATTTAAAAACATTTGTAAAACAAAAAGTTATTGAATCAAATAGAAAGTTCATGCCATATTTTTTCATGAAAATAATACAATACGTTCCTTGTTTGCGAATTATTATGTATACAATTTATATAAAATAGTAAAAAAAACTACAATTTAATTGAATGAAGTTTAAAATAAATTTTAATAAGGGCTAGATTCCTTTACTGTCTTAGTATATACATGTGGTATATTTAATAATCCTGAAAACCAGGATAGACTATCGTTTATTTCTTTGCAACTATTTTCTACTTTTATAATAGATAATTTGTTGATTTTTTTTTTTTATTTAATTTTGGTGGGGTGTTAAAACATGGCTTTTTTATTTAATTTAATAAAAGTTCTTATTTAAAAAATTCAATTTATTAAAAACAAGTAAACAATTGAATATTAGACAACTATTTAATTTCATGTTTTCTATTTGATTGAACAGAGGATTATATCATTCTATAGTGTGCTATTCCGCATCAGATATTTTCTACTGTAATAGATAATTTGTTCATTTTTTTTTAAATTTTGATATATACTAAAACAAAGTTTTTTTAAACTAATTTAGTAAAACTTTTTTTTTAAAAAAGCAATTGATTATTAGGCAACTATTTAATTTCATGTTTTAAATTTGATTACGCAGATGATATCTTTTTTATAGTGTGCTAGTCTGTAACAGAACTCTATTCACGTTGTCTTTTTTTTTTATCATTCTGAAATAAATATGAAATAACACGCATGATAAGCGGATACTTAAACTTACTCTAGCTGGCTTTAGTTGTAAAAAAAACTAGCTAAAATTAGCTATTCTTAAACTTAAGTTAAACCTGGTTAACTGTTTTATTTTATCAAAATCTGTAAATACTTGAAAAAAATTTCTAATTTTTTTTAAGTAAAATTGTAATATGTTATATAAGGAAGTATGTTATGTATTAGTATGAAAAGAAGTATGTTATATATGGAAGCGGGATATACAATAAGTCATGCCTACAATACGCCACTCGAATTATGAAATTGTAGCATGCTATGTAAGGAAGTATGTTATGTGTTAGTATGAAAGGAAGTATGTTATATATCGATGGGGATATTCAATAAACCATGCAGTCAATATGTCAGATAGAATTTGGATGAAATTCAGTTTCCAAACAGTTATCTTTTTACTGAATGAATTTAACGCTATTCACAAATAATTTTATTTAATATGAAATAAATTATATTGTTATAGCAATAAAAAAATTCATGGAGTTCACCTAGACAAATTTTTAAATACAATGGTAAATTTTTAACTAATAATACCTGAAATAAAAAAGGCGTTTAATTATTTATAGTTTAAAACCAAATTTATTTTTACGATCACAATCAGTTCTAACTAGTTAAATAAATGTTGTAATAAAGTTAAATACAAAAGCATTTAAACAAATTAACATGGTTTAAAAAATAAGATGTATAAAATGCTATATAACTGCAAATATAAATAAAAGGAAGCGAAATTTTCTTAGCATTTCTTTCTTTATTTTTTAATTCTACTAGTAATTTTTTTTTCATGGTTTTATTTTATTTTTTAAAATGAAAGAATAAATATTATTTAAATTTCTTTTTGTGTGACAGCTCTATAGAAATTAAAAAAATTGAAAATATTTCCACTCAGTTTTTTTCTGTAAAAAAAAAAATTAAAGCTGTATGTTAATTTAAAATCTGAATAAAATTTCCAAAAAAAAATACTAACAATCATGATATCACGATTAAATAAATGCATTAAATATACACAAATACAATAATTTCGGAAAAAACAGATATAAAGGCAACAGTTTCGTGAATTATGAATTATACATCAAAGAATCTAATAATCACGATCTTTTTTAAGATTAACATTTAAAAAATATATTTTTGATTATTAAAATATTTACAGATTTCTTTCATCAAATGAACACTGTGAATAATTTAAAATCTAGAAATAAAATTCCTTTTAACTGAAATAAACACTTAACTAGTTTACTAACAAAACAAATTGATTTATTATATATATTTAAATAGATTTTAGTTTTTGCATGAAATTTGTAGAAATATAATTTGCAAACGAACCTTGAAGTTTCAGGAAAAGATTTCTATTGCTAAAAGAAGTAACCATCCGAGTTTCTTAACTATGCGTTTTTTTCCAGTTAGCTATAAAAACTATTGCTATCATTTATTTATTAAATTATTAATTTCTTAGATAAAATTTCAAAAAATTAAATATTGAAGCTATCAATGGGTGATGCTTTCAATACAGAGATTGAAGTTTTCAAGTTATAATAAATGTAAATGTGCAAACGTGTCCATACATGTCCTTTGTCGTATGCAAGCACACTGTTATCCTAGAATGATATAAATGGCCTGAAATATTAATAATGGCCTGAATATTAATTATTATAACAGATATGTTATTTTAACAAAATATTACTTCTTATATAATATATAAATTTAAAAAAAGGAATATTATATTATTACCCGAAAAAAATAATAAAATAATAAATACTCTTTCTTCCTTATTTTGCCAATAGTCACTTACCTTATTTACTTTTCATTTATAAGACATGTCATAAATTTACGAATTTACATTGATAATCACGAATCTAGATTGATTAATGTTCTTATCTGTAGACAAGTAAGATTAATTCACAATTTTCAATTAATGTCTCACAAGATTCATTCTGATGCTGCTTTTATTGCAGATATCTCTTCAAAAGCTCAACAAACAGTCTAAATCCACCAGAGCCTCCGCATCGACGAAAAATATAGAAGACCACCCCCTTTCCTTCTAGAGATAAATACTCAGCCTACCAGGAAAAATCTTTTCAATTCCCTTCCTTAAATCTCTTGCAACACATATAATACACAATACATAAAACAAAAAATTAATATTATTTCAATTCCTTCTATTAGTTCACACTCTCTCTCTATATATATCTTGTTCAAATTTTCAATTGTTCAAAAAATACTTTTTATTCATCCACTCAAGTTCCAATACATTTTTTTTTAACTTGTAGTAGATGTTAATAGAGTTTTTTTCAAATATTAATTCATTCATTAAATTTAATTAATTAATTTTAGTTTTTTTTTAGATTTAAGTTACATGTATCTAATAATAGATGGCGCCAGATGAAAGAAGAAAATTTCAGTTTTACTTGTAAAAGACTTTTCCGCAATATAGTGAAGAAAAAGTAGGAATTGACTTTTAAAAAAAAATTATATTACTTGTATTATTACAATAAAAAATAATAATAATAAAATAAGGAATATTATTTTTTTCGTTCATAATTAAATGTCATAATTTATTGACATGAATCTACATTGATAAATTTTCTTATCAGTAGACAAGTAAGATTCATTCACAATTTTTAATTAACAAATTTCAAGATTCATTCTGATGCTGCTTTCATTGTAGATATCTCTTCATAAGCTCAACAAACAGTCCAAATCCTCCAGAGTCTTCTGCATCGACGAAAAATATAGAAGACCATCCACTTTCCTCCTAGAGATAAATGCTCAGCCTACCAGGAAAAACCTTTCAATTTCCTTCCTCAAAGCCCTCGCAACACACCTTTCTGCAGATCGAAATAGTCTGTACCGTCATTTTCATTTCGAATCGACAATTTATTCCATCAGGTATTATCGCCGAACGAGTTCATTAAGCAAGACAGAGGAAAGTCGTCTGACCGAACGATCTTTGGCACGAAATTAAACCCATCCCGAAGAAGCACCCCTTTTCTCCACCCTCCACCCCCGTGATAACTATCGGCAATTGTTGAAGAGAGCATCAGAAAAGACACTCGATTGAATACTAGAATAATTTGATAACGTCATTTCCAAGCTTGCTGTCTCCTGCACCAAATGCTCCAAAGGGTATTTCCGCGAGACATGCATTGTATCGTTCGATTCCCCGGACATAAATATTAATTCGGGGGAGCTTTCCCAGTGGTGTAAACGTTTTAATTACGTCGAGAACTCCCCGGTTGTGCTTAATTATTTCTCCGGATAAACGTCGACGTGACGTCGGAGCTGGAAGATCGTGTTCGCTCTTTAAAGAGTACTATAGCAGCGCTTTTCATTATCTGATATTGCGACTTGGAGCAGGATTCGGCGAAAGCTGTGTTGCTTATGGAGATAATGCGTATTTGCATTTAGTACACGTCGCGTAAGATTTCTTTTTGCAAGTGAGTAAATATTCATCATTTTTGCAAGCTAGACATTGCCGTCTTGTTTTCACTATCATTTTCAAGGAAGAATACAATTTTCAAACTTTTTAATTAAAATATGTAATATGCATGAGAACTTAATATTTGTTTTGTTGGTAGAAGTGCATTCAAAATACCAAACATTCTTTCTTGCATATAATTTAATACATTTAATGCATTCGTGCTTATAGAACATTACGGTGCTTAGAATATATGTCATCAAAGTTTAAATTAAATAAATAAGAGTTATTACTTCAAAATAATTTATATCGAATAGAAGACAGCTTTAAAGAGTACAGCACCGCTTTTTATTATCCGGTATTGCGACTTGGAGCAGGAACATTGCATTTGCATTTAATACACGTCGCATAAGATTTCTTTTTGCAAGTGAGTAAATATTCATCATTTTTGCAAACTTGACATTGTCGGCTTGTTTTCACTATCACTTTAAAACAAAATCAATTTTGGAGGAAAAATAAAATTTTGAAGCTTTTTAATTAAAATATTGGGATAAACTGAATTTAAGTCATAAATTTTTTTGTTCGTATAAGTACATTTGAAATATCATATATTCTTGCTATAATTTATTATCTTAATATAATAACTTATTCTACCTTGCATATAAGTTAATACATTTAATTCATTCGTGCTTATAGAATATTATGGTGCTTAGAATACGTGTCATCAAAGTTTAAATTAAATAAATAACATTGATTACTTCAAAAAAATTTATGTCGAATAGAAGATAGTGTATAGAAGTAATGATAGAGTAGAGTAGCGCTTTTCATTATCTGTTATTGCGACTTGGAGCAGGAACTGCGTAAGCTGTGTTGTTTATTGAGATAATGCATATTTGCATTTAGTACACGTCGTGTAAGATTTCTTTTTGCAAGTGAGTAAATATTCATCAGTTTTGCAAGCTAGACATTGTCGTCTTGTTTTCCCTATCATTTTGAAACGAAATCAATTTTATAGGAAGATTGAGACTTTTTAATTAAAATATGTGATTTGCATGGAAATTTAATATCAGTCATAAATTTTGTTGGTATAAGTACATTTAAATTACCAAGAATTATTTTTTGCATATAATTTAATACATTCTTTCTTATAGAATATTATGATGATTTTAAGTAATAACCTCAAAGTTTAAAGTAAATAAATCACAGTTATTACTTCAAAAGAACTGATGTCACCTGATGCTATGCAAATTTATTATTTGACAACCTTTCTAATATATAGTGTTTAGTGAGAAGAATACTATCATGAAACTTCTCAATTAAAATACATGTTATATAAATAAAAACTTAATATCTCTCGTAATTTTTTATGCTTGTATATGTTCAAATTGAAGTATATTTAAATTAGTATGGATATTTGCTTGGACGTAATTTATAAATATCCTTGTTGTACAAGATTGTATGGAGGATTATTATACTTAAAACTCCTCAATCTTAGTCTTCAAATTTAATGAATGACTTTTAAAAAAGGCTTAATGACTTGTAACATCCGAAAGGACTAAAGGAATAAAGAATTAGACCTAGGGCATAGATACAGCGAAATAGCATTTTAAAACACCTCAATTAAAATATATACACATGGAATTTAATACATAGTATATTTTCATATATGGAATATATGTGGATATACATGTGTGTTTAATATATCGTATATTTTCAAATATAAACAGATCCGTGAATAAGACGAGAGTGTATTTTTTCTTCAAATTCAACTATTGTTCAAAACCCGTATATAAGCCGAAATGAAAGTAAAGTTCCTTCAGAGTTCAAATAGCTCATAATGAGGTCGAAAGTTTTGCCAAGCAGGTAAAATGAATGGAATATTTTTCCATCAAATCACTGTGATGTAAAACTCAGATATCAAAAACAATAATTATAACTTTGGTAACCCTATTTGAAGCTAGAACATTGTTTCCATTCGATTGCTGTCCTGCATGCAATCTGTGGTATCTGCGTTAGTCTTATTTTATGTATCATTTTATTTTTCGTCAGAAAGAGCTGGAGAAATTGTTATTATAAGGCAAATTTCAAACTAAAGATGATCGTCTTTACTACTTGTCATTTCTCCGTAAATTAAAAACAAGTTAAAGAATGAAGAAAAAAAAACTTGAATTGCATGAGATTCCAAAGCTTTGGAGGTTGAAACGTGAAAATTTCGCCAAAATCAGATTTCATATTTTGGTGGCGATGCAACAAACCAGCAATATAAACAATTTCGTAAATGACAACTCATTTTCATAAAATTAATAATTTATTTGATTTAAAATGATTTTTTTCATAAGCTTAAACAAAATAAACTAAAGGAATTAAAACGTGTAAAACTGCACCCGGCTAATGAAAACGTACCTACATTTTTTACGAAATGAGCAGAATCAATATATAAATCAACTCCCGCAATTTAACTTCAGAAAAAGTTCTAAAAATTGCTGATTTATACAGGGAAATATGGTAGCTTCTAAATTCATCTGATAGGGCCTGAATGGCCGAGTGGCTAGCGCTCGGTGCCACAAGTTTCGGGTTCGAGTCCCGGCGGTGCCATGGTTTTTTGTAGTGGTTCGGAATCCACTTTAAACCGTAGGTCCCTGTCTAATATGAGCGTTGCGGGGCCTTGTTACTCCGCGTCCGTGGCTTATCTTCCAGTTACACGCGCTCCCTAAGTAATGCAAAGTGAGTAACGTCTGTACAGCGCTTGCCTTAAGGCATCCAAGAGCAAGCTGTCTAAGTGCTTGCATGAGAAAGAAAAAAAAATTCCTCTGATATGTCAAATTCGGTACTTAATGATAAATAATATACTGGTAAAATCGTGTTTGAATCTGCTGGTTGCTGAAAGATGAAGTCGCAGAATTTATCAGCCTGTTTGAATTTAACATATATTTTTGAACAAACATATTCATTAATGAATATTTTAAAAAAATTAAAAGGGTCATAATTTAACTAACAATTTACTACCTTATTAAGATTGAAAAAAATACTTATTAATTTAGTAGAATGTGTACCTCAGCTAGTGTAGAGAAAAGAAGTCTATCAGGGTGGTTTCCAGTCTCTACTTTTAGAAAATAAACACGATTGTGATTGTGATTGTGACTTCGTATGTACCTTCATGCATCTTATCAACAGACTGTCTTCTGGGAATTTTCCTCGTTATCTCTGATCCGACATGAAGATAAGGAACAGTAACTCTTAGAAATCCCCGGAAGACATAATTCAGTAGAAGATCACTAATGTACAGCAAAAGCAAAATTCTTTTGTGTGCATAAGTATCGATCAAATTACCTTTAAAATACGCATGCATAATTAATAAATACCTTTTATTTACATGCAAATTAATACATTACAGCTACTATAACAATATTGAGCATTCCTTTGAAGATTATTTAAAATCACCGTTTTCACGTTCTGAATTACATGAATTTTACATTATTTAAAGTTATTCATTATTTTTTATAGAAGACGCATTATTTTATGTATCGAATGATTTTCTAAAATCGCATAATCTTGATAATTTTTTTAGAAAAAAAAATTAAATTTAAGTATTAGTAAGAAATCAACAAATACAAAAAATTATAGAAAACGAAGTACATTCAAAAATACAAAAGAGAATTTGAAATCAGGATTAAACTAAATGAATATATCTAATCTCGTACTTCAGTGCATATACGAAGCCTAACATGATGAACTGTTTGCATGATGCTGTCTGAATTTACAAAAGGTATTATAACATATGTACGTGTTCCCAAAGTGTGTTATCAAAATAAACTTCATTTCCAATTCATGTAATGATTGTCCTTCATTAAATATTGCAATTTTAAATAAATATGTATGATTCATGAGTAAGTACACCTTAGTAATATTGTGCATAATGTATACAAAATATTTCTGTATCTCTATTTCATACTGCAAAATATTAGTTGGAGAGGTTTGGTGGATAACACGTTAGGATTACGTAGTTGGTAATTTGCATGAGAAACTTAATAAGCGATAAAGCCGATCTGAAAATTTCAGTTATGCTGGATAATGGCCAATCAAAACTATTTCTATTAATCTACAGAGTAGGAGAAGGGTGAAAACATCTTAGACCTTTTATCTGACATTCTTTTCAAACTGTGGTAGGACTAGAAGTTCAGCCACAACTAATGTAGGGATGACACTCTCTCCTTGAAGAATATGAATCTCTTTCAATTGACCACAACATCATAATCGGTGTAAAATATTTATAAATAACTATAATAAACAAACTAAATACCAAATTACAGATCTTAATGTGCCGACAGTAAAACAGCTACTACTCTCACAAGGTTAAGGTTGAAGCACCACAAAAATATGAAAATTTGTACTGATAGCTTTAAAAAATTTCCAAAAATGTGGCAACCGCCCTGTGTCGAGCTTACTTCACATCATGTCTTTGTTTGTCCAGCTGTTGCACCCGCCATACATTGTCTGGACCCTCCCTCGGAAGAGGATTTATGCTCCGAGCTGGCAATCAACATCCCCAATATTATTCGGGAGCACCACGATATTTGATTCCCTTGTGCTCTTCAGGAGATACGACAACAACCATAAAAAACGGATGTCTTCAAAAATAAGTCAATAACCTCTGTTTTAAACAACTATATAAACAATTCAAATTGAAAAAAATCAGCTTGTACTTCAAATAAATTGTGGTCCTCCATTGCATTATTTTCTTCGTTATCTGAACTTGAATCTCAAAACTATTTCCTACTTTACCGTAAGACAATTCTGTTCATTAGCTGGATTCGAGTACTGGTGGCTCGCAACTAGCGAGCAAAGAGGTCTTGGGTTTGAAACCACAGACCATACCCGTTGTTGTCACTGCTTTCAGAAGCAAGCATAATCGATTGAGATTTTTCGACATTTTCGTATTTTTTTTTTTTTTTTTGTCTAATATAATATGCATGGGAGTTTTTCAAAAACATGTAGAAAATTTTTTAATATATTAAAAAATTAAAATACATTAGAATTTAAAATTTTTTTTTATGTAATTAAAGAATGGAGCTTAAATATTACAATTATTGATCCTAAAAATATTTTCTTCAATTATTATTTTATTTACTTTTTTTATAAAAAATCTGATTTTTAAACATTAATAAAATAAACAGCCCCTTGAATAGCACGTTATACTTACAATGTAAAGAAGTTTGGTTCGAAACCCAACCAGCTTTCTGGAAACAAATGTTCCATGTCTATGTAAGGGGTGAGAGTTATAAATCTACATGTTGTTGTTGTTTCTTATCCCACTTGGTAGAAAGTAACCGATCTAGACCATCCAAGAACTCATGAGGTCTCTTGGAAGAGAGGGAAAGAGAGAGGCAGTCTGACTTGACTCCATGACGCTGGCTTTTTACGGAGTAGAGTTGTCAGCCCTACGCTCTACAGTCATATTATACCAGGACCTACGGTTTAAAGTGGATTTCGAACCACAACAAATCTCCATGGCAACGCTGGGACTCGAACCCAAAACCTGTGCCACCGAGCGCTAGAGCATTAGTCACTCGGCCATTAGGCCCTAATCTACATACAAATCCTATCTACAGCTCTAGGAAGTGAGAGGAAATGATGTCTTCTCAAATACCATTCCTGGTAATGCACATTCAAAATTGTCCTGTCAAAATATAGGCTTATTACAGCAAGTCCACCATATATCATCTTTTATAACACTGAATCTGTTGCATATTTACTTAATTGTCAGTTATTTAAAAATTTTAACAACATCATTTCCAATGCATACATTTAAACATTTAATATATAATATACTATGGACCATTGATAACTTATTCAGCAAACCTACGTAATCTGAACTACGAAACAGAATTTAAGCTTTTATTAGTTCACTCTTCCTCTCACTGCCTGCTAAAGTTCAAGTAATCCGACAGCTTTTGGGTGATTATGCTAAGAGATTACAGAATCGACTCACTGCAACGCGAATCGCAGTCAGTATGACGAAAAGATGTTTCGCTGGATTTAGGCAAATTCTGTAGAAAGTTGCGCCGGCAGATTGAAATACGCTGGCGCATCTTTGAAAGTTGGACTTCCTAAAGGAGATGAGTTTTCGTCCATAATCCTTTTCCTATGGGGAGAGAGTATTGAAAATTATACGTTAGGGGGTAGCTAATTAATTAATTTGTATCAACTTACAATCTTTGTAAGAGTCAAGAATTTAAAATGCACTTTTAAAGATTTCATTCATTATCTCTATTATAAAGTATCGGGCTAGTTTAAAGCAAATATTCTTATAACTTAAATATGCATTGCAAACTATTAGAAAAAATTGATAGTTTCAGTGGTGTTTTAGTCAACTTTTTTCCAATCCTCAATGCATGCCATCGGCACGGATGGCCTTCAAAACGCGCCGATTCACGTTAAATCTCTTCAATCAACTCAACACGGTGTCCTCGGTATTTTGAGTTTAGGGAATAGCCAGAAGTCGCACGGTGTGAATACGGTGGTTGTGGAACGATATGGGTTTCATTTTTGGCGAAAAAGTCACGAAGAATCAAGGCAGTGTGAGCTGACGCATTCATACTGTATAACACTGAATCTGTTACATATTTACTTGATAGCCAGTTATTTAAAAATTTTAATAACAACATTTCCAATGCATGCATTTAAACATTCAATATAATTCACTACTGACCATTGATAACTTATTCAGCAAACCTACGTAATCTGAACTACGAAACAGAATTTAAGCTTTTATTAGTTCACTCTTCCTCTCACTGCCTGCTAAAGTTCAAGTAATCCGACAGCTTTTGAAGGATTATGTTAAGAGGGTACAGAATCGACTCACTGCAACGCAAATCGCAGTCAGTAGGACGAAAAGATGTTTCGCTGGATTTAGGCAAATTCTGTAGAAAGTTGCTCCGGCAGATTGAAATACGATGGCGCATCTTTGGAAAGTTGGACTTCCTAAAGGAGATCAGTTTTCGTCCATAATCCTTTTCCTATGGGGAGAGAGAGTATTGAGAATTATACGTTAGGGGGTAACTAATTAATTAATTTGTATCAACTTACAAACTTTGTAAGAGTCAAGAATTTAAAATGCACTTTTAAAGATTTCATTCATTATCTCTATTATAAAGTATCGGGCTAGTTTAAAGCAACTATTCTTATAACTTAAATATGCATTGCAAACTATTAGAAAAAATTGATAGTTTCAGTGGTGTTTTAGTCAACTTTTTTCCAATCCTCAATGCATGCCATCGGCACGGATGGCCTTCAAAACGCGCCGATTCACGTTAAATCTCTTCAATCAACTCAACACGGTGTCCTCGGTATTTTGAGTTTAGGGAATAGCCAGAAGTCGCACGGTGTGAATACGGTGGTTGTGGAACGATATGGGTTTCATTTTTGGCGAAAAAGTCACGAAGAATCAAGGCAGTGTGAGCTGACGCATTCATACTGTATAACACTGAATCTGTTACATATTTACTTGATAGCCAGTTATTTAAAAATTTTAATAACAACATTTCCAATGCATGCATTTAAACATTCAATATAATTCACTACTGACCATTGATAACTTATTCAGCAAACCTACGTAATCTGAACTACGAAACAGAATTTAAGCTTTTATTAGTTCACTCTTCCTCTCACTGCCTGCTAAAGTTCAAGTAATCCGACAGCTTTTGAAGGATTATGTTAAGAGGGTACAGAATCGACTCACTGCAACGCAAATCGCAGTCAGTAGGACGAAAAGATGTTTCGCTGGAATTAGGCAAATTCTGTAGAAAGTTGCTCCGGCAGATTGAAATACGATGGCGCATCTTTGGAAAGTTGGACTTCCTAAAGGAGATCAGTTTTCGTCCATAATCCTTTTCCTATGGGGAGAGAGTATTGAGAATTATACGTTAGGGGGTAACTAATTAATTAATTTGTATCAACTTACAATCTTTGTAAGAGTCAAGAATTTAAAATGCACTTTTAAAGATTTCATTCATTATCTCTATTATTAAGTATGAGACTAGTTTAAAGCAAATATTCTTAATATAAATTGTAAAATATTAGGAAAAAATAGTTAAAATTGCAGTTTCAGTGTGGTTTTAATCATATTTATCAAATAATCAATTTCAGTTAGATTAGTTAATATTATTTTATTGTAAAATATTAGAAAACTAAAATTACAGTATCAATTGATTTTAATCATATTTATCAAATATTTAATTTCAGTTAGCTTAGTTAATTTCATTATTTTATTGTAAAATATTAGAAAAATAATTATAATTGTAGTATCAATGGGATTTTAGTCCAAATATTCAATTTCAGTGGTTGAAATGTTAAACATTAAACCCTAATAGCAATCAAATTTTCTGAATTGTTTACAATTTTTTATGACTTTCATTTATTTTACTATCTTTATTGCATGATTTGTTATAACTTCCATAATGATATCTCTCTATATATTTGTATTTCTTTAAACTTAAAAATTATAACATTTATAAGTACATTTGCTGCTCTTCTATTTTTATCTGATTCGAAGCGAAAAGTTACGAAAAGATTATATTACTTACATTTCATTTTAATAAAAAACTTTATTTTGTATAATGCAACAAAATTTTTGCCATTCCTTATAACGATATTTAAATCAATAGTTATATTTTTGGAAGAGAAAGTGACGCCATGCATTATAAAATACATGGCGCCATCTAGTGGTGTCATTAGTTGAGATATCATCAAAAATAAAGTAGAAAAAATAAAGTTGATATGGTAAGTAATTATAAGATGACTATATTAAATTCTCAGTTTACTTTTCAAGCAAACAGTATTACATTCTTATAAAAAAATGCTAACAGGTTAAAAAAAAATTAAAACTTTATTAGAAATTGATTAAAAATAAGTTAGGTAAATTACATATTATTTATGGAGGGTAATTTTAAATGTAATAAATAATAAATGAATCTAATAAAAAATAAACACATCTTATGAATAATATATTTTACTGAACCTAAAAATGTTTTATTTTCTGCGTCCGAGCACTATGGTGTTATATCAACTAGTATTATAATAAATAAAATGTTTTAATATTTTTTTTTATTTTTTTTTATTTATTATTACAAATTCAGTGATGAAGTCTCATTTTCAAAAAATAATAGAATGGGTATTAGAAATTCGCATTATTTCATTTACAATGAATCAACATGAAAAAGATTTATTTTCTAATTTTTATTTAGTATTTTTTTAAAAGAATGTTTTGTCTTGAAAACAAATACCAAATAAGTAGAGTAGCAGTTCCTACATTTTAACGTCAAAAATTTATGATCTATATATAATACTGCATTAATAACATAAATGAATTATTTTTGTATATTTAATATAAGAATTCTTTGAATACCAGAATCTACCCCATTACGCTAACGCATGCGCAGTCCTATGGCGTTATGATAGAACTGCGCATGCGTTCAACCTCTAACAGATGGCATTAAGAAAACGGTTGTATGTAGGAAGTAGAATTTTATTTAAACAGCGTCAATTGAATGGCAAATCTGTCAATCTTACATATTATTTTAAAATTCCTGCAATAAATATTTTATTTTTATGAAAATTTTAATTATGTTTGTTTTTATTTTTCTATTAAAACAAATATAATTTTCTTTTAAGATATATTTCTTTAAGATTAAAATTCTTATAGAAACGAAATAAATATTTTTAAGAAATAATTTTATTATTTTATTATTTATAATTAATCTAATCATAATTTTACTAATACAATTATAATTATTCTTCAAATTATAATTAATCAATAATTATAATAATTATAAATAATCAATCAATAATTTCAGTAACTATGTAATTAATTAGATATATATATTTCTTTAAGATTACAATCTTATAAGAAATAGATATATCTAATTAATTACATAGTTATTGAAATATCTATTTAATCATATTTGTTTTAAAAGGAGATTTGTTATGAAACAATATTTTTTTAAAAAAATAAGGTACTTTCTAAAATAAGGTACTATTTTCGATCTTCCTAATTAATTATCGATGTATGTAATTAAGTATCTAGATTTTCTCTTAACAATTTTTTTAAGAATTATAATTATTTTACTTTTATGTACAATTCATTTTTTTTAGTTGTATTTTTATGGTAAGTAATATTAAATAATACTAATAAGAATTGCAGTTTTTAATAAATAAATTTCTAGGTATTACTAAAAGTAATATATATGAAGATAATTCTTAATATTATTCAAAAAGTAATATTTCTTTCGAGACTTCAGTTTTTTAAGTATTAATTAAATATTGTGTAATTAAATGTAGCGTACGAAAAACAGTTCAGAAAATACAAAGGAAATATGTCACAATACATTTTTTTTTAAGATGTCGCTTTGTTATGATTAGTTTTGCTGTCTACAGTTGCTTCCTTTCAAATTCTGTTTTTAAAAGAACTACTTATTGTGTTTAAAATTTTCTGAAATGAAGTTTTCAAAATGAAATCTCAATTAAAATTATTTCAGCACAATGTATAAGTTCCAATAAATATAATTAATTTTCAGCAATGGCATATATGCCTAGAGGAGGAATTTTCCAATTAAAAATGTAAGGCATTTTACAAATCAAAATTAAATTCTACTTTTGTTCCTCATAAAATAATAGTGCACAGATATTGTCAATTTATTTTCTGTTTATTAAGATTGCAGTTGTTTTTGTAATTAATTTTCAATTTAAATATTTTTGTAAATTTTTGTTGCGTTTTGCTCATTTATTTTGCAATTTATGAGACAATTTAAAATAATAACATGCAAATTTCATTTGTTATTATGCAGCAATTAACGTTTTTTAAAGTTATATATTAACAAAAGAGTATAGATTTACTAAGCTTATTTAATAAAAAGATTATATTTTATTCAAAGTAAAAACCTTATTGCAAAAAATTATTTTTATTAATCATTTATATGTTAATTAACTTGCGTTATTATAAAATATTTAGTAAATCTTTTTGCCGTTCTTCATCGACTTTCAATAATTTGTTCCATTACTTTAAGAATAAATTCTTAGTACTAATTTTGTACAGTACTTAATACAGTACTAATTTTTTCTCTCATATATAAATTTCCTTATTCCTAAGGAGACTTTCTTGTCATCAACTTAATATTAATATTATAATATTATATATATATATACAATATATAATTATTTCTTAATTTTATAATATATAGTAGTGTCTCGGCCTATATTACACCTATAAGACCTATATTACACCACTTTCAAGAATAGGAACCCTTTATTTTTATTTACAAGCACTATAAATATATATATATATATATATATATATACAAATAATAAATTATGGATTATTATACAAAGAATTGAAAATTAAAAATATAAATTTTATCAGCAGTGCGCGAATAACTCACAAAAACAGTTCACTCCAAGGTCCGTGATTTTCAGAGTCTGGTCTGCGGCAGATCTCAATTATCACACGGCGTGATACATAAAACCACAAAAGGTTCACTTTGGAAATACGACTTATTCAATCACTCGAAAGAAAAAAAAGAAAACAACACTCCTGGTGAACTCGTCGCAGAACTCTCTCTCTTCTTCACTGAAAAAAACTCCTTTTAAGAAAATCCGTCAAGAGGATGGGTCAGCTTCCCTTACTTCTCATTGGAGTAGACATGTCTCAGCTCTTGGTCTATCACCTATCACGATGAAACAACTCATTCTATAGTTCATATTCAATCTATAGTTGTTTCTACCTGTGAAGGTCGCACAGACAAACGCTAATTTCATGAGATCTCATTATGCATGACATTGAATACCTGCTATCAGATTTGAGTGACGGTTGTTCGCATTAATAGAAAAAACTAATTACATGTATTATAACTACCCACAATACTGCTTGTCTACCCACAATATGGTGTCATAATTTAAGTGAGAAGATATTATATACTAGTCAAATAACTTACATTCCTCTTTCCTAGGAATGAAATGCCAAAACTCTTCCCGTGAGAAAAAAATGCTGCAATGCACACACACACACACATATATATATAGATAGATAGATAGATAGATACATGTGGGTGTGGGTGTTAAGATAATTTTAAGTTGTCATTTTTAAAAATTTTTATAGGGTAGTCACTCATTTTGTTTTATGCCCTAAAGAAGAATTCTGTAAAGGTTTTAGGGATGACAATCAATCTTTAAGGATTTCGAACTGGCAAAAAGGAAATATATATTCGAGATTCAGTTCATTACATTGCTAGTGATGTGCTTCTTAATTGAAATAAAAAGTTAACATTCCCACAAGATTAAAAAACATATTGTAGACAAAATTGAATAATGGAAAAGCTTTAAAGCGGAGAAAAAATTAACAATAAACTCTCAGAAGACATAAAAACAGAAATAGGGATGAAATTAATAATTATAGATTCGTTTAGATATTGCCCACGCTTATGATCAAAATTCTACAAGATCAATAATGTTTACTTTCTGAAAGACAGAAAAGGAACGACTTGTTAAATTGAGAAATGTATGTTAAACTTTTTGGAAGCAAAGTCTATTTATTCTCATTTTGAAAAAAAATGAAAGATCGTGAAGAAGAAAATAAAAGTTTGTTGTCTGAACCAAAACAAATTTTTACCGATGGATATGAAGATAAAATAAGCTCGTTTGAAAGTTAAAGCTATTTTTTCAAATGAAGAACAAAGCTCATCTTGTAGTCCACCACATAAAAAAAAGAGGTAAAAATATCCTAGAAAATAGATTTTGACGACACTAAATATTGTATAGCATAATCCATTTGAGTACAATGCGAACATATTTTCTACGTAAGTTTGAAAAAGAAAAACACTAAAAATTGATTTCAAGACTTTTAAGCTACCATTTATTAAAATTGATTTCAAGATTTTTAAGTAAACTTACTTATTGACCACTGATATCCTTTGACTGCTCACTAGGAAGGATAAGTTTTAGAAAACATTGTAGATAATAAAAATGCTGATCAACTGTAAATCCTGGTTTCAAAGAAAGATATTAAACCAATTACTTTCAATATCAAATCTTCCATGATGAACAAAAGAAGCTACGCTACTGCTATTCATAAAATTGTCAGGAATTATTGATCAAACGAACTATTTGAATTTTGATATAATTTCAATAAAAATTAGTAGCATTAGTACTTAAGGAGCTATTAATGAACAAAGAAATACTCTGGATGGCTTATTATAATCATGTCATCGAAAACTTGTTTGAAATTAATTGTTAAATAAATTAAGGTTTCCGCTTCCATTTCTGATGTTTTAAACCAATGTAAAAGCCCTCAACAGAGCATCAGACTTCATAGAGTTTGTAAGAAATCTACTTTCGGAGCATAAATAACTTAAACCTATAAAGAAGACTATAAAGTACTAAGAATGAAAATTAAGAACTGTTTTAAAATCAAGAATATTTTTAAAGAGCTAAAGGACAAAGAAGAGTATGCACTATAAAGAACTTAAAACTCGCTGTTATATTTCTTGGAATTAACAATGGTGAAATACATTTAATTTACAAAAGTGAAATGCAATTAGAGAATAATTGTATTTCAAAATTTGGAATATTACAAAATTTACAAAAGTGATTTTTACAATTAATTTTAAAGACAAAAAAAATAGCCTGGTAAAATGAGATTTTTATGTTAAACTTTTTGAAGACGGCAGCAACGTCTATTGTCGTTTAAAAAAATGGAAGAACTTGAAGAAAAAACTGAAAGATTGCTAAAGTGAAATATGTAACAAATTAAAATGGAAATTACAAAAGAATTTACAAAACTGAAATGAAATTTACTAAGTGAAATACGTTTTAGAGCTCAATTAAGATTGCATCGTGGTCGATGGATGAGGAAGACAATTTTCTCACTCAATGCTATTTATTCAGATATTAGTTTAAACTGTTCGAACAAGAATAATCTGGAATTCTCTATATTTGCTCTTTGTTGTGAAATATTATGTGAACGGCTAGAATCAAGAAACATCTGCTTATTTTGGTCCCAAGAAAGGAATAACAGCACTTAAAATTTTTTAAAGAGTATGAAGGCATCAATTATGAAATTTCAAAATGTGCAATGAAGAGATTTCTTTTAACATATGTGGTATCTGTCAGAGGAACTTGTTGCTCTTGCGTTTTTTGACGACTTCATTTTGCGAAAAGAAAAAAAGAATATGACGGATGTTTTAAAAATGGAAAAAAAAAAATGTTTTGAAATGAGCCCATTTTTATCCAGATGTAGTTTTTAAAAAAGAAGTTTTTAAGATTTTATATCAACTAAAACAACATGTGTCTATTTTTTTTTCCAAAAAATGTAATAGAAAGAAACGAAGGTGAATCCTGCAAGAAAAGTAAGACACTAGTTTATTCATTGAGATATTGTAAATATTGAACTATGTAATTGAGATATTGAGATATTGTAAATATTGAAATATGTAATTGAGATATCGTAAATATTGAAATATGTAATTGAGATATCGTAAATATTGAAATATGTAATTGGGATATTGAGATATGTAAATATTGTAGCATAAGGGGAGTGGTTCTGATTGAAGAGTATAACAAATTCACACAAAAGAAACATTACACTTAACACAACACTTTAATAAAACCAATTTAGAAGCAAACATTCAGATTCTCAAAACTCTGTTTAATGTCTTAAAAAGAAGTATAAACAGCAAACTGTAATTATGTTTTAGGTTTGTTTAATGTGAAATATGACTCATCAAATTGTTGAGGTTTAAAAAATATATTGATTACTTTTAATCGATCTTTAATTTTTTTTCCGCGTGATATACTTTATATACCTGTGAGTGAACTTGAAAAGGTACATTATTTTATATTAAATGATTGAGCGCCACCATAATAAATTTATTAGTGATAATATTAATTACAGTGTGATTTCTGCACTAAGGAGGAATTTGTCTGCAGTTAATCAATGAAATGAACACAAAAATAAAAGAGATATCAATGGATGAGACTAAATGCAGCATTATTTTTTAAACTTAGCTAAGTCATACTCAATCAAAAAATATATTGAAACTTTCCCCCTTCTCAAATATCTCTTAATTATTTTGAAGAATATTTTCTTTACAAAAATTCTAAAAATATCTAATTTCTAAACTGTTTTGACTTTAACTATGAAAATATTTGCACAATATGTTTGACGATAAAGGGTTCGAATCCACTTTAAACCGTAGGTCCCAGTCGTAACAGGATCGTAGAGCGTTGCGGGGGCATTGTTACTCCGCGTCCGTGGCTTATCTTCAAGTTACACGCGCCCCTGGTTAGTGCAAAGTGAGTAACGTCTGTGCAGCCCTTATGGCATAAAAAGATCACGGTCTATTTGCCAGCTGCATTAGAAAAAAAAATGTTTGACGATAAAGGAAAAAAAAAAGAAAATATTTATTTCATTGAAGTTTTTTTGGAATCAAAGCACATTAAAAAATTTATCAACCAAATTTTAAAAGAAAATTGAAGAGGAGATTAATAAAAATAATATTAATAATAAAGAAGAAATAAATAGAGCTATGCCGGAAAATGAGTTTAGCACTAACTGTGAATTACAATTATTTTAATGATACTGCATTCCACACTGAATCACTCCAAAAGATCTTGCGTGCCACTTTGGAAAGCATCATAACTCCGCGGACAGCATATAAAATTATATATTCCCGTATTAGATTTATACGCACTATAGACATTTTTTGGAATGAAAAACATAAATTAATGAGTTATTATTATTATGTTTTTTTGTTATTCTTATAATGTAAACATAGACAATATAATAATAATGATACTAACGCACATTGTAAAGAAATATATTACACTAAAACATATATATATATAAATGAAATCTTTAAAACGCATTTATTTTTTTGAGTGATATTTGTTTATCCACTGTTTCACTTAGCTTTTGCTAATAGATCTCAATTGTGGCATTTGCAATCGTAATTGCGATTGGTGTTTATTATAATTAGTAATTATCGTTATTGGTGTTGCATCGTATTTGGTGTTTATAATTTAATTATTATACGAACTCATGACTGTAGACATAAATAAAACAGGAACTATCTGTCATATATTCGCAAGAATATTATTTTAAAATCAAAGTTAAATTTTTCTCATAATTTCAACAATTAATTTTTTAATATATGGATGCCACATAGAGTATTTTTAATGCATTGGTTTTCACTAGTTTCGCCATTATAAAATGTACATGGCCGGCCGCGGGTTGGATTTATATAAATTAATCAAGTAAAAAGTGTTTTTTGTGACAATTTTTTTTATCCATAAAGCAAGAAAATATACAGTTCTCTATTAGAATAGCATGAAATTTTATCTAATAATTTGTCCATGCCGCGTATATTAACTATGGTTTGAAAGGAAAGAATTAATGCGAAATTAATATTCGATTTTAAATGAGCGCACAAATATTCATTCATGTAAATAGTGAATGGATACATTTCTGTTTGCTTTGAATTTGAAAAATAGGTTCCTTTTGAAAGGTAATAATAATATTTGGATAAGAGTTACCAAAAATTAGGTTATTCTCCTTATTCTTTTTGTATAATGCACTTCTATCATAACCTTTAGAAATAAATTATTCTAGAATAACATTTAGCATTTTCGAACCACGTATTCAATTTCTGAAATTTTAATTTTATATAGAAGGTTAATGACGTTGGAGTGCAATAAACACCTCGTCGAATGTTTAACTTTACTCGCTTTTAAATTTTCCGATTTAAATTCAAAACGAACGGTCCTTTTTATTGGAGATAAATTCTATTTAATCATCTCGCAAACAGATACCCCGTGTGTTGGTGTGTGTGCGGTGGCTCCGTGTTATTTATGATAATCCCACTCTGAATTCATTCGCTGTCCAAGAACCTGAAGCTTTTCATATTATAATGGTGGATAAGCAAATCTGAAACGCCGTCTCCATTCATGCTAGAACAATGAGCTATGTGTTGACGCAAAAACTGAGAGAGATAATCAACGCGACGAAAACGGAAGGAGGAATAAATTAGACTTGTAAGAGAGATAAACAATTCTGCGTGTTTAACTGGAACCGTCTGTGGTGGCAAACAATACTTTTATCTCTCGCCCTCCTTTGCAAAATTTCCCACTGACTAACTTGCTGGTATCCGGTTAGACAAAAGAGAATTTGCCTACAAAGATTATTCGAGTCAGACTAATTCGTTCACAGAAAGCGGCCAGCCAATACTTTTCTTGCAATCCATATAAATATGCTTGAATCATCATATGTCCCTGTTAAAAATACGATGTTTACATTAAAAATGTTAAAAATATGATATTAACGTTGCAAATATTAAAAATATAATTTTTACATTAAAAATGTTGAAAATGTGATATTAACGTTGGAAATATGATGTTTACATTAAAAATGTTAAAATATGATGTTATTTAAACATTAAAAATTTTAACATTTTTGATAATATGTTGATAATAATATAGAGCTTCTTAATTTGGTGTCATTAGTTTAATTAAAAAACATTTCAAGATTAAAAAATACATATACAGATAATGCAGATAATACAGATGATACAGATATAATCATACAGATTTTTATTTTTATTTTTTTTTATATAGGTTAGAATATTAAATTTTTTATCATTAACCTGGATGCAGAATTATGTAACTTTTAAGTACCATTTTGAAATTGTTTGCTAAACAAAGTATATTTGATTGTTGCTAAATATGCCATTAAAATGCTCAAGTTTGTTCGAATCAACACATATTCGTAAGAAAATATATTTAGTCAATAAAGGAAATATAATTATTAGAAAATATGAAGAATGTTAAATACGCTCAACAAAGGTATTTCATCAATCTCTATCGCATTTGACCACTACAAAAACAGAACCAATTACTAAAACATTTATTAACTTAGTTCTTTATTTTCATTTTAATTATTCAATGTTAACGTTAAAATTATTAAAAATATGATGTCTGTGTCCTTAATTTGATGTCATTAGTTAAACTAAAAAACATTTCAAGGATAAAAAACACATTTGAAAAAAAAATCCATTTTATGCAGGTTAGAATATCATATTTTTATTGTTAACCTTTTTAGTTTAACATATATTTGTAATTAAATATATTTAGTCAAGAATATTAAAAAAATCAAATGACCAATAAAAGTGTTTGACTAATCTCTATCGTATTTGACCACTACAGAAACAGAACTAAATACTAAAGTATTTATTAACTTAATTCTTTATTTTCTTTTTTATTATATACTGTATTGAATGTTAACGTTAAAAAATGTTAAAAATAGGATGTTTATCTTAAAAACATATTACATGTTTTCAGATGTTGTTGGTAATTTAATACATTTCTTAATTTGACATTATTAGTTTAATTTCAAAAAAACATTACAAGGTTAAAAAAACATATTTTGAAAATCAAATATCACTTAACAAATGTTAAAAAAAAAAAATCAGATTTTCTTTTTATTCAATCGATGACGTAGTAAGATTTAGATTGAATAAATCAAAAAGGAAGATACGTAATGACGCAAATGTGTATAAACATCTCGCATTCAGTTTGTCTGATGGAAGTTTTCTGGGATTTTCTCTCATGTGACCCACAAAGGACAGATAACTATACCTAAAAGTTCTCCTGGCTGTGTCTTCATCGATCGTCATTAGTAGAAATTACTTTACTGCATCTAAGAATAATTCTTTGTTTATTATTATATTAGTTAAAATAATACATTAAATAAAAATAATAGTTAAAATAATACAATATATATATATAATAGTTAAAATAATACAATATATATATATATATATAATAGTTAAATAATACAATAAATTCACAGTAAAAATAATACATATTTTCAGGTCTCTTTTTATAATTTCAAATAACCGCTGGTAAAAAAGTAACTAACAGCATGACTAAGAAATATTATTTTCTTTTTTATTGACTCTTTTTTTTTTTTTTCCAGGCATGCACTGCGTCGTCGTATAATTTTTCCATATGTAGTATCAAAACATATCGAATCGAAATTAAAAAGAAACATATTTCTTTGTTTAATAGGCGCTTATAATAACATTCAAATTTAATAAATCAAAAGCGACTACTTTAGCAGGAGATTATGACAACATGTATAAAAGTCTTACATCGACTGTCACATTAGCTGCTGGGTGTTTTCTGATTTTTCTCCTGTGAGTCACGGAAATGCAGGATAGTTACCCTCTAGGATACTTACCAAAAGTAAATGACCTCCTTCCATCATCCATCATGGGAGGCCTGAGAGCCAATTGGCTAGGGCTCTGACCTTTGATACCACAGGCTTCAGGTTCGAATCATGGCGGTAGCATGGATGCTTGTTAGTGGTTTGGAATCCACGTTAAACTGTTAGTTCTGGTCTAATTAGCCTAAATGACAGTAGAGCGAAAAAACAAACCATCCATTTTGGTAGATATGCAAGTGATATATGAGACTTTCGGATGAACAACAAAGCAAATTATTACTGAAGTTCAAATTTTCTAAAAATGTAGGACTATAATAACAATAAAAGGAACCTTTAATAAATAAAATGATTTGTGAATCTAAATATTATCTGATAAAACTATTTGCATTACCTAAATTTGAATCCCGTAAGCATTTCGATTTTAACCAGGGATTTTTAAATATATTCGGAAATACTCTTAAGAGGATTTATTTAATGCAAGTAATCCTAGTACATTTCAATTTTATGCACTTCTAAGTCAAAAATCAATATTTGTGTAAAATATTTTCGTTGATGAGCTACTTAGAACTATTTCAGCAACTTTTGTGTAAATAATGTGATGTGTTTGTTCCCAGTAATTGCTTTCCAGTTTGTCTTATTTTCAATATCTGGTTTCTTTTATTATTTCAAATCTTGAGATCCTTATGAAGCATTGAATATCATTCTGTAAATATAAAACGGAGAATGAAATACCACTCGTTTTGATTGTTCGATATAAATAAATTTTTCATACGGTTTGTTTTTAATTTATTATGCGTATTAGCACATATAGATAAATATTTATAATGAGACATTGTTGTTCTTGAATGTTGTTGTTGTTTGTTGCTTTGTTGTTTGGGCGCAATAGTAAAGAATGCCATTTATATCATGCAATGTCTTGTGCTAAGGGGGGAGGGCTAGTGTTACTCATGTCCATAGCATATCTTCAAGCTACACGTGCCCCCTGGGTAGTGCTAAATGAAGCGGTGCAGCCCTTGTTTATGTCATAAATATTAACTGTCTCTGTATTGCCAGTTGCATTAGAACAACATGTGTTGTGCTAAATCGAGATCATCATATAAAAGCTGTTGCATATGGGGCAGGGGATCATAATGTTGATAAAAGATTATTTTTGAGACTTTTAAGCCATATATCATTAATTCCTTTTTATTATTATTATTATTATTGAAACATAAATTTTGCTGAATTCCCTTATCCATGCATGCATTGTACTTATTAGCCAGTTCCTCATTCCACCAGCACTATGTTGTTGTTGTTGTTGAAATTAATCTTCCATAATCTGCACTTGAAATCTGGCTTCATTTCATTGTCGTTTCAGTTGAAGATGTCTCCAAAAATGAAAGTTATTTTATGGCCGCCGTGTGCATTGAAAAGATAATGCGGGATGTTTGAAAAATACCAGAAAATCTGTAATGTATAATTATCAGATAAAAAAATTAATATTAAAGAAAGGAAATTCAAAAAGCAGTGGCGGAACAGGTATGCATATAGAAAACAATTTAAAAAAATGCTGAAATCTACTTGGCAAATTTCAACTTATCATGTGTGAATATTCGAGAACGGATGAATAAACTCAGAAATATACCAATGTTTAATAATGTAAGATATATATATATACGAAGCAATTGTTTGGAATACTACAAGAATGGCCAAATTCAATAGCCACATGAATATAGCAATGTTGAATAGATTAAGAACTTCATGAAGAATGAATTGTTCAAGAATCTCTAAAAGAATATACAAAAATAAGATAAATGTAGTCGTAAATGAAGAATGAAGTATTCGAAAATCTAAAGAAACGTTATCGCATTCAGTAGCCAACCGAATATATCAAAGTTTGAAAGTTCTAGTAGTAAATGAAGAACGAAGTATTCCAAATTCTACAAGAAGCGTTATCGCATGCAATACCCAAAAGAATATATCAAAGATTGAAAATTTCAGGCATAAATGAAGAATGAATTTTTCCCAATTCTACAAGAAACACTATAACATTCAATAACCAAAAGAATATATCAAAGTTTGAAAATTCTAGACATAAATGAACAATGAAGTATTCCAAATACAATAAGAAGCACTATACAGCTCAATAAGCATGGGAAAGTGCCAAAAGTGATAAATGTGAAACCTTAAAAAAAAGTAATTGATCAACTCACAACGCGTACTTTTAGCCATTGGAAATACAAATGTTTAAATCCCATCCCAAAAGATGAAAAGTGCTTCAAAACCATACTACAAAACACTTCAATTCAAAGCCAAATTCTCCAGAAAATTCCTGAAGATTATCGTTATTCACGAATCATTTCAAGACTTAAGGGTCCCAAACTACCATTTTCCGCCAAAATTTGCATTGGAGTTTTATTTGAGTCAGGGGGCGTAGCTCAGATGGTAGAGCACTCGCTTAGTATGCGAGAAGTACCGGAGTCGATACCCGGCGCCTCCATTTTTTCTCTGGCGCTCGGTACCACAGGTATCGGGTTCAAATCCCGGCTCTGCCCATGGGTGTTGTAGTGGTTCGGAATCCACTTTAAGCTGTAGGTCCCGTTCTAACTTGATCGTAGAGCGTTGCGGGGGCATTGTTACTCCGCATCCGTGGCTTACCATCAAGTTACACGCGCTCCCTGGGTAATGCAAAGTGAGTAACATCGGTGCAGCCCTTATGGCGAAAGATCACGGTCTATTTGCCAGCTGCATTAGAAGAAAGAAAAAAATTTATTTACTTCACCCTCATTTTCGGATAACGTCAAGGACCAGTAACCAGGGCAACATCATTTTCACATATGATAAAAAACTTTATGTCGTTATGGCATTCATATATGTAGAAAAATAAGGAAAATTTTCATGATGCATTTATAAGGCGTTTATAAGGTTTAACTACAGATGCGTAAAAAAAACTGAACATCACTCTTTAGATATATAACGAAGAAAGGAAAGAAATATTAAGCTCCTTTTCATTTGTTAGATAAAAATAAATTGTTCATATGCCTTGTTTTTAATTTATTATTCATACTACTGTGTCCAAAAAGTAAAACCATTTTTCAATTTAAAATTCCCGGGGTTTACGGAATTTCAGTTTTTTTTTTTTAGGTTGCTGTCACTGTCCTTAACATCTGTGTGAAATTTCACGTCAAAATATTTATTAGTGCTTGAGTTACGGTAGGCTTTGTGAGACGCTAAAACTGATTCCGGCGATTCTTCAAAAGTCTAAATTAATGAAAAAAGAACTTGAATTCAATTTTGTTTACGGAATGAATATTTGTTTGCAAAAACGCATAGAATGTTGCAGAAGGCATTTGATGAGCAAACTATATCGGAAAGAAATGTTTAGAAGGGGTATAAACAGTTCAAAGTAAGCAGAGAACGCGTTGAACGCGCTTGGCTTAGTGAGACGCTAAAACTGATTCCTGCGATTTTTGAAATGTCTGAATTAATTGAGAAAAAAACTTGCATTAAATTTTGTTGGGGGTAACGTATAGAATGCTGCAATGTAACAAAAAAAAGTTGTTGAGCATCCCTATATTGGAAAGAAATGTTTACAAGTGGTATAAACAGTTCAAAGGAGGTAGAGTACTCGTTGAAGACCAAGAGCCCTCTGGTCGACCATCAACCTCAACCGACGAAACTCCTGTCCAAAAAAATTAAAGAATTGGTGCTTGCAAACCGTCGATTTACAATTAGAGACCTTGTTGATTATGTTGGAATTTCAAAAGGATAGGTCCATTTCATTTTGGACCTCAACGCGTCAAATCTCGATTGGTACCGAAAACACTGAATGCGCCAACTCACGCTACATTGATTCTTCGTGACATTTTCGCTAAAATGAAACCCAAATCGTTCCACAACCACCGTATTCACAGCGTGCGTCTTCTGGCTATTCCCTAAACTCAAAATACCACTCCGGGGACACCGTTTTGAGTCGATTGAAGAAATTCAACGTGAATCGCCGAGCGCTTTGTAGGCCATCACTGCCGATGACTTTTTAGCATGCATTGAGGATTGGAAAAAAAATTTGGCAGAAGTGCATTGTGTCCGGAGGGGATTACTTTGAAGGCGATGAAATAAATTTAGAAGAATAAATAAAGAGTTTTTGAAAAAAAAAATTTTTAATTTTTTGGGCACAGTAGTATTAACACATGTAGATAAATATTTATAACGAGACATTGTTGCTTTTGAATACAGGTCACTTTGATCTGACATCTTTCACCATTATAATAACAAATATGCAGAAGATTTAAGGAACCTGCTGCTTACCCTATAAGCAATTTTGCTACCAATAAGCATCCGTCATTCCGTGAAAGTCATAGCTTTTTGACTCTTTTTTACTGACATTCCAGTTTAAACATTTATCGCTCCTGTTTCTGGCATACATTATTAAAATTACTTTGGTTTAGGCTACCACTATACGGTTTTGAACCCGGCATCCCTATTTCTGAAGCCAAACTTTTTAGAACATTGGTGAAACTGGTATTCAATTTATGTAAATGGTGGTCATAAAATAACGTCCGCCATCTGCAGTTAAGGGCTTTGGGCTTGTGAAAGAACCCACCGAAAGGGCATTTAAATAAATGTTAACGTGCCAAAATCTTACTTTAAAAAGACACTCAGAGACAAAATCGATAATCTCTATAACATAAAATGGTCTAATGCATCTGTCACGAAGAAGTGCTTTCCTTCCATTCCCCAAAAGTTTATAGCTCATCATTTTTTTTTTTTTTTTTTTTTTTTCCTTTTCAGAATCACTCAATTCAATCTTTCAATTTAAATTCCTTCTTTAAACTAACTGATCTTTGCAACTATATTTGATATGGTACTAATATTAGTTCAATGTTTGTTTTATATGATACTGATATTTCTACAACTGATATTTTTTAAATATTTGTTTGATATGATACTGATATTTGAACAACTCATATTTATTTAATGTTTGTTTGATATTATACTGATATTTGTTCAATGTTTGTTTCATATGATATTGATAGTTGAACAACTGATATTTATTCAATGTTTGTTCCATATGGCACTGATATTTGTTCCATGTTTGTTTGATATGATACTGACATTTGAACAACTCATATTTATTTAATGTTTGTTTGATATTATACTGATATTTGTTCAATGTTTGTTTCATATGATATTGATAGTTGAACAACTGATATTTATTCAATGTTTGTTCCATATGGCACTGATATTTGTTCCATGTTTGTTTGATATGATACTGACATTTGAACAACTCATATTTATTGAATGTTTGTTTGATATTATACTGATATTTGTTCGATGTTTGTTTCATATGATATTGATAGTTGAACAACTGATATTTATTCATTGTTTGTTCCATATGACACTGATATTTGCTCAATATTCGTTTTATTATTTGAATTGTTTCATGTGATACTGACATTTCAACAATTGATATTTGTTCAATGTTTGTTTCGCGTGATACTGATATTTGAACAATGATCTTAGTGGAATACAGAATATCGATAACATTGTTTTTAGGTGCAGCAGGTTTGAACATCCAAGAAATATTTCAATAAAAGAACTAAAACTCTAAAAAATCAAATAACCCTAAAACTTTTGTGGCTTTTTTAATAAGAAGCCTGCTTTTACAGCATTTTGCAATTTTTTTTAACTATTATTTTGGTTTTTCTTAAATATCTTCTCTATCTTTTATTTTATCTCGTTTTCGTCATACCGTGTGTATTTTTAAATCCTTTTATTTGAGAATTTTATTATTTTTTTCATTGAATTGTTTGATACTTATTCGTTGAGCCTGGTAGGGTATTTTGTGGTATATGAGGATTTCTTGTAAGCTTCAATAAAAACAAAAATCTGCAGCCAAAGGAAATGGATGGATTGAAACTAAATTTTATATAATTTTTTTTTTTTTTTGGAAAGCATGGAGAGATAAATAATGCGAGAATCAAAATTTATCATTACAGAATCACTAATACAAGAGATTATGGCGCTGCTATCATATGCATACTATCATATGCATGCAATTTAGGTACATGAAAGAGTTAAAAGCTATTGTTGACAGAATGATAGCCTCGTATGGCGGACATTACTAAATATGATTTTTGGCTATGGAGGTATCTAACGTGTACTATGTGCTTAGGCACAGAAATAAAGGAAAACATACACTGAAGTGACAAAAGTCATGGGATAGCAATATGCAAATTTTCAGATGGCAGTAGCATCGCGTAGAACAGGTATAATTGCGCAGTGCTTTCGCAGAGCTTTCATTTCTGTTCAAGTTATTCATGTGAAGAGGTTTTGACGTGATGATGACCGCACGACGGGAATTAACAGGGAGGGTTATGTTAGTTGGAGCTAGATGCATGGGTCATGCCATTTCGGAAATCGTTAGGGAATTCAACATTCCCAGATCCACTGTGTCAAGAGTGTGCCGAGAGTACGAAATTTCAGGCATAACATCCCACCATGGACAGCGCAGCGGTCGACCGCCTGCACTTAACGACCGAGACCGGCGACAACTGCAAAGTGTCGTAAAGTCTAACAGACAAGCAACACTGCATCAAATAACCGCAGAAATCAATGTGGGACGTACAAGGGACTTGTTTGTTAAAACTGTGAGGAGAAATTTGACTTTCTTGGGCTATCCGAGCAGAAGACCAACTCGAGTGCCTTTACTGACAGAACGACATCGCTTGCAGCGACTCTCGTGGGCACGTGAGCATATCGGTTGGTCCCTAGATGAATGGAAAACCGTGGCCTGGGCCGATGAGTCACGATTTCAGTTGGTAAGAGCTGATGGTAGGGTTCGAGTGTGGCTCAGACCCCACGAAGCTATGGACCCAAACTGTCAGCAAGGCACTGTTCAAGCTGGTGGTGGCTCCGTAATGGTGTGGGCTGTTTTTTCATGGCATGGACTTGGTCCTCTGGTGCGACTGGACCGAACATTGACTGGAAATGCTTATGTTCAGCTACTTGGAGATCACTTGCAGCCATTCATGGACTTCATGTACCCAAACAACGATGGGATTTTTATGGATGACAATGCGCCATGTCACCGGGCCACAACTGTTCGCGATTGGTTTGAGGAACGTTCTGGACAATTCCAACGAATGATCTGGCCACCTAGATCGCCCGACATGAATCCCATCGAGCATTTATGGGACATCATCGAGAGGTCTGTTCGTGCCCAAAATCCTGCACCATCAACGCTTTCACAATTATGGACGTCTATCGAGACAGCATGGCTCAATATTCCTGCAAAAGACTTCCAACGACTTGTTGAGTCCATGCCACGTCGAGTTGCTGCACTTCGCCGGGCGAAAGGAGGGCCGACACGATATTAAGAGGTATCCCATGACTTTTGTCACTTCAGTGTATATCACATGCAATAAGCGAAGATCGTCATACAGAAAATGTTTCATATGGACCAGGTGATCATAATTTTGATAAGAGATTATTTTCTGTGACTTTCAAACCGTGTGTCATTCATATTTTTTTATTCTACTGAAACAAAAATTTTGCAAAATCCATTGTCCATTCGTGAGCTGTAATTATTAGCAGTTGCTTGTTTAAACAGCGCCATTTTTTAAATTCACCTCCTCATACCTTCCACAATATGTGTGTGAGATTTGGCTTCATTTTATTCTAGTTTTATTCTAGTTGCCACCAAAGATGAAAGTTATTTATTTCATGGTCACCATGTGCTTCGAAGTCATAATACAGGATGTTTAAAAAAAATACTAGTAAATCTGCAACGTATAAATATCGAATTAAAAAAATTATATTAAAGGAAAGGGAATTAAAAAATGTTGTACTTAAGCAATGGCAGAACAATAAAAAAAAACTTTCATGCTGTATGGCATTCATATCTGTAACTGCATTTTTTATTATTCGGAAATTAAAGGAATTTTACAAGATGCACGTTCCGTGCTTATGTTCATTGTCATTATTAACTAGATTTGGTTCCGGCTGAACAAAAATATCTCCTATTGGTAATATTTTTTTTTCCTTGCGAATTGCAATCTGTTACATCTCCACATGTCTTCCACACTGTGTATATGAAATTTGGTTCTATGCCGTTTATTAATTTTAACTGCAAAGGCCAGTAAGAGAAAAGTTATTTTATGGTCACACTCTATAGTATAAGCAGTGCAATTACAGATGATGAAAGGAATACGTTGTCTTCTAGGAGGACTTTTAGATGTAAATGACTACATTTGTGTGTAGTATGATAAAGAAAATCTGGAAAACTTCCTTCAGCCATGCTGAATATCGCTTTACAGACAATGCCCCAATTACTAACGAGTCTTTTGATTTCCTAAAGCAGCAGTTGTCTCTGCCGTCAGAAGGGAAATCAATTTATCTTTTTCTTCCGTTTCTTTTTCTTTCCTTTTTTTTATTTATTTTTTTTTTTTCAAACCTTAAGCAAAACAAAAATGAAAGATTCCGCGTTTGTTTACTGGTTGGAAGTGTTAAATGTTGTTGTTGTTACTTATCCCACTTGGCAGATATCTAATCTGGACCAAGCCCAAGAACCCATATGGACTCATAGTTGAAGGGGAAGGAAGCAGCTTCTGTTGTGAAGGAGCACCCGTAGATAGAAGTCTGACTTTGCTCCGTGATGTTCTACAATTATATGAGACGGCGACCTACAACATAAAGTGGATTCCGAACCACTACAAACATCCATGGCACCGCCGCCGGGACTCGAACCAATCAGAAACTTCTTCCTTCCCCTTCAACCATGAGTCCATACGTGTTCGTGGGCTTGGTCTAGATTAAATATCTACCAAGTGGGATAAGTAACAACAACAACAACATGTTAAATCGGTAAACTAAAACTTCATTTTGCTGGCCTCAATGAACAGGGTGTGAACCGTTCAAATGCCGTCCATGTAGGCTCCGTTTAAAATTGTGGTGGCTTAGTGTTATAGGCTTCTAGATAACAATGAATTTGCTGCATATATGCCATTCTAAAAGTATTTGACAATGTTTTACATCAGATGGTTACAGAATGGAACCAACGAATTATTTTTGATAAATATTACCTTTGATAAATACTTTTTCTTCTTCCTGAACATTCTTAAGCAATTTAGTTTAATTAAATGTGCACTTATTTTCTTTGAAATGTTTCTTAAATGCACATTAACTTTGCATAATAAATCAATTAAATAAAATTATATAATTTGTATTGCTAAAAGTATTTACTTTTTAAATAATGAATATTTTTATTAAATATAATATTAATACCATTTTTTTATGTACATAACTTCTTCTTTTCTTACTTCTAAAATCAATTCTTTCGTTCATCTTTAACTCCATTGTAATGTTATTCTTCGAAAATCAACACTAGATGGCGCAACTACTTTGCGTAAGGTGGCTATCAACAGGTACTCGATGTTTCTATAATAAATGAATACAAGTAAAAGAAAAATTGCATTTTGAAATTAAAAAAAAATTTCGAAATAATAAATAATAAGCTCTAAAATAGTATATTACATAGAAATAAGAAATATCAATAAATTCTCAACAGCATGGAATTTTTCTCTTGGGTATTTTAAAACGAAATAAAATTAATCAGCAAAAAAATGTTTGAATAAATAAAAATGAAAAAAATGAAGGAATGAATGAATGAAAAAAAAAATTTTTATAATTTCATTGATAATTTTACAATACCATGAAAATTATTCATGAAACATGTAGTATTTTTTTAAAACGCAAATAAAAAATAGCACATCAAATAAAAATTCAAATAAAAAAATCCTAATCAATAGAAAGAGACAATTAGTGTTTATTTTCGTATCGGAATAAAAAAAATAAAACATATTATTTCGAAACAAAAAAATAATAATAATAATAAATAAATAAAATAAATTCAAATCAAACAAAGCATGTATTATAAAATTCAATTCATGTATAGACTAAAAAAAATGTATAAAAAGAGAAAAAAATTGTCATTAAAATTTGTAAGAAAATTACAATGGGAAATGAATAGAAATACGAGTATTATGAAAGAATAAATATTTCATATTATTTTATATTATTATTTTTTTTTTTATATTATTTTATGTACCATTTCATATTATTTTATGAAATGCTACAAAATTAATTATTAACTTTTAATGGTTAGAAAAATTAATAATAAGCATTACTGGCCAGTTGCAGTATAGCCAGTATTAGCCAGTTGCAACATATTATTCGATTGATTTGAAAGAGCCTCGGTTGATGTATTGATTTATTTGAAGAAGCCATTTATTGATTCGTTGATTTATTTGAAAGAGCCATTTATTGGTGCATTAATATATCTGGAGCAGTCATTGGTCGATTTGATTGATTTGAAAGAGCCATTGATTTACTTGAAAGAACCATTTATTTATTTGAAAGTATCATTGATTTATTTGAACAACTATATATTTCATTTTGAAACAGTCATCGATTTAATACAGCTTGAGAAAACTGCACTGACAAGTCATAAATCAAGTTTTCGGCAGTTACTGGTTAAGATGGAAAACATTTGTAAAGCACCCAAGATAAATTTTTTTTTCTATATAATATTTTTATAAGAAATCAAAACATCCTTTTAGGATAATATTTTTATTTTTAAGTTTTTGAATAACTTGAGAAACGAAAGGAAATAAATAAAGAGTTAAATAAAATGAATGAAACAACTAGGAATAAATGAATAAATAAGAAATGAAATAAAATAGGAAATAAAACAATTTGAAATAAGGAAGGAAATAAAATAAGCTATAAAATAACTTGTAAAAAAATGTAATCTGCTGAACCAATATGCAAGTTACCCATAAAATTTAGAATTTAATGTGAAAACAAAATACATAACAGCAATCCTAAAAAAATAAAAACCTGCAAAACAACAATTAAAACAAATAAATAAACAATTAAACAACAATAAAAAAATTTTAACAGTAGCAACAATTGAACAGTAACAACAATTAAACAGTAACAGCAATAAGCAATAATTAAACAAACTAAAAAACTCCAAAATAAAAAACAAAATTTTTCACCAGAAGATCATTTAGAACAATTTTACATTATCTAATTATATATTATAAGTCCGTGAAAAAACAATTTAAATAAATATAATATTATGTAAAAAATGCTCGTGAACGAAATTTACATAAATATTATGAAAAAATAGTTCGTGAAAAAAATTTTCTTAAAAATTACAGATTTCAATAAAGTCCAAAATTGAAAGTCATCCAGGACACGAAAAACCACGATTCCCAAAACAATACCGTTAATTTTATGGGTAATAAAGAATGAAATAACTTGTAATAAGGGAATGGAATAAAACAATTACTTTTGGACATAGATTTGTTAAACATATTTTATCCATACATTTTATTTGCATAAAAGCAGCATTACACTTGTTACAAGTAAATTAATATTTATAACGTATTTTGAAATGCTAAAAAATTATTCATTAACATGTAAAGAATGATATTACAATTATTTACAAACGGCAAGTATTTGCGCCTAAAATTCGTTTGGCTTTCTATCGATTATTTTATTTAATCATTTTTATTTTAATCGAAAAGTTATTTTTCTTCATTCTTTTTTCTCCCTCTAATTTTACCCCGCACACAGAAACCGAGAACTCATTTGCGTTTTCGGTAGATAAGAATGTTATTTTAATTTCAAGAAGAGAATGCAATTCTTTCTTTTTTTTTTTTCTCCTTTGGATATAAAGTAAATAGAAAAGAGGAAATGAGTCTGAAAATTCTTTTTTTTTCCCCTTCTGTCAGAAACGATTGCATTTTAAGAATATTCTGCTTTCTCTGCGAATGAATTAATAAGTTTAAAAAAAATTATACCGCTTTCTCTAAATATTCTACAGTAAAATTGGAGGTTTCACATTAAATAAAAGAATTACATATAGATTTTTACAGAAATATTACACGCTATCAGTTATTTAAATTCTTTTGAATTTTTAAGTTTATTGATTAATATCGTAAAATAAACATTTAAAAAAATTTGTTAAACAAACATGTCAGTTAATTAAAACTATACTCTCTATCAGCAAAATTAAGTAATTTCATATTACACTTAATTTAGAAATATGTTGTTCTTTGTATATTTATGAACTTAAAAAGTCATATTGTATTCAAATATTAATATATTAATATCCAGTATTAATTTGCAGGTACAATATCAGACAAAAATGTCAAGACAAATTTTGCAAATTAATAAAGATAAAAAGATGCCATTTCTACGGAAAAGACAAAAAAATATATCGAGGTTTTTTTTGAATAATTAATACTAGAATAGTTTTTTCATTCACCACCAGATGATGATGTCATGATACTATCCGATAATATATAAAGAATATTCATAGGAGACAAAGTTTATTTTTGATGAAGTTGATGTTCGATTCTCTTTCTATAGATGCCCTCTACATATGAAGAATACACTCGGGGATCAATCGGGATGCCTCAGAGATTACTATAAACATAGCAATCTGTCAGGGTACTGAATTAGAAAGTGCATTGTCATGCGCTATATCTATTAGAATAAGCATACATTTATCAGTCACCAGTTTCTCAGATGCTTATATATGGCCATCTAGATCTCCTGATCTCACACCTTATGATTTTTGGTTATGAGTATATTTGAATTTTAAAGTGTAATTTTAAAAATCTGCTTCATTAGTAATATTGAAAGATGTATTCTGGAATCATGTGTATGCCATTCCGTCAAGAATAATGTGAATAGGTGGGGTGCCTCGTCTGGTAATTGTGCTGCTGTGTTTATTAATTATTAATCTACCTGACGTATTATCTTTTGTAACGCACTTCTGCATTATAATATATGTCAGACAGGTCAGGTCTAGTGTCAAAAATTTGACTATTCTACAGTTAAAATTTTATTACTTAAAAAGCATTTCTCTTTATTTCCATATTTTCTAAGCAAACAGTGAATATTACATCTTATTAGTTTTCAAACGAAAAATTTTAAAGTTTGTCCTGACTTAAAATCTATCCTGCCCTCTCCCCCCTCAACCTCCCCCTAGTTTAAATTAATAAAGTCGGAACAACCAGAGTTTTATGTTTCTGAACTGACAGAACGCAATTCGAATCCGAATGAGAGATTTTGCTTTTATGTCTGGGATGGGCACAATACGTTTTTAGGTCAGAACGATCTTCCATGGGTTCTTGGAGATGGGTGTGAGCCTGATATTGTACTTGGAGGTTTTTAAGCAAAATTTGAGGATAAAATGGTGTAATAGTGTAAATGATCCTCCGCAGATCACCTTAGATAATGCTAAATTTACTACATATCTGCCCTTTTAGAGCAGAAAGATTTAGGCCAATTTACTCAAACGTCGAAAAACAATATATAATCATTGTAATATTGTTTGGCTCAGCGCTATTTAAATATTCTTCAAAAAATATATAAATAAAAATTTTAAAAACTTCTTCACTTATTTATTTTATTTAAAAACTATGTCTTAATAACCAATTTTAAAATGAAAAATATGACGCTGCAATTTATACAAAAGAACTTTTGGTAATTGATTGTAAAATTTATGCCGAGAAAAGAGAAATCGATTATCAAATTAAGTATATACGTATTTTTTAAAATGAAAAAATTAACTACAATGATTCAAGTGCTGAAATATTTTCAGCAAAGGTAATAATTCAATTTCCAGTGTTGAAAGGAATGAATGAATTCAGACTTAAAAAGCGATTTAAATTTAACAAATAACTTTAGGATGTATGGCTGGAAGTGTGGTCTACTGGTACAGACTGCAACTAGCCTGGAGGATTCGAATCTGGAGGCGACGATCTTTGCATCCACTACTTTCTCAAGTAAGGAGAATTCATGGCGACTTTGATAACGTGTATAAACGTCTCACTTTGACAGTCATGGTTCCTGTTGGTGTCGAGCTCTTTTTCGGTTTATATCCCATATAACAAACAAATTAACTTTAAAATTCTTTATTATCTTTTACATAGCTTACAAAAAAAAAAAAAACGAAAACAAAAAGTAACACGGCAAAAAAATACTAAGAATACCTTGCTTTAGGAGGGCTCTTTTATAATCATACAGTTCTTCATTCCCAGTATTGTTTTTGAGTTTTCTGAGTTTTCTCCCACAAGACTAGATGCTTGATAATTAATTCTAAAAATTCTCCCAATATGTAGTCCTCACTTTTTTCAATGCTCTTACTATGTTTCCTCGTTTACGATCTGCAAGGTTACCATACAAATTATCCAAAAAGGCAATCAATTGTTTGCTAGTTGTCCATGATATAACATACATAAGTGGAAGATGAGATGTACAATAAAAGCATTCTCTATACATGGATATTATCAAGTCAATAGACATCTATTGACACTGTATATTTTCCAACGATTACATTTCTCTAAAGAAAATTAAACAAATTAAAATCAATTTTTAATACCAGAAACATGTAATCTTATACATTATTCAATGATTTTCTCAACTAATATTTTAACTGCAAATAATTGATTTGTACCACGAATTGCCGAACTCCTACCCTATTGGTAACATGCAAAAACTAACGTACGGGGAAGGGTTCATGGACTTGAATTTGCTACCAATTGCGTTGCAGTCCCTGTTTCCAGGAACGATGTGACTCATTTTTGATTTTTCACCATGCGAGATACAACTCTGAAGCAGTTAATCCTAAAAGTCTTCCCGGACAATGCACAATTTTCATTATATATCAGTGGGGTGCCTTGAAATACTTTAATGGAACTCGAAACCCATTGATGTACTACAAGAAAACCCCTGAAATTTACATCTAAAACATTTTTGTAACTCTTTCCAGCACTTATTTCACTCAAAAATGAATAAATATATGTTATTTCAATCACATTTTGCTATGCATAATTCGATATGATAGTAAAATAATGTTAAAAAATCCATTAGACATTTGTTTCAATTGAAGTAGATTAATACGTCAAGAAATATTTTTTCATTATCTTGTAACATCAGGCAAAAAGAAAGTTCTTTTACCGGGGCTTCAGCTAATATAAATTAATTCTTTAGTATCCATCCAACTTAAAACAGCAAAGAAAGAAAAGAAGTTTGCAACAAACAATCGTGGCCATAGAAGTTGAAGGAAAGATCTCAATGTTTGTGATGATGAAGTAATGAATGTTGTAAGAACTTATATGAAGGCATGATTACTTTGCTGAATAGAAAGACACCGAATGGAAAAAAAACACGAAAAAAAATGATGAAATAAAGTTAATCTGGTGGAATATCACCATACATTGTACCAACATAGTATATTGCATACATTGTACCAACATAGTATTGCATACATTGTACCAACATAGTATATTGCATACATTGTACCAACATAGTATTACATACATTGTACCAACATAGTATTGTATATAATGTACCAACATAGTATTGCATACATTGCACCTTCCATTGTATACTTTAACGGAACGCGAAATCCAGGCTATACAACAAAATAAAAAAACTAAAATTTACATCTAAAGCATTTTGTATCTCTTTATAGTACATTATTTCATTGAAAAACGAATGAACATGTGTTGTTTCAATCAATTTTTACAATGCATAATTCGATATGATAGGAAAATAATGTTAAAAAAACCCATTCGTACCCATTGAGAGTAAAATAATGTTAAAAACCCATTACACATTTGTTCCAATTGAAGTAAATTAATGCGTCAAGAAATATTTTTTCATTATCTTGCAACATCAGAAGAAGAAAAAAGTTCTTTTTCCGTAGATAATATAAATTAATTCTTCAGTATCCATCCAACTTAAAACAGCAAAGAAAGAAAAGAAGTTTGCGACAAACAATCGTGGCCATAGAAGTTGAAGGAAGATCTCAATGTTTCAGATGATGAAGTAATGAATGTTGTAAGAACTTATATGAAGGCATGATTACTTTGCTGAATAGAAAGACACCGAATGATAAAAAAAACAAGAAAAAAAGTGATGAAATAAAGTTAATCTGGTGGAATATACTGCCAAATAACCACACGGTACAATTCATTCTTTTCTTTTTCTCCGTTTCTATTCCCCTAAAAGTCACTGGAGAAAAAGAGAAAACATTAAATAACTGAAGCAAAGGTGAAATTGAAAAAGCCACAAAAACCTTACTTTTTTTTCTATTTCTTTTCTTGCTTTTTTTTACAACTTCGTACAAAGGGATTGTTCGATGTTCAGCAATCTTCGACGCTAAATACTGTTTTCACTTAACCTTGTCAGGAAAGTGAAAAATAAAACTTTTTCAACGCAGGAAAAAAAAAAGGAGAAAAACAATTGCGCATTACAGAGAACTAGGGAATTATATTCTTGGAAATAATTAAAAAAGATGTCCACATTGAGCTTTTAACAAGGTATCATGCAATTTTTATTAGAGTTTATTAAAGAAGTTTTCTGTTCAACGTCATGGAAACCTAAAGTTAATTTTAAGAGATTTCCAGAAATAGGGTGACATTCTCTGAGAAGTTCTTCCTTTAATACGTATGTTCCCCATTGACGAAACTCCTTAACCTTTGGTGTGGTTATAATCTGGATAGTGACACCCATAGAATGTTTAAATGCTTTCGCCAATGTGTAATTCACAGCTATGAGGTTTGTATTGGTGTTGATGGCAACATATTTAAGCTATTTCTATAATTCTATATAAACATTATTTTATAAACCCATCTACATTCCTTGATTTATTTATATTTTATTATTCATCCTGCATTGCTAGTAAGCACATAAGTTGAATCCGTCTATATTTTTTACTATAGCTGGATTACTTAAAGTTTAAATCTCCTTATATATATATATATATGCGTTGTAATATATATATATATTATAGCGTCTCGACCTATACTAAACTTCTAACGGCTTCAAGAAGAGGACCACTTTCAGATTCATGGTAACACTTTAAATTGTATTTACAAGCATTTACATATATACAAGACTCTATTTACAAAAAAAGAAACTTGAAGAAAATTTGATTCACAAGTGCAATTCACTCGAATCTACGACGAATCTAATGCACTGGTCTACTGCAAACCTTAATTATCACACGGCGTGATAAATGAAGGGACTTACTTTGTATACAGGCAGAAAACTCCGGCCTATTCAGTCACTTCAGAGAAAACAAATAATATAAAAATAAAAAATAAAAAATTTAAGTTAATTCCTACTTTTTTTTCACTAGAAAAGTCCTTTACAAATAAAGTTGAAATTTTTCTCTTACATCTGTCGCCATCTATTATTAGATATACGCAACTTACATCTAAAAAAAACTAAAATTAATTAATTTAATTTAATTAATGAATTAATATTTGAAAAAACTGTTTTAACATCCAGTGTCATCCACTACAAGTTTAATAAAATGTATTTGAACTTGAGTGGATGAATAAAAAGTATTTTATTAGCGATTGGAAATTTGAACAAGATATATATAGGGAGAGTGTGAACTAATAGTAGGAATTGAAAAAAAAAGAAAAACAACTCTACTGGTCGACTTGTCGCAGAACTGTCTCTTTTCTTCATCAAAAATCTCCTTTTAAGGCAAGCCAGGAAGGGGGTCAGCTTTCCTTAATTCTGATTGGAGAAGACATTTCTCAGCTCGTGGTCTCTCATCAATCATGATGGAACAACTCATGATATATCAATTGGTTGATATTCAATCTGTAATTGTTTTGCCCTGTGAAAGTCACACAGACATTCGCTAATTTCCTAAGTCTCATTATGCATGATACCGTATATCTGCTATCAGATTTGAGTGGCAGGTTGTTCTCATTATTACAAAACACTAATTTCATGTAATATAAATACCCACAATAAAACTAGTCCACTGTTAAATTTGAGTGATGGGTTTATTATATATTTTTCATTCTTCTCTTCTCGTGAGAAGAGAATATATATATATATATATATATATACTAACTTCGCAAAACAATAGATAGAAATTTTATACTCTTGCTGATAAAATATAAATATGTAAAGAAAAAGAAAATAAGCCAAGCCATCCAGTATATAAAAAAAATGCATTCTTTTTTATTATGCAAGAATGGATTTATTAAAGAATACATGCTTTGAGGATAAAGTTTATGCTATTTATGAGTGCTGGAAGATTAAAATTGACGTATTCATGGAAAAACAAACTTCTTGTCAACATACTTTCTACTCTGAAATACACGTTGGCCAAAGGTATTAGGCATCCTTTAAAAATTCAAATATTTTGAAGGAGTTTCAAAATAATTTAAAAGGAAGTTTCTGATCATCATTCATACACAATAAAGCACAGGAGTTTAATATTTGGGGGCATTGTCCTTGGACTTTATGAGAAAAACAACTTCTTTGGTTTTGCTAAATATTAATTTGCTAGTCTCTCCAAAATTTGTACCATTCCATTTTTCTTTGGAAAACCCAACTAAATATTTTGATATTTAGGCCAATTTTTACTTGTGTCATTCATTAGTAGAGAAAAAAAATACACATCTTTAAAACATATTAAGTTGTAAATTGGTGATTCTATTTTGTAACATTATTCTGACATTATTTTTTATTGTAAAATTATTCTGATATTCTTTTTTATTGTAAAATTATTCTGACATTATTCATATTGTGAAATTTTTCTAACATTTTTATAGTGAAATTATTCTTATTGTAAAATTATTCCAGCATTATTCTTATTGTGAAATCATTCTGAGGTTATTCTTATTGTTAAATCATTCTGACATTATTCTTATTGTTAAATCATTCTGATATTATTCTTATTGTGAAATCCTTCTGATCTTATTCTTATTGCGAAATTTTTCTGACATTATTCTTAATGTGAAATTATTCTAACATTATTCCTATTGTGACATTCTTCTTATTCTTATTGTGAAGTTACTACAAATTATATTTAAAGAACCTTAATATTTAATTTGTAAAATCATATATAAAGGATATATAAGGAAACAAATATTAACACATATTAAATTTTTTCAACATGTGATTGTAAATAAAGTTATTATCAAATTATTATTATTGTGAAATTTTTAGAACATTTTATTCTTATATACACGATAAGGAATCGTTCATAAAACAATGCATTAGCACAGATCAAAACGGTTTGCTCTGTAAATTAAACTAGGAAAAATACTTAAAAAAAAGATTTATTTTTTATTAAATATTTTAAAAATAATCATTGAATATTTAAAAAATTACTTTGAAAATCATCTTCAGAAAAGGATTTATGTGGAAATTTCCACCATATAATTATAAATTTATTCGTTTAAACTACATAGTTTCGCAAAAAATATAATTGTGCAAAATGTGTTATTGTTAATAGTTAAATCAACAAAAACAATTAAGGAAATCGAAAATAGTGGAATTGTATTACATAAATTTTTTAACGAATAGTTATTTATCTAGTTTAAAAATTAAAAATTTATTTTCATCCATAATTTATTTTAACTTCTAATTGAATTAAACAAAACCATACACTTCTTCTACAATATTTATTTGCATAGTTCCATATTTTCTATAATACCGCAGCGCAAAAAAATTGTACTTTAACTATTTATTTAATAATAAAAATATACCTTAAGCGAAGCTATATAATAAGCTAGTTAATAACATTTTACAATAAGAAAATATTTATGTAATTGGGTATGCGTTATTTCTAAATTTTTAATAAATAAATTCTAAAAATGTTCGTATTCAAAATAATATTTTTATTAAAAAAATAATATTATTTTCATATCAGGCGATGGAGTTATTTGTATTTTTATCTGTTAGTATTTTTTTTTTTTTTTTTTTGTCTTGTAAATGGTTAAAAATTATAAAAAGTTATTTTTAATTTTCTAAACAAAACCATAATGTTTAGAATGAAATATTTAGATTAAAACTATGTATATATTCGTAACATTGCATTTAAATCAATGTTTTTTATCAACAATATTTAATTGATTCTGATAGTTTGGAAATGATGAGTTGTATAAAGAATCGTCTTTTCAACAATTGCTAATATGCAATGACTTCGTAGTTATTTACGTGAATTTAATATCTTTTTTGTTATTGTTTCAATTTATTGAATATTGTATTTTATTTTTCAATAAAACTCACTAAACTTACTAAGCTCACTAACTTAATGCTTCCTCCTTCGCACTGCAAGGAGAACCCCCTGTGGCGTTCAGAAGAAATGGTCAGTAGGTCTTGAGACTCTCACCCAAGAGGAAGTACAGCACAATCACACGCGTTTGTTGTTTAATTTAAAGTCTCTTATTCAGAGAGGAAATATATATCAGCTCAACCCTGCGTATAAGTTGGCCTACAGATTCTCACCCGGAGAGGAAGCATATTTCGCGCACACTGCGCGTATCTGAGTATCAGGTTTTCGGCTTAGAAATAGAATCCTTCAACGTATCTATAATTACATGCCTTTTCAAGTGTTACATTTTGTATGTTTTAATTGTAAGTGTGCGGTGTTTGTGCTTGTATAAATAAGGCAGTGAGTTCTCAAACCTGTGTCTCAAATCTCAACCCAACCACACCCAGTTACAATCTCGTTGTATAGCCTGTTCACTACGTAATGCTATTTCTTTAAGTCTAGACAACTCTCAGACTTTTAACCTAGTTATAATTAAATGATTAAAGAGATTTTCTTTAAAAAATTAGATATTTAGAAAAGTGTTTTTTCACTGAACTTGAAACTATAAAATATATTTTATGTTGCTAATGGCAATCAGTTTAAAAAAATATCCAAGCAGAAGTTGTAATTTCAAAAATTAAAAAAAACAATTTAGTAAAAAATACTGTTAAAAATTACTATTCTGAAAATTGTTTCTTAATTGCAATTTTATTCACAAAAGTACTAAAAAACAATTAAAAACACTAATTAGTTTTTTAAAAGCAAAATTAGTTTTAATGATATCTACTGCGAAAGGTTTTTGCTTAATTTTTTATATCCGATTGTAAGTTTTTTTTTTTTTTTTTTTTAATTATTTTGAAGTAATTATTTATAATTTCAACATAAATAAACATAATATTTTCATTATTTCATAATTCACATAATTTTTGCTATTCATTAATAAAAAAAAAAATTTTTTTTTCCAAATGATAAAATAAAGACAAAAGGGAACTTTTTAAAGAAATTTAATTTTTGTATTTTTTAGAAATTTCATGTAAGAAAATGTGATCTCTTTGATATTTTTAATGAGAAATTAATTTTTATAACCCAAATTTGAACAAAATTATAATTTTTAAACAGTAAACCACAATAAAAAATTATAATTTTTTTCCCAAAACACAGGGCATAACAAAAATATAGAAAAGAAATGCAAATATCAGAAACGCATGCATAAAACAAAATAATTTTACTAATTACAATTATTTTTAATGAACTGCAATGCAATTAAAAAACACATTCTCTGTTAAATTTCGCAAAAATCCATGAAAATATCTATAAAATCATTAGCAGAAAAACATTTATGTCTTTATATTTATCATGCTTGTTTGCGATCGTAACAATTTATTTATCTTATAAGTAATTCGAAATAAATGTTTAGTAATCTCATTATAAGTAATAATATTATTATAAAAATATTAATATTACATTTATTACATTTTTTTATTCTGTATTTATTATTATTAAAACAATTTTTTATCTTATTGATGAAAACGCCTTTTGAAAATCAATAAATAAATAAATATTGACAGAAATGTTTTTGTAAGAAAACGCGGAGACTGTAAAAATGTATTTATCTTAAAATAATTTCGAAATAAATATTTAATAATCTCATTGTAAGTAATAATATTGTTATAAAAATAGTAATATTACTTTTATTTATTTACTTTTTAGTCTTTATTTATTACTGTTAGAGCAATATTTTTATTTGAATGATGAAGGAGTATTTTAAAAAAAAGTGCATGTTGACAGAAATGTTTTTATAAGGAAACATGGAGACTGTAAAAATTTATTCATCTTAAAATAATTTCGAAATAAATGCTTAATAATATTATTATACGTAATAATATTATTATAATAATTGTGTCTTAATTTATTACTATTGAAGCAATTTTTTATTTGAATGATGAAAAAGCATTTTGAAAACGTGGAGACTGTAAACATTTATTTATCTTAAAATAATTTCTCAATAAATATTTAATAATGTCATTATTAAGTATTAATATTATCATAAAAATATTAACATTATATTTTTATTTACTTTTTAGCCTTTATTCGTTTCAATTAAAACAATTTTTTAATTTGAATAATGAAAAAGCATTTTGAAAAAAATAAAAATAAATAAATATTGACAGAAATGTTTTTGTAAGGAAACGCGGAGAATATAAAAATGTATTTATCTTAACAAAATTTATGTAAATAAAATGTAAAATAAGTGTTTGATAATCTCATTATAAGTAATAGTATTATTATAAAAATATTAATATTATACGGATTATTTATGTACTTTTTATACCTTAAAGCAATTTTTTATTTGAATAATGAAAAAGCATTTTGAAAAAAAAAATCATGTTGACAGGAATGTTTTTCTAAATAAACGCGAAGACTGTAAAAAGTTATTTATCTTAAAATAATAAACGTAAATAAAATGTAAAATAAATAAATATAAAATAAATGTTTAATAATCTCATTATAGGTAATAATATTATTATAAAAACATTAATGTTTATATAATAATAAATATTAATATTATATTTAATTAATTAATATTGTTATATAATTAATGAATTATATTATATTTTGATTTTTCACTTACTTTTTAGTCTTTATTTATTATTATTAAGGCAATTTTTTATTCAAATGATGAAAAAGCACTTTGAAAAAAAAATACATGTTGACAGAAATGTATTTGTAAGGAAAAGCGGATTATTGAGATTATTTTATTGTAAAAATTTATTGATCTTAAAATAATTTCAAAATAAATGTTTTCTCTTTATAAGTAATAATATTATTAGAAAAATTTAATATTTATATAATGATAAATATTTAAAATAAATTAATTAATTAATAATATTATGTAATAATTAATAAATTATATTATATTTTTATTTATTTTTTGTCTTTATTTATTATTATTAAAGCAATTTTTGTATTGGAATGATAAAGAAGCATTTCGAAATATATATATATATATATATATTATATATATATATATATGTATATATATATATATATATATATATATATATGTATATATATTTATATTTATATATTATTATATATATATATATATATATATATAATTATATATATATATATATATATATGTATATATATATTTATATATATTTATATTTATATTTTATTATATATATATATATATATATATATATATATATATATATATATATATATGATTACGAAATGTTTTTGTAAGGAAACGCAGTGACTGTAAAAATTTATTTATCTTAAAAAAGTAAATGTAGATAAATTGCTAAATAAATGTTTAATAACCTCATTATAAGTAATAGTATTATTATAAAAATATTAATATTATATTTTTTATTTACTTTTTATTCTTTAAAGTAATTTTTTATTTGAATAATGAAAAAGCATTTTGAAAAAAAAATATCATGTTGACAGAAATATTTTTGTAAGTAAAGGCAGAGATTGTAAAAATGTATTACATTTACATTTATTAATCTTAAAATAATAAATGTAAATAAAACGTAAAATAAATAAACATAAAATAAATGTTTAATAATCTCATTAAAATAATAATATTATTATAAAAATATTAATATTTATATAAAAATAAATATTAATATTATATTTAATTAATTAATAATATTATGTAACATAATTAATTAATTATATTATATTTTTAATTTTTATTACTTTTTTGTCTTTATTTATTACTATTAAAGCATTTTTTTATTTGAATGATGAAAAAGAATTTTGAAAAAAAAAAAAAAAAAAAAAAAACTACATACTGACAGAAATGTTTTCGTAAATAAACTCGGAGACTGTAAAAATGTATTTATCTTAAAATAATAAATGTAAATAAAATGTAAAATAAATGTTTAATAATCTCATTATAATTAATAGCATTATTATAAAAATATTAATATAGTACTATTTTTTATGTACTTTTTATTCTTTAAAGCAATTTTTTATTTGTATAATGAAAAAGCATTTTGAAAAAAAAAAAAAAAACTACATGCTGACAGAAATGTTTTTGTAAGTAAACGTGGAGACTGTAAAAATTTATTTATCTTAAAATAATAAATGTAAATAAAACGTAAAATAAATAAATGTAAAATAAGCATTGAATAATCTCAGTGTAAGTAATAATATTTCTATAAAAATATTAACATTTATAAAATAATAAATATTAATATTATATTTAATTAATTAATAATATTATTTAACATAATTAATTAATTATATTATATTTTTAATTTTTATTACTTTTTAGTCTTTATTTATTACTATTAAAGAAATTTTTTTATTTGTGTGATGAAAAAGCATTTTGAAAAAAAAAAAAAAAAAATACATGCTGATAGAAAAGTTTCTGTAAAAATTTGTTTATCTTAAAATAATTTCGAAATAAATAATTAATAATCTTATTATAAGTAATAATATTATTACAAAAATATTAATATTATCTTTTTTATTTACTGTTTAATCTTTAAAGCAATTTTTTTTATTCGAATGATGAAAAAGCATTTAAAAAAAAAAAAAAAATACATACAGACAGAAATTTTCTGTAAAAATTTATTGATCTTAAAATAATTTCGAAATAAATATTTAATAATCTCATTATAAGCACTAATATTATTACAAAAATATTAATACTATATTTTATTTTATTTACTTTTTATTCTTTAAAGCAATTTTCTTATTCGAATGATGAAAAAGCATTTTGAAAAAAAAAAAAAAAAAATACATGCAGACAGAAATGTTCTGTAAAAATTTATTTATCTTAAAATAATTTCGAAATAAATATTTAATAATCTCATTATAAGCACTAATATTATTACAAAAATATTAATACTATATTTTATTTTATTTACTTTTTATTCTTTAAAGCAATTTTCTTATTCGAATGAAGAAAAAGCATTTTGAAAAAAAAAAAAACTACACGCTGACAGAAATGTTTTCGTAAGGAAACGCGGAGACTGTAAAATTCCTTTATACTCTAGATGGCAAATTAGCTTCTATTTCAGCACCAGCGTCAAAAAAAAACAAGATATATCGCTCCAAAGCAGAAAGTAGGCGTCGAGCAGAGCGGCACGTTTCATGTTGCAAGAGCCTTTCTCGCCTACAGTCGCAGCAGCAATTAAAAAACGCTCGGTTTAGAGAAAGGGGAGACTCGCCTTACAAGTGGGAGGCTGCGACTACTTAAGGCGCGTTCACGAGATGCATTAACGAAATCTAATACACTTGATAAGGAGTAAATAAAGTGTTACATGGGCAACAGAATGTTTCTCGTGTACATTTATACCAATAAACACTGTTTTACTTTTAAATTAAAATTGGAAGTGCTTTTTAATTTAGTTCGATTAAAGCAGCGTCTGTGTTCATTTGCGTAACTTTAAGGTGTAAACAGATTTCTGATATTAGGTTGTAAATTTTGTCTATGTATATTTGAATAAATATTCTGTGTACGAACAGCAAGTCTGGTTTGAATGTTTTTTTTTTTTTAATATTAAGTAGTTGTAAATTATGTCTGAGCATATTTGAATAAATTTATAATAGTAATTCTCGTTTGAATGCTTTTTTTTTAATACTAGTAATGCATTTCTTTGTATTGTCTATTGTAAAGTAATTAACTCATGATTGTTAATTTCTTTCTGTTAATTAAATGCATTATAAAGTAGTTTAGAACGAAACTGATTATGATTTCGTACATAAAACAACTCAAAGGTGCATCAATATCAAAATTTAAACATGCAAACATTTTAATAAATTTTGTAACGTCTCGGCCTATTAGACCTATAAAGGATTCAAGAAGAGGGCCTCTTTCAGGTTCATGATTAACTTTAATCTTTATTTACCAGCATTATATATATATATATATATACTTCTGGTTTATTATAAATTATTTACAAAGAAATGAAAATTAAAGATATAATTTGATTCACAAATGCAGTTCACTGCCAAGTGCAGTTCCAAGGACGGAGATTTTTAGAGTTCTCAAGTCTACGTCGAATCAATTTCACCAGACGTGGGGCAGACCTTTATTATCACACGGCATTATACACGAAACCACAACTCCGATCAACTCAATCACTTTCAGAGTAAAATACAGCACTTTTTGTCGACTCGTCGCACAACATTCTTCTCCTTCTCTAAAACCTACCTTTAGGAAAATCAGTCAAAAGGCTGTCAATCAGTCAGCTCCCCTCACTTCTCCTTGGAGTGAACACTTCCTCAACCCATGGTCTATCACCAATCACAATGCAGCAACACATGACGTAGTCCATATGCCATCTGTAATTTTTGCTCTGTGAAGGTAGAAAAGGCAATCCCTAATTTGAAGCTGTATTATTATCCTTGACTCTGAGTATCTTCTGTTAGATTTGAGTGAAAGGTTTTTCTCATTAGAACAAAACACTAATTGTATGTAGTATAAATGTCCACGACACTGCTTATCTGCTGTCAGATTTGAGTGATACGTTGTCATTGTGCACTTGTTAAAGAATATATATTTCTTTCCCCTGAGAATCAGAAATGCTATATCTCTTTTCGTGGGACAACTGCTACAATAATATGAGTTCGTGGCAAAACAAACTGAATTTAAATCTTTTAATTTTCTTAATTTACCATTGGTTTCTAAAGTGCACAGAATTGTTTTAATAAATAAACAGCATGAGATTTCTAAAAAATTGTCAAAATCTTCAGTTGGATAACTGTTACTCGAAATGGATCTTCGCAACTGTAACTTATTCTTCTAGTAAACCGCTATTACACAAATGCAGCAATAAGAAGGGTTCTTGTGGTGGACACATAATATCAAATCGACAAATCTTTGATTATGTACGTGAAATCTTACGTGAGCGTGAATCTTCTCTGGCAGGATATTGGACAGATATGATCAACACCATATTAGAAAATATATTATTAATGGACAGAAATCCAAAGTAAAGTATACGGTCGATTGTTGCTGCAACATGATCATCTCGAATGGTTGATTCTGCTTAGGGAAAGATCACAACTTTCAATCATCAAAGATTTTAATTTTTGCAGCTGTAATGTCATCCATACCCATTTTAAGTGATCTTTTTAATAAAAGTGCAGCTGACGAGTAATTTCCCATTGTTTTTCTTTTAGATCAAGCGCAATTTTACACAATAAAAGATATCCAATACTCATATTACGTAAATGTTTTACCTATTATTTTACTGAAATGTGTATGCATGAGTAAAGCATAATTTGCATTATCATTGTATCCTTACTATTTCTATATGTCTCTCTAATTCCCGCAGATAGTCTGAAACACATAACTCTGTTATGCGATTCTAATCCAAATCTATGTTCTTTAAATCTCTATCGCCTAATTTAGATGTCGAGTTCTGTTCTCTAGCAAGTATAGAACGGAACTCTCTAATCTATATAAACAAACACCAATAGAAATTGATAGTTTTACACAGTACAGTCCTTTTCTAAGAAACAAACTATCGTCTTCTGTCCATTAAGAGAATAAAGTCTGTTTGAGCAAGTGTATTAGTAGCGCCTCAACTAAAAGCAAACTTAAGTTTTGACGATAAAGATACTGGAAGAGGATTTAGCATTAATCTTCGCATCATTTCAGAACTTCTGTGGAGGAAAATATGGCTTTTGGGAGACTATAAAACTCTAGAGAAACCTGTGGGTGTAGAATGGCTATTTTCTTTCACAAATCCAGTACGATAAAACAAGTTAAATAAACCCAACCCACTTTTTTACCCTAATAAAGATTACGCCATGTAATCAAAATAAAGCTTTCCCACCCATATAACATTTTGGATTACGTTTTTTTAACAACAGGATAATGCATCTCGTAATTTTTGTAGTCGTTTCCTTTCTAAGATCAATCTTTGGCAAACTGTACAGAAAAGAGTAAAGAAATGTAATACAACTTAAAACCCCGAGATATAATATCAAATTTAAAATATCTGATTACGTTGAAAAGATCGACTTTCGACTATCTCGGATATTTTTCTTTCTTCAATCTTTTTATTCAAGCATATCTGTTTCTAAAACCACATTCTCTTTTACTGAAGGCGTCATTTAGAACAAAAGTTATATGAATCTGAATATTGCAATTCTGTTAAAAATAACAGTTTTACAATTAACAAATTTAACTGCTTTTTCGTTAATTTAATTTTCAACATAAATTTTAAAAATATCATAAGATATCTCATCAAATAATCCAGAAATCATTATTAATAGCTCTGTTTTATTTTAAGAATTTCCTAACACTAAAACGACAAAAATACTTTTATACAAGTATAGAACATTATACAGCTATAGAACATTTACAGCTATTTTATTAAAATGTTACGAAATTTCGGAAATTTTCTTTAATACAACATACATATATATATATATGAAGGCAGTGATATTAGACGCTCTGCACTCGACATTCTCTCTCCTACTAGATGACAGCAGCATCCAGCTGACAACGCGGCATAACTAGACGGCGCTTCAGTTCCTAATAAAAGCGCACAACTCCGGTACCTGTTAGCGTCCTGATGACCAATTGGCTAGCGCTCTGCCCTTTGTTACCACAAGCTTGAGGTTCGAATCCCGGCTGTGGCAGGGATGTTTGTTAGTGGTTTGGAATACGCGTTATACAGGAGGTCCAGGTCCAATTAGCCCAAAGCGTGCCAAAATAACCGTAGAGAGACAAACCAAACCTGTACCTGATATAAGAGTGCAAGGGCTTGGTAAAAGATGAGTTGAGCCTTCAGCGGCAAAGATGTCTGTGCTATCGATGTGTTTATAGTATAATTGTATTATGTGTGTATGTATCGTAATAAATATTGTTTTGTGATTGTACTTGAATATTTAATCAACTGTGACGCTACTATCATTAAAGTTCGTTTTTGGAAATTCTGTAAAAAAAAAGAAACACTGGTCAGATTGACCTGATATCTCACCTGATTATACATAAAGCGGGATATTGTCTGACAAAAGAAAGAAAAAAATAATTGAAAGCTTGACAGATAAGTTGCGCTGTACTCGTCATAAGATGCAAATTACCTACTCTGATGGAATATTTTGTGGACAGACGAAGCCCATTTCTATCTCCAAGGTTCTGTCTATACACAAAAATTGCAAGGTATGGGCAAGAGAGAATTCGTTCGCAATGCAAATGTTGGCTCTCCATTCCCCAAAGATCACTATGTGGTGCGGGTTTACGGCAACGTTTATCGTTGCCCCAGGAGACAGGTCCTTCGAGTCCTGTAACCTATACTGTCAATGAGACACGTTATGAATCTCTTTTGCTCATTCCAGTTCTGCCACAGCACGGATGTGTGTATAGCACAATGGCGCTATATGGCGAGCAATATGGAGCTTCTTTTAAATATTCTGTTATACAGGCTTAGTTACATTTTACTTTCTAATTGTTTTTATTTATAAATAGTTATTCACAATTTTTTTTTTTTAATTTGATGAATCACAATTTTTTATCTTTATCAGAGCTTTGTACCTACGATTGAGATTTTTCTTGATTTCTTGGCATTTTGTCATTTTTTAAATAAAATTTTAATGAATTTTTTGATGTTGTTAACAAAATTGGTTAAAATTTCATTCTATGATTTCAAAAATTATTGCCATATGCATCATGAGCTCAAAGGAAATCATGTATTACACAGCAGCATACTTTTGCGTAGAGTTTTATTATTTTTGGTAAAATTTTACTAAAAGTTCCTTCAAATACATAATTTCAAAAGAATAGAATATAAAGCAAAACATTTCGATATTTATTTGCTAATTGGGAACTATGTTAACTATGTTGGGTTTGATAACAAATCTTTGACCTAGAGATCAGGGGACGACAAGTATGAAAAACTTATTCTGAAATTTTTTATTTTTAGTTTAGTTTTCTTTTATCAAAAATGTTATAATATTTAACTTCATTGTGAAGGACAATTTTCTGTTCTTTGTACTTTTTTTTTAATGCTTAAATATTGCTCTCATTAAAATTTTAATTTTTTCATTAAGCTTCAAATTTCTATTAAACAAACAACTCCCATCATGATATTTTAAATTACATTTACATTAATATTTTAAAACAATAATTTCTGCTTTTCGAAAACTTTACATTTTCATGTAAAATTCACTTGAATAAAATTTATTATATAAGAACAAAAACATACTTTTGTATACAATGAGAAGTAAATCAAGAATTGGATTACGTTACAAATCTTTAGTCGAACAGTTCTAAGTATTACCCTGAAGTATTTATTACCTAGCACCACAATTTTTTTTATTTGTGATTATTCCTTTTCTCTGTTTTTTTTTTTAAATTTATATTTCTTTTATTATTTTTCTGAGTTCTATGTTAACAGATTTTCTATTATCATGAGATTCAGCAATATGCATTGATATCTCTGAAACAGTTTTATTGTCAGACATCAATGTACTGCAGTTACTCAAATTAAAATCACTCACACCTGACATCACTGAAAGCTCAGTTAGCATTTGGAATGGATAAATCTCATTTTGGATTCTCGAAGCTGTTATCATCTGCTGCATTATATTTTAACAAATAGAAGAAATGCAAAAGTTGTCGCCATGTTGCATTATATTTAAACAAATAGAAGAAATGCAAAAGGTATCATCTGTTGCATTATATTTTAACAAATACAAAAAAAAATGCAAAAGTTATTGTCTGTTGCATTATATTTTAACAAAGATAAGAAAAATGAAACAGTTATCATATACTGAATCAGATTTTTAGTTCAAATTCATTATTTCACGAAACTGCAACTGTACGAAAAATAATCAGAAATGATATTTTTATTGCAAATCTAATGTTGTGTCTATTTCAAAATTATTTAAATCTAAAAATATTTTACAAATTTTCCCCTATTCCATTGTCTCCATATCGTCCATTATCCCTTTAAGTACCCAGTAATTGAATTTAAAAAACCTCATTTATCCCTTTTTTGTTATTCACACGAATCACTCTGATTCCATATCTAAAATTTTAAAAATTAAAATAATTTTCAACAAAGAAATACCAATACATTTCTTTAAAAACCAAAAAAAGGAAGGAGGAATCCCAATTAGTAATGGAATCGTGATTAAGTTTTCAAACAAAGATTGAAAAGCGACGATGAAAATCAGACAAGATTTGTGTGCTGATACGGATGGTGTGTTATCAGCACATTGACTCGAAAAAGTCCATTGGAAAGCCTCATCCTCGTGGCATTGCGGCACATTTGTCGCCCCCAGCATCGCAGTTAACCTCCTCAAACTCCGCTTGTCATCGTAAATGATACTTGAGGAGGAAGATTCCGGTAAGTGATGGAATGTGAGGTTGTGACAGCCCAGCTTCTTATCACCTTGTTTGATGTCACTGACGCCGCTTCTCGTAAATTTAGCCTCTTATCTTTTGACCTATAATGTTGGTGAGCTTTAGTAGCCACCTTATTTCTTAATTTTTTTTTTGTGTGTGTGACTTTTATGAATTCATTCATAATTCATGGAAAGGGAAAAAAATTTTAATTAATTTTAATGAAGCTTCATAGTGATTTGATGAATGCATATATTGATGTTAGGATCTCTTCAAAAGCTTACGAATAATGGGCAATGTGATTTAAGTCATTTGCCTCTAGTACTGCTAATATGTAGTAGCAAATTCAATGTACATAAATTACTGCAGGCAAAATCAGTAATACACAAATTTACATGTAGTAGCAAATTTACACAAGAGTAGAGTGGGTTTGATTTGTCGCTCTACGGTCATTTTTTTGCATACTTTAGGCTAGCTCCTGTCTAATGACAGGAACATACAGTTTAACACGGATTTCGAAACAACTAGCAAATATCCATGTCACTGTCAGAGTTCGAACCTGAACCTACAGTTTAACATGGATTTCGAAACAGCTAACAAACACATATGCCGTTACCAGGATTCAAACCTGAATAGTGTGGTACCAATGGCCAGAGCGCTAGCAAATTGGCCATCAGGCCGCAGACAAGAGTAGAAGGGTGAGTTTGGTTTGGTTTGTCACTCTACGGTCATTTTGCGCACATATTAGGTTAATTAGATCGGGACCTACAGTTTAACGTGGATTTCTATCCGCTAACAAACACCTATGTCACTGCCAGAATTCGATCCTGAATAGTGTGGTACCAATAGTAGGAGTCCTAGCCTATTGGCCATCAGGCCTCCCATCTAAAAGGGAAGTTGTTAGTACTTTTTCATTGCAAATATGAAATAAATATTTGAGGTTATGTTCATTGCATTGTTTGTGATGTGCTTCTTAATTGAAAAAAAGACTAGGATTCCCACAAGATTAAAAATACATATTGTAGATAAAAATGGACTGGACTTAGCCTACTGGCCATCAAGCCGCACACAAAAGTAGAAGGGTGGAAGACTACAATATATCACTCTTTTACCATGAAAATTTAGAACAAACTCGCTAACAAATTGACCATCAGGCCGCAGACAAGTGTAGAAGGGGTGAGTTTGGTTTGGTTTGTCGCTCTACGGTCATTTTGTGCACATTTTAGGACAGCAGTAATTTAGGACACAGCACATAAACAGTCATGGCAACAGCAACTTGCCCTTTCCTCCTCTATTTACATCATGCAGAGTAAGAAGACTCTCCGACTTATAGCCGAAATGTTTGTCTGTCCTTCTTTCCAAATTCACCAATCATGCGTACCATCAACCAAGACATTCCTGCCCTATGCGACTAAAACTATTTAGCTAAGCGACTAAACTAAACGACTATTTTTGAAAACTGTGTGGGATGATTCAAATTATAATAGCAGAAAAAGATAGAGGTCGAGAAAAAAAATAATAATGTGCATGTTCAAATATTAAGAAGAAAAAAAAAAAACATTGATAGAGACCCAAATTTCTCGAATATTTCTAAGCATTTACCAGAGTTCTTAAACATTAGTACACTCCTCGGATGCATTTAATCTGTAAATGGAACTGCATATACCCCTTTCTCAAAATCCATAACAAAATAAAAGTAATTAATTACATCAAAACATAAGTAAAAAAAATCAAATAGCAAATTAAAAACAAAATTTATAAAAAAAAAAACTTTGCTAAAGATAATTTTAATTATGTTGAATTTTTATACGTCGTACGATAATAATACACGTGTTCTCTTTATTTCAGCACATTAAATACACTGGTTTTCAAAAATTAAAAGCAAATTAAAAACGCTGCTATGAAATTTTTATACGTTGGAATTTAATGAAACAAAAATATTAATCAAGCAAACATGGGGAATCCTAAATTAAGCACACAAATTAATCACGCTTCATAAATTAGGCACAAATTAAAAAGAATATGCTTATATTCTGTCTCAAAAACACACACAAAAAAAAACCCGAATAATCTTCATGTAGCGTAAAATAATATTAATGTAGCAAAATAATTAACATTAACACAAATTTTAAGTAGAATGTTTCAAAGTAATTGAGTGAACTAGTGTTAAATGGAGGTATTGAGTTTTATTTTGTTAGAAAATGTAAAAGGGACATAAATAATTATTAACATATATTAACTTATTATTAATATATAATTAACTTATTATTAGCACTAACATAAGTTACTATTTAGTTTAAAATACTTTTAGCATAACAACAACGATTAAAGAACGACATTATATAGTCTTAATGGGATTATGTTAAAAAAATTTCATTTCATTTTTCCACAAAATTTAAATTGTTTTAATGAAAGTAAATATAACAATGTTGATTTTGTATATGTCATTCGATGATGAGAGGGAATAAAGTTATTGCGTTCAAATCGTTGAATTTTAAATTAAATACTTTACCAACAAAAGTTTATAAGTTAAACGATAGTAACTGTTAGACAACTTAAACAAATAATGTAAACTGAAATTTGATGCAACATCATTTATTTCATTTTGCACTTATTAAAATAGTATCTCAGTATACATCGTCTTTGTAATAAATCCAACCTGATATACGCATGTTTGAAATATTTTATATGGTATGCAACCTTTGTTTGGAATACGTCTAGCTTGATTCAAAAACTTTGCCAAATGGTTGGATATCCAAAACATTGCAGAAAAGTACCCAACAAAGCTGCAATAGCATTGTCTAAAATGATCCAAATTTTGGATATTTTTATTTTTTAATGAAAAAAAATTGCAGAAAATAATAGAGAATCTATATATTGAAAACTACATATGAATTAGCCAACGGCCATACCATGCTGAATATACCGGTTCTCGTTAGATCACCGAAGTCAAGCATCATTGGGCGCGGTCAGTACTTGGGTGGGTGACCACCTGGGAACACCGCTTGCTGTTGGCCTTCACAAATTTGGGACCTGAATGGCCGAGTGTCTAGCGCTCTGGCGCTCGGTGCCACAGGTTTCGGGTTCGAATCCCGGCGGTGCCATGGATGTTTGTAGTGGTTCGGAATCCACTTTAAGCCGTTGGTCCCAGTCTCCTATGACTGTAAGAGCGTCACAGAGCCAAAGTCAGACTTCTACCTACGGGGGTGCTCCATCACAACAGAAGCTGCTTCCTTCCCCTTCAATCATGAGTACGTATGGGCTCGTGGGCTTGGCCAGCCAAATGGGATAAGAAACAACAACAACAGCATATGAATAATAATAATATTTTCATTATATGTGTTCAATAAAAGCAAAAGATAAATTGCAATATAGCAAAAGATAAATTTTACAATTGAAAATCATAATTAATATTCGGTCATATGAATACAAATTACAATTTATTTAAACTTGATACAAATATAAAATAAAAAATCTAGAGCTTCACTTTTAAATAAAAACAAGTTTTGTTTACAAGACCTAGTCTTTCTCTTTCTTGAATGTTGTCTGAGCAATATAATTGCTATCATTTATAAGGAATTTCATAGCAAAAAACAAACATTTGCTATACAATGACAAGCAAATATTTGCCTAGAGACAAGAAATACATAATTATAACACCACCTAATATGAATCAGCTTAAGCAAATTCCTCATTATAAGTTTGTTTATTGAAATCCGTATATTTTATAAAGGAAATACTTACAAAAGTGCTTTGAAAAATGAATGAATTTATTATTATATATATATATATATATTTTTTTTTTTTTACAAATTGCTAAAAAACAATAGAAAATCAAAATGATACTAAAATTTTATTATTATTGGAACATTTGCCTTTAGTCGAAATACATAATATTTCATTCAATATAGACAGTTTTCATTGTTTTGTTTCTTTAAGTTCTTTAATTTGCACGATTATTTTATTATTTATTTTTTATAATTGTTTTATTTTTTTATTTAATTTTATTCATTTGTTTAATTTTTTTTATATTTCGTTTCTTTCATTTTGTTTAATTTCTTTTATTTCATTTTGTTTAATTTTTTTTTATTTGATTTTATTTGCCACTTTTTTTAAGTGGCTTATAAAATTTCATTTCGTTAATATTTGATTTTCCGTGTATAAAATTCTTGTTAATCCCAAGAGAACATCAATATCTAGCTGTTTTCCGATTCAAATACATTCAAATTTTCAATAATTGAAATCCAAATATAAGAAATATTATTTTTCATTGTTACGAATATATCACTTGGTTTACATGTAAATTTACGATTAAAATAATATTTTAGTTTAAATTGAATAAATTAAATTCCATTGAATGAATTTTAACATCATTTACAATGGATAAACTCTGTAGAAATTTGTTTGATGTGAAACTATTTTTCATCAATAAACCTTGATTTATATTTTGATAAAGTCGTTGAAACTTTTATTAAGTGTCTAGTTTTATGAGAATCACCCTTAGTAATTTTAATATTAAATTTTTATTAAATGTCCAGTTTTATGAGTTTTTTCCCATCATCATCTTCAGTAACTATAATATTAAATTTATATTAAGTGTCTAGGTTTATGATTTTTTTTGCCATCATCACAACTATAATAGCAATAAGATATGTTAAAATAATATTAGAGTAGATGATTTTTTTTTCATAAATTACTCTTGTTTTTCTTTACTCTTGTTTAACCAATTGCTGCACATTTCCTTCACTGAAAAAAAGGTGAAAATATCTTCCAAATACATTATTGCAGAAATATAAATGCCAAACATTGCACTAAAGAGATAACTAAAATCAGATTTTTTCTTTTAACTATCACGAAAAAGTTGAAAAAATATCTGATAAACATAAGTGCAAAATTTTAGAATCATCAATAAATATCTTCCGGTTTCACATTGGGGTCTAAAAATTCAAAATTACCCAACAGTGATGTAAATTTTCACTTTTAAGTGGCTCTTTAAGTTTTTTCTCGCTACTGAGGAAAAGTTGAAAAAATATATCTTGATCATCATTATCGGCGCAACAGCCCCATGGTGGACCAAGGTCGTCTGCCTACCGGCAGGTTTTCGTTTTACGCGGTAGGGTTGTCATTCCACGTTCAATGCTCGACAGTCATATTAGACCGGGACCTACGGTTTAAAATGGTCACCGCCGGGTCATGAACCCGACACCTGTGGCGCCGAGTGCCATTTTGGGGCCTAAATATTAAAAATTAGCCGACAGCGATGTAAATTTTCCCTTTTCAGTAATTCTCTAAATTTCTTCTAGCCTTTGCGGAAAAGTTGATCAAAAATAACTTATCAATAATAACTTATTAACTATATTAGTCAATAAATAACTTATATTATAATAACTGCCGCTAAAAATATTGTAATATAATTGGATTGAATTGTAATAAGATAAATAAGTAGTTTTTCTTAACGTTAAATACAGAGAAATATAAAATACATTCAATGTAAATTTATTCTTACAAATGCTGTCCTGGATGTCCATTTAATATCGTAATTCTTTTATTCCGCACAACTATCAAAAAAAGTATTCTATAATTTGGATCAATTACCCTTATTACTTTACAAAAATACTAATTATTTTTTGTGTAATCTTCTACGTAAATTTCTAAATGTGCCAGAAACTGTTGCAATTACACCTACATTCGTCTAAATGGATTCACAAAATCACTTGTTTTTGAAATTATCAGAGTGCTAATCTATCCCGTTGAAAACAAACAGGACCTCGCATACAAATAATCTATTCAGGATGCCAAATTGTCTGGGAATTATAGAAACATCATTTAATATAGCATTTCTTTTATTTTGCACCTCTATCAGATAAGCAAATATAATTTTCTTCAACTACTCTAATTACTTTACAAAAATAATTAATTATTGCTTGTGTAGTCTTCCACTTAATTTTCCAAATGTTCTCAGAAATTGTTGCAATTACACCTACATTCTTCTAAATGAATTTACAAAAATCACTTGTTTTTGAAATTATCAGAAAGTGCTAATGTATCCCTTGAATGCAAACAGGATCTCTCATACAAATAATCTATTCAGGATTTCAAATTGTCTGGGAATTATAGAAACATCATTTAATATCGCATTTCTTTTATTTTGCACCTCTATCAGATAAGCAAGATATAATTTTCTTCTACTACTCTAATTACTTTACAAAAATAAGTAATTATTGTTTGTGTAATCTTCCACTTAATTTTCCAACTGTTCTCAGAAACTAGGTTAGAACAATAACACCTACATTCGTTTAAATGAATTTACAAAAATCACTTGTTTTTGAAATTATCAGAAAGTACTAATGTATCCCTTGAATGTAAACAGGACCTCGCATACAAATAATCTATTCAGGAGGCCAAATTGTCTGGAAATTATAAAAACAATATTTTATATCCCTTTTCTTTCATTTTGCACCTCTATCAGATAAGCACGATATAATTTGTTTCAACTACTCTTATTACTTTAAAAAATAAGTAATTATTGTTTGTGTAATCTTCCACTTAACTTTCCAAATGTTCTCAGAAACTGGTGCAATAACACCTACTTTCCTTCCGACTTTACTACTTCTACTTTCACCCACCATCATCTAAATGAATTTTTAAAAATACTTCAGAATCAGAAAGTACTAATCCCTTGAATGCAAACAAGACCTCGAGTACAAATAACCAATTCAGGATTCCAAATTGGCTGTGAATTATAGAAACAGCTACAAAAATAGTCTCTCAATTTTGATATACAAAATAAAAAAGTGTTAAGAAAATTAACATCATTTTTGGGTAATTTTGCATATTTTGACCCAAAAGTGGAATCGAATATTATTTATTGATTACTCTAAAATTTTCCACTTGCATTTGTTATATGTTCTTTCAATTTTTTCAAGCAGGCTGTAAGAAGAAAATTTAAATTGAAAAAGGAACTGCAATCGAAATTTTACAACATTTTCAGTTAATTTCACAAATTTAGAAGTTGAATTAGAAGACAGTTATTGATTAATTTGAAATTTTGTACGTACGGTTTGTGGGAATCAGTGTAATAAAACGTTAATTAAATCTAACTAATCCAATTTAGAATTCATGTACTATTTATTGCATAATATAATATATGATTATAATCTAAAGAATTTCATCAAAATGATCAAATGGCAATACAAAGAATTATCAGTTATTAAAACTTATTAGCAAAATTGCAGAAATAAAACGGACAGACATTGCACGAAAGATAGCTCAAATGATACAACTAGAGTTTTGAAACACTTTTATAGGATTATATTGTATTTGAATAATATATTGCTTTTAGTTGACGTTTGGTTCCAAGTTTCTAATCGATTCTAGAAGCTGCTGCTACTTTCTAATAATATTTTCTGGAAGCTACGCCAAATCAATTTCCAACATCGCCAAATTTTTCGAAAATTTGAATTTCGTTTTGTACATAGTATATTTGATGTATTATTTTTACTGTACAGTTTTCATACTGAAAAGAAAATAATTAAACAATTAAAGAAACAAATAATTATAAATATTAAATGACAACAAATAAGCACAATTTATGTATTTATGAAACATTTCGAAATAATATTTAAAGTAAAAAAAAAATAGTTATTTTTATTTCTCACTATGCTTACATTTATATTGAAGCTTAAATCCTTTATTATGAAATAAGATTCATTTTACCAGAAGTTTTTTTATTATTTTTGTAGATCTATAAGACAACAATTTCCAAACAGCGAAACGAAAATTTATATTGGAAAATCTATAAACTCATGATTTATAAATTGATTTTATTTTATTTTTTTACAAGAAAAAAAATTTATCCCAATTTTTTTAGATTTCTGTTTGAAGTTAAAATCCTTTTTTAGGAAACGCGATTCATTTAACCAGAAGTTTTTTATTCTTGTACATCTATAAAACAGCAATTGCTGACAATAAAACAGCAACTTGCATTGGAAAATCTATGTTTACAATTATTACAATTATGTTTATTTATTATTACAATTATGTTTATTTATTATTACAATTAAATCCTTTTTTACGAATGTGACGAAAACACTGTAGAAGAAGAAATGAATTCGCCAAACTTTGGGTTCGTTTAGTTGTTCACAAATGTTATTAAGCTGTCGGTGGTTCAAATAAATCAGATCTCTTGAATTAATTCTCGATTATTTTATTATACATACTAGGAATAATTAAAACTTTGTACAATATTTACAAACTTAACATTAATGCCATAAACCTTAAATTCTCTCTAAAAACCTCTCACACTTCAAAGATTACCTCTCTCTCTCTTGCTTTCCAACCACTCTCTCAAACTCGCACTTCTTTCGTCCAATTAACTTGGCGTCGCAGCGCCCTCTAACGATCATTAATTCATCTTTTTTCCACAACGAAAGCAATTCATTTTACCAGAAGTTATTTATTATTCTTGTACATCTATAAAACAACAATTGCCAAACAGTAAAACAAAAATTTATATTGTAAAATCTATGTTTACAATTCATAATTTATAATCGATTTGACTTCATTTCGTAAAAGAAAAAAAATTTTATTTCAATTTTTTTTAGATTTCTATTGAAGTTTAAATCCTTTTTTACGAAAGCGATTCATTTTACCACAAGTATTTTATTATTCTTGTACATCTATAAAACAACAATTGCTAACAGTAAAACAACAACTTATGGTACATTGGAAAATCTATGCTTGCAACTCCTGATTTATAATTTATTTGACTTTATTTTGTAACAAGAAAAAAAATTTAAACATTTTTTTAAAAAATTTCTATTGAAGTTTAACTCTTTTTTTAAGAAACGCTATTCATTTTATCAGATATTTTTATATTTTTCTTGTGCATCTGTAAAACAACAATTGCCAACAGTAAAATAAAAATTTATGTTGGAAAAATCTGTGTTTATATCTCTTAATTTATAATTTTTATTTTTTTATAACAAGAAACAAAATATATCCCTATTGTTTTAGATTTCTATTGAAGTTAAAATCCTTTAAGACCAGCGATTCATTTTACTACAAGTATTTCATTATTCTTGTACATCTATAAAACAAAAATTGCTAACGGTAAAACAACAACTTACATTGGAAAATCTATGTTTACAACTCCTTTGCAATCGTTTACAAAAAATTGTATTCTAATTTTTTTTAGATTTCTATTGAAGTTTAAATACTTTTTTAGTAAACGCGATTCATTAGACCAGAAATTTTTTATTATTCTTGTACATCTATAAAACAACAATTCCCAAACAGTAAAACAAAAATTTATATTGGAAAATCTATGGTTAAACTGATGATTTATAATTGATTTGACTTTGTTTTGTAACAAGAAAAATTTTTCATCCCAATTATTTTAGATTTCTTTTGAAGTTTAAATCCTTTTTTTTAGAAGTAATTCATTTTACCAAACGTCTTTTATGATTTTTGTACATCTACAAAACAACAATTGCTGAACTATAAAACAAATATTTATATTGGAAAATCTATGTTTACATCTCATGATTTATAAATTATTTTTTTATTTTGCAACAAGAAAAAAAATTATCACAATTTGTTTAGTTTTTAAAAAAAAAATTGCATTAAAAAGACTAGCTAATACACTTATTTTAATTTTGTTATACACCATAATAAAAAACTTTAAAAACCACCATATGATTGAATTAAGTTACATTCCCTTTTTGGGTAAAATTTTAACCAATTCATTTCTTTACAAACTGATAAAGTGATACCAAAAAGTGTTCACACGCTAAAAATCTATATAAAAGCGCTGCAGTCTGAAGTTCATTTAGAACAAAGGTGGCCAACCAGCGGCCTGCATTAAATTTTTTTGCTGCCTGTGAGATTTATCACACTTTTACGAAATATATTTATTTTGTAATGGCCAAAGTAGTGAAAACCAATGTATTAAAAAAAATACACTATATGTGCATACATATATTTAAAAAAATAACTGTCGAAATTATGAGAAAAAGTAGCTTTGATTTTAAAATAATATTCTTGTGAATATATGACAAATATTGGTTTTATTGATCAGTTTACAGTTATGAGTTCGTAGAATAATTAAATTATATTCTGCGAACTCATGGTGCGCACGCGTCGATTTGCAAAAGCTAAGTGAAAGAGTGGAGAAACAAAAATTGCACTAGTAAAATAAATATTTTTTAATGATTTCATTCTTTTTAATTTAATCTATATTTATATACTTTTTATATTTCCTTTTTTGTGTTATATATTTCATTACAATATGCTTTTAGTATCATTAATATATTATCTATGTTTACATAAAAGAATAATAGTAAACACAATAATAATAACTCATTATGTTTCAATATTTCATATAAAAAAGATTTCTATAGAGAGTCTAAATCTAATATAGGGATACATAATTTCATATGCGGCCCGCGGAATTAGAATACATTTCCAAAGTGGCCCGCAAGATCATTTAGGTTGGCCACCCTTGATTTAGAATATAAAATCTATTACTTTTTCATAGCACCTTCGTGTGATTATGAATTAAATCGAATAATTTTTTTAAAAATAAAAATACAAGAAAGCAAAAAATAAAACGATACAAAAGTGATAAGATTTTTTTTTTTTTTGCATTTATTGACATTTGAAAACAATATAAATGTCAGTTCAACTTGATCGTAAAAACGCCCGCAGTAAACACCTGCGATAGTGGTTGAAGCTTCTACCGCTGTGACATTGAGTTTGATGACTCAGTCGCCAGCAGAGATGTCATCGTGGGAATTGTCTCCTGATCCGAGACAACTTATGAACAAGCAGCAAGAGAAATGGAACCTCCAAAATGCAATAACAGCATACATTTATCACCGTTAAGCTCTTTAGATTTTATCTGTAACATTTTCGTAAACAAACAATCACCACATTTGTTAGACATCCAGAAAAAAACAGATTTGTTTTTGTTTAGGTGAATTGTATTGATATTTATTTCTTTTCTTTTATCTAATACGATTTCATTTTTAAGAGATGTAGTTTTTTTACAGTAACATTTTACATGCTGAACTGCCGACATTTTTTATATAAAAACGAAATAAATTATAAATATGAAAAATAAAATAAATAATAAACAGGAAAATAAAATAAATGATAAACATGAAAATAAAATAAATAATAAACATGAAAATAAAATAAATGATAAATATAAAACTTGAAATAAATAATAAACATGAACAATGAAATAAATAATAAACGTGAAAAATGAAATAAATAATAAACATGAAAAAAATAATAATAAACATAAAAATATAAATAAGTAGTAAACATGAAAAATGAATAATATGTTGAAAAATGTCCACAATATTCTGCTTAATTTTTATTTTCATTTAAAAATAAGTTAACATTTCAGGTTTTATGCATAAAATACTGATTTTGTACACTTTATTAATGGATATCATGCTTATTAAAAATTTTTACCAAAGCACATAAAAATTAATTTAATAAATCTGTAATAAAACAGGATACTGGAAAACTTTTTACAATGCATTTGCGTGCATAAAAATTAAATTTCTATTTCAATTTTCAATTAAATATTTATATATAACATTACAAAAATTTTTTTTCTAAAAGGAATGAAAAAAAAAAAGTTATATTGTTACATTCATTTATTCGTCTTTGTTTTCTTTTTCAAATTAACCCTGTTTTGCATTAACATATCTGAAAGAATTTTGTATAATTTAGTATAGTCCTTCTTTGATAATGCGCTGCAATAAACTCAATTGAAATTCTATAGACCAATTTATGAAAAAATTTTACTCGCATAATTTAAAAACCTCGTGGGATTCGATTATTAGACAGTTTTTGCATACCGTACGTTAGTTACCGTGGGACGTCCGTTAGCTTTTTCTCCCTAGAGCGCATGCTCATAGGAAATTATGTTTGCTATGAGCATGCGCACTAGGGAGAAAAAGCTAACCTACCGTTCCTACCGTTATCGGTACCTACCGTTTAAAGTGGATTCCGAACCGCTGCAAACATCCATGGCACCTCCGGGACTCGAACGTAAAATTTGCGGTACCGAGCTTCAGCCACTCGGCCATCAGGCCGCTGTTGTTTCTGTTGTACATCAGGAGGCCACGTGTCCATTTATATGATCTTGAACAAGGGATAAATGCTAAACAATTCCTTCTGGAAGGACTAAGTAGAGGGCCAATATGCCAATATCAACGTGTCCTGAGGAACAAAACTTGGATGGTCGACGCCAAATCTTTAAATCCGATATGAGACTTAAACAATTTAATTAGTATCCTCTCATTTCTAAAAGCAATGATCACAACGAACGTTTCATACCGAAGTACATCCATGTAATTTTGTTTCCCATCTATTTCTTATATGATTCAGACAGTACAGACACTTCGCAAAACTGCTTTAAAAGAATAGTGTGGTATAATATATTTTATTCAAAAAAGTATTACTAAAGTATGATATATTTTATTCACCTATTAAAGATTAATAAAATTAGATTGCATGATAGCTGATTATATGATACTAAAAATATATATTTATGTATATTTTTCTTTTTAGTATTCTGTAATCTAAAATTTGAATTGATAAAAGTTAAGATTCTGCTTTGCAAGTAAAATCCCATGGTACGAACAAAAAAAAAGCATCCACAGACTCCAATGTTTATATTAGTGAAATACAAAAACCTCTATGAAAAATAAGAAAAAAAATTATAAATCAATAAAACGCCAATTAAAAGATCTACAAAATAATATTTAAAAATACAAAGCGCATAGACACTACTAGTTCTTGGAGAGGAGAAAACATATTTCTCCAAGCCACCGAACGACATTCATGAGAAATGCTACCCTATTAATGCAAACTTCTCCAACGACACCACCGAAGAGCAATCTGAGCAGCCTCGACGACTAGGCATTAAAAAGCGCTGCAATGTCGCAATAAGTCGCTTAAGACCTCAAACTCCTCTATCATGCAAAAATACACGGCTGTACCCCTTCCTTACATTCCTGGCTGGATCCAAGGCGCGTATGATGTATGAGCCTCGCCAGATTTCGCCAGGCAAAGGAAGCATCCACTACAGAGGGCCCCATACATCACCTGTCAATGTCGCCCCTTCACATTTCGTGTTATAAATGAAACTTTCATCCCAGGGATCGGAGAACACTTTTTCCGACACAAAAATTGAAGGCTTCCGCCACGGTTTCTCTCTCCTCTTCTTCTCCGGTGGTGGTTTGTTCCTCTTTTTCCTTTTTTTTTTTTCCCCCCTTCTCCTTCTCCGTCGCCGTGTTAGCTCTGGAATTGGAGGGTTTTAGCTATTTTAAGATTACCCAGTTGGCACGTTGAAAAATTGACAATAGAAAATAGCCCGTGGCGTAAATCCCTCTTATCATGGAGAAAAAAAAAAAAAAAAAAAAAATGGAAACTTTAAGAAAAAAAAAAAGGGATACAATTTTTTTGATATCTTTCATTTATAAGATTTAACTTTTAATATATTTTTCTGACAAATATTTTTAAAAGAAGGTGATATTAATATATTTTTTTCATAATTCAAACACAATTTTTTTAAGACATCAATGATGTCCAGAAAATAATACATCATTGATATGGCATATGGCATATTATAAAATGGTTAAAACCCGACACGTGGCTCAGTGGTGACGTGTGCTGTTAATCAGCATTAGGACGGAGGTTCAATTCTCTGGCGGCATTGTTGTAGACGTGATGGTGTTTGTGGTGTTCAGCATCTTGCCTCGTTAATCGGACTACCTGGTGGATGTTTTCAGTGTTTTCTCCTATACGATACCAAATGAGGGGTAGTTAGCCCTAAAAGTCCTCCCGGAAGGCAATGCCCACCTTTTTCAACCTCACGGAGTCAAGTTAGTCTCCTACCCACAAGTGTTCCATCACAACAGAAGTAGCTCCCTTTCATTTCAAACATGAGTCCATACCTGTTCGTTTGGCTTGGTCTTGATGTCTTCCAAGTGGGGATAAGAAACAACAATCTGGTGAAAGTTTGGGGGTTTCTCCCATACGATATGCAAATGTGTGGTATTTCTCCCTAAAAGTCTTCCCGGACGGTACTTCCCTGCTTCTTCAGCGATACTGAGCCAAGTCAGACTATTTACTGGTGATCCATCAAGAAAAAAAGCTGAATTCCCCCCTTCCTTCCTTCCATGAGACCACACAGGTTCTTGGACTTAGTCTAGATAGTGCTGTCTATCAACTGGGGTAAGGTAAAAAAAAAAATGATATATGAATATATTCCATGATGGTACAAAAACATCTCTGATTGGCGATAAAGGAAAAACAGCACCTTCAGCGTGCACTTTTTAGGGTAACTGGCCCTCACTCACGTGCATGAGAGAAATCTCAAAAACGTCCAACCAGTTATCTGCTCTATTTATAAGAAATGTTTTATATAACTTGTCACAATCGCCATCGATTCTCCTCCTTTTTAAAAGCAGTGACCACATCGGATATTTAACCTGAGCTCTTTTTGCACTTTATCTCAGCTCTATTGGGTAATTAATATGTGTATCCAAAATATACAATTTATGAATTTAACATTTATTGTCCAGTCAATAAATTAGCTATATGATAATTATTAAACCAATTTATTTTATTTAAAAAATATTTAAGGTTATTTGTATTATATTTTTGAGACATATTTATATTTATGAGACAAAAAAAAACCCACTGTTCGTATTCATTTAGGACTTTCATATTTAGATGAAAGATGAAAATATTAAAACATGACAGGGCGCTAATTTATTAAGGACTTAATTATTAGAATAATAATTTATTCAGTGTTTCTAAATTTATTTCAAACTAAGATGTTAGAAAATTTGTCAATAATGAGTAAGTCTAAATGCAGAAAGTTTGTTATGTTTCTATCTAAGTTATTAATGGATTTATTTTAAGTTATTAGATATATAATTCATTTAATGTTTGTAAAGTATTCCAAACTAAAAGGTTAGTAGCGTGCACAATAATGCTTAAGCCTAGATGTTAGTTGCATTATCGAAGTTTATTTATTTAGTGCCTTAACACTATGTTTGCTTCAAAAATATGTATTTTGCGGTATTGTACCATATTAAAATAGCTCTCAACAGCATAGCTGTGATTATTGTTAGGCAAAGCAATGAAATCTATAGGCCTACTTAAAACATATATTTATGAACACATATATTCAGGCATGAATATTAAATTATTTATTGTTATTTATATTGTTTCCTAACGACATATATTAATAATATTCAATAGTTTTTAATATATTAATAATATTTTATATATTAATAACATTTAATCATTATGACATTGTTTCCTAACGACTGCCACTTTTACCTGCCTTTATTTACCACTAGAAAGGCAAATATACAGCAAAATCAACTTTACCCAGGATGCAGTCTGCAGGAATGGAGGTTGCTACGTTGCCTATAACAGGGTATGTTATCGTGAAGTCAACGAGAGTCGTTTACATGTTTTTCATAGATAATTAAGATATCATCGATAATTAACTACTATAATCACATTATAATAGTTAAGTACACAAATTCAAATTTTATTTCATTTAATTAAAATGATGACTTAAGTACTATATAAATTATACATACATATGAAAATTAAATTAAGGACAAAATATTCAATAATTATTTTCAACTTTAATAATATCAATAAAATGTGATGAAATGGATTTATTAGAAATGTGTTTAACGAAGCCCTTTGAAATTTTGATTTCAGCAATTTTTTTGAGATACTGATCGGTCAACAGTGAAGGATATTTCAATTGCATTCACGTATAAGGATATTTCATATTCATTGACACTCACTGACATTCACGTACACGAATATATTAACGTTTATACGTTATATATAACGTATATATTAATGTTCAAGTATGTTAACGTAAATGTAAAAAAAAAAAAAAGCTTAATGTTAAAATGTGTTCGATATATTCATTTGTCACTCATCATATATATATATACATATTTATATTGCATATGTATATATAAATAAATGTTTACTTATATTATATATATATATATATATATATATACACCCAAGAGCCAAAACATTATGAACACCCTTACATTTTGCAATGAACCCGCCTGGATGACGTGGAAGGCACGTGATCAGGTGGAAGTGGTATTTAACTGGTATTAAGTGGTGGTATTAATCCATGCCGAGGCGGGTTGAAGCTGTGTTGCGCGCCAAAGGTGGGCCAACTCGTTATTGACAGGTGGTCATAATGTTTTGGCTTTTGAGTGTATATATATACATATATATTGATAGATAGATAGATAGATAGATATGCGTGTGTATAATGTTTTACATTATAATAGCTATTGCAAAAAAACAGTAAAATACCCATATAAAATCTCGCAACAATATTAATTACTTCAAATTTTAAAATTAAATGAAAAAGTTCTGAAATAAAAAAGAAACGCATTTCAGTTATGCAAGACAGCCACAATTAACTCATTGACGAGCCTCATGTGCATACCTTTGAAATATTTATTATACCATCAAAATTTGGAATGAAATCTCTCAACAGTAGCTTCAGGAGGGTTTGAACCGTCCCCTGTAATTCCAAATGTCTAAATTTTAAATTTATTGTGCTCATACCCGGCATAGACATATTCGATGTGATTCTGCGTGTGGAATTCGAATTTGGCACCGCTACGCACACCTATCACTTCAAAAGAAAACAAGTAATATGAAAAAAAAAAAAAAAAAAAAAAAAAAATTTATGTCAATTCCTACTTTTTTTCACTCTATTGCAGAAAGTCCTTTATAAAGAATTTTTATTTATTTTTTTAAGTTTATCTGGTGCCATCTATTGGTAGATATATGCAACTTAAATTTAATTATTTAATTTTAGTTTTTTTTTTAGATTTAATTACTGAATTAATATTTAAAAAAACTGTATTTACATCAAGTGTCATCCACTACAAGTTCAAAAAAAAAATGTATTTGTACTTGAGTGGTTGAATAAGAAGTATTTTATGAATGATTGAAAATTTTAACAAGATATATATAGGGAGAGTGTGAGCTAATAGAAGGAATTGATTAAGTATCTCATATTTTTAGCAATTAATTTTCGGAATATCATTCAATTTCGAATTATTAAACATATCCACACAATTTCTATTAACATCACATATATCAACATATATATATTACACGCACATATATAACTCAATTATATATACACACATATAAACTCCCATTCATCAACACTTCCTCTGCCATTGAAGATAGAAGAACATTGATGACAAACAACTTTATTTTCCTGCTTCATTTCACAAGTTAGTTAATGCTGAAATGATAAATTGCTGATTAATGCGTTGGAATTTAAGGAGGATACGGTTACGGTTATAGTGTTAATTTACCATCTTCATTTGACGTTAATGAGTGCAACAGGATGAGAGGGGTTTAAAAGGGTCATAGTCATAGTCACGACTGTGAAATGCTTATAGAATTTCTAATTTTTCTACAAGTAAGTGGTTTCTCATATACGGTTCCTGTAATTAGAAAATAATTGATAAACAGTACCATTGATAAGTGCCTGTTTCTTACAAAACAAAAAGTCACAACGTCATAATTTTTATGTATGGTATTTCGTTGTTCAAACTATGCATGTTTTTTTTTTTTTTTTTTTTTTTCTTATATAGTTTTTTTTTTGATATATAGTTCTATTGATTGATGTATTTTTCTTATAAAAATCATTATTAAAACTATTCATGTTTTTTTTTTTTTTTTGGGCCCCTTGATTGAAAAAAAATCATTATTAAAACTATTCATGTTGTTTTTTTGTTTTTTGGGCCCCCGTATATATAATTCCATTGATTAGTGTATGTTTCTTATAAAACAAAAAGTCACAATGTCATAATTTTCAAGTATAGTATTAATTGTTTAAAATATTCATTTTTTTTTTTAAATATTTCTTAACTAAGACTATGGGAACATTTATAAAAACGTATAAAAAAGAATATTTCAATTGGTTTTTTTATCTTTTTCAACTACATGTTGTAAATTAAACAAGTTATGAGAGTTTTTGCTAATTTTGGACTGAAACTTTGCAATAAAAATAATTTTCTAAAAAAATTACGAAACATACAAGAATAAAAAAAGAAAATACGAAACACGCAAAAATCGGAATAATGCATTTTAAGATTAAAAAATGCTTTTTCTTAAATAAATTGCAAAAATTAAATGCTTGATTTTACTTATAAACTATATCTTAAAAAATAATGGCCTGTTCCTTTCAACCACGTCTTATATTCGTCCTTTAAAAAAAAATTGTAATTTTTGTAAAAAAAATTGTTTTTAAAAAGAATTTTAAAATAAAGTTTAAAAAAATATTTTTTAATTGTAAAAGAACAATTTTTATACATCGTAAGGTATATGCAATGTGAAATAATTTAAAATGTAACTTTTAAAATATTATTTTAAAGTCTTTAAAAAAATACGGAATCTTGCACAAATATTTGCGTTTGAAACTGTGATTACAAAAATTTGGGTTTTCGTAAAGTTAAGAATTTACATGTCACTTGAAAGAAACATGTATTAATTAGCGTCTATCGTCTAATAAAAAGGTATAATGCAAATAAATGGCCTATGAGGTCGCCTGACTTGACATCTTTTTTGTGAGGGCAATTAAAATCACACATCTATAATGAAATGATTTCAACTGAAAAACATTTCATTTAAGTAACACTTCAATTATGTTGATGAACTTACTTACAATGAGAAAATATTTTTTTTTTTTTTAGCCATAGCTTTAAATAACACAGGAAAATTATTTTTAAAATTAATTCCATTATTGTAACAGATTTTTTTTAGAACTCTATAATTTAGATGTGGCCTGATGGCCGAGTGACTAGGTCTCTGGAGCTCGGCACCACAGGTGTCGCTTTCGAGACCTGGCGGTGTCCTAAATGCTTGTAGTGGTTTGGGAATACTCTTTAAACCGTAGGTCCCGGTCTAACATTAGTGTTGGGCTTAAACTGGCAATCCTACCAGTAAAAAGAAAACACCATCTCCTGTTTAGGAAGCGGATTGATGGCCGAGTGACTAGCGCTATGGCCTTTGGTATCCCAAGCTTGTTCGAATCCTGGCGGTGGCATAGATGTTTGTTTGTGGTTCGGAATCCACTTTAAAACTGTAGTTCCCGGTCTGTTTAACCTAAAGTGTGCACAAGATGACCGTAGAGCAACAAACCAAACCAAATCATGTTTCGGAATCTGTCAGTAAGCCGAAGGCCTTGGTCCATCATTGGGCTGCTGCACCATTGAAGAAGAAGAATTTAGATAGGGCTTATTCTGAAATTTTAGTAGGTTGGTAAGAAAATTGTCATCTTTTTCAGGAAATTTGAACTTTTTATATTCAAGCCCATAAGTGAAATTAATTAATGGAATATTGACCGCTGTTTATTGTGAACTTCCTCCATCTGTCAACAAGGTCTTTTATGGTGGATATATATAAGATCCTATTATTTGACTCCACTGTTCTCTGAAGATCCACGAAATTTAAAAAAATTTTTCCTTGAAGAAATTTTTGCGTCGAGGGGAAAAAGTGATAGTCAGATGGTGACAGTTCAGATGAGTATGACGGAAGTGATAAAACTTCATATCCAAGAGCCTGGAGCTTCTTCTTAGTTCTTAAAGCCACGCGAGGCCTGTCATTGCCATGCTGGAAGAACATCTTTTCCGTTATATAGTACTGGAAGAAGCCCATGTATTTTCCTTCCTAGTCGGGTAAGATTATCACAATACAGATCTCTCATGTGACAGTTTGAAATGGTTGCAACAGTTTCCAGTGGATAGGATCTCTCCAACCCACCAAATGCAAAGCATTAGCCTTTGTTGGTACAAAATGGCCTTCTCAAGAGTAGGATAGGTTCATATAGTTGTCGAGTGAGTAAAGAAGAAGCATTAATTTGATCTACATATTTTTTTTCGCTAATTCGCGAGGAATCCAGCGACATCATTTGCAGACAAAGCAAGCTTGTTTTACAGATTTTCAATTACTACGTGACTAACGCTTAACTTATTCTAGATCTTCCTCATAGTCAATAGTGGTTCATTGCCCCTAAAGACCTCAGAATGTCGTGATTAAGCTCCATTGGTTTTTCGGAGCGATTTTCATGTTGATACTTCATGTTCGCTGATCTGACCATATGCACTTTAATTTTAGATGGTCCAAAGACGAAACGCAAATCTTTATTATCTTCCGTTGCATTATGACTAAGTTGGAACTTATAAATTATAGAGTGCCTAAAATTAGAATTTTCTTGATTCTTCATATAATTCTATTTCTCAAAATTTAACGATTAAAAAACAACTGTAATACCAACATGGAAATAATAGGTTTCGATTAAATCGCACAAAGCGCAACGAAATAATGGACATTTGGATTGGAGCAACATAAAAGAATACAACTTTCTTACCAACCTAATATATTGTTTAAAGCCAAATAATACAATACATAAATTTTTGAATTCATTATATATTTTACATTTCATACAATTAATTTCCTCATTTAATACCATGAAAAATAATCTAAATAAAACAATCTAAATAAAACAATTTTTTTATCTATTTTTTTTTTCGTGTTTTACAACAAAAAAAAAGGCCTTTAAAAGCATAATTCTGAGGATTTTTTTTGTATTGATATAATTTCCATTGTTATACCATCGTATAAAAAAGTAGAAAATTTTAAAACATTTTTATACAATACTATTTAATACTACATTGACTTCGTCTTCGTTGGCGAGACAGTTACATAGTGGGCCAAATACGTCTGCCTACTGGAAAATTTCGAGACATGAGAAATTTTCTTTTTTTATGGGATAGGCTTGTCAGCCCTACGCTCAATGCTCTATAGTCATATTAGACCGGAATCTACTGTTTAAAATAGATTCCGAAACACTGCAATTATTCATGGCGCCACTGAAACTCGAACCCTGTAACTAATAATAACTATGGGAATATGTTGTTCTAATGCAGCCGGCATTACAGAGACAGTTAATCTCTATGCCATAAGCAAGGACTGCACTGCTGTTACTCATTTAGCACTACCTATGGGGCACGTGTAGGTTGAAGATAGGCTAGAGACGCGAGTAACATTACCCCCACAACTCTCTACGATCTTGTTAGGACCGGGACCTGCGGTTTAAAGTGGATTCCGAACCACTAATACCTTCCATAAATGGCATCGCCGAGACTCGAACCCGAAACCTGTGTTAACTAGTGCCAGATCAATTGACTATAATAAACAATAATGCAATATTTGACAATAATGCAATATTCGGACAAAAAATTTAATATGTTTATAAAACAATGTATATTTCAGTAAAGTTAAAATTATTTATTAATTCTACATATTTCTTTTTATTGTTGTTCTTATACGCGTCCCAACATAGTTGTTAATTTATATTTAGAATTTATTTAGCACTCCCACCTAAGCTATGAACTCAGGAATTTTTTAATTTGACCTAACTTTTCGGGTTTCAAAATATCTTTCCAATTCTGAAAACCGAATGTACTACCCAACAGGCTACTATCAGGCTTAGGTATCAATTAAATAATTCTGGCCAACTATTATAGTACCTACTCTAGTCCACTTCTCTCCTGAGCTGCATTCTTTTTTTCTTTTTCTTGTCGAGTCCCCACAAGTAGATGTTCAATCATGCGTCGAGAAATAGTGTGGGGATTATCGGTATCTCTGCTTTCATCTCTTGCTCCCAAAAAAACATCTGTGTTTCGGCTTAACCCTAAGCACTCCCACTTCAGCGTCGGGGATTAGGGAAGGCATTAGATGAGCACTTACGACCAATAGGAACGGGTTTCTTTCGAAGTGCAATTTATAACGCCTCTCACAATTGGCCAGACAAAAGAGAGAATACATTCGGGATAAGAATTGATACAAGAAGAGTAAAAATGTATTTTCCTTTTATTTTCTTATATGGTATAACAAAAACTGATGTAATGGAAGTTTGTTATATGAATTTATTTAACCAAGCATGCAATAAAGATGAAGCATTTAAAATCTATTATTTTTTGTTTATTATTACATTTTCACGTAGATAGATTTTTTCAAGATTTTTGGAATTCGAACACATAATTGAAAACCCGAGAATCAAAGTTAAACAAAATTCTCTCGTGTATATCCCAGGGTTGAGAAAGATAAATCTGTAAGCAAGGAAATTCTTTGAACTGGAATTGTGAAGGAAAGTCAAATATACAATCGACTACAACAACCCTTATCATTGCAAATCTGTTTGAGATCTTTAACTTATTGAGATCTAATATAACTTATTGATTTATTAAATTAGTTTGATAACCTTTAATTATTGAAATTTCTCTCACCAATTTTAGGAGCATTGTTCTAAATTTCTTAGAATATTCAACACGTTTTTATGAATAAAAAGTGAACAAAAAAATTAATTAACTAATTATCTGGGATAAACCTTTCAACAAAATTTTCCCATAAATAATAATTTGTAGACAGATATTTTACATTATTTAATTGATATATATTTATCTACTTTAATTTACTTATTAGATATCTAATATTGACGTCTAATTTAGCTCAACAATATAAAAATAAAACAAGTAGTAATAATAAAATGCAAAGATGTATCATAAAATTATAAGTAGTAATAATAAAATGCAAAGACGTAACATAAAACTATAAGTAGTAATAATAAAATGCAACTATGTATCATAAAACTATAAGTAGTAATAATAAAATGCAAAGACGCACCATGAAATTATAAGTAGCAATAATAAAATGCAAAGACATATCATAAATATATAAATAGTAATAATAAAATGCAAAGACGTATCATAAAATTTTAAGCAGTAATAATGAAATGCAAATAAGTATCATAAAATTATAAGTAGTAATAATAAAATGCACAAAAGAAGTATTATGTTTATTATATTACTATTTATGTTTGGGCGTATAAGTTATACTGCAAATAAAATCTTTTTTTCATTAAATTGGTATTTATTGTAATAAAATAAATAAAAATTTCACGCTTGTGTTGTTCTGATACTGTATCGAAATATCCGACCACTTGTATCACGTGTCATAAAGAAAGAAGTGGTCGCGACAGTTCCGACATTTAACATATGGAGTTCCTAAAGAGAAACATTCGAAAAGAAACATGTGGCGCCAGGTTGACAAATATGTTTACCTGAGCTGAATACTGCTTTTTCTCCAGTGCAATTCCATGTGTTTCATTCGCAGATGAAACTTTTCCAAGGTTGTGTTCAAAATAAATTTTCTTACGCCTCATTTTCTTACTCCTTAATAAAACATTGCTATTTAGAAGGCAGAGACTAATGCAGGCTTGACCAAACAGCCTTAAATGTTTTTTCGGCCCATGAGATTTATCACATTTTCACAAAATATATTTAATTTATAATAGCCAAAGTAGTGAAAATGCATTTAAAAAATACATTATGTGTGCATTTATATATTCAAAAATTTGCCAAAATTATGAGAAAAAATTACTTTTGATTTTAAAATAATATTCTTGCGAATATATGACAGATATTGCCTGCTTTATTTATGAATTTACAGAATAATTAAATTATATTCTTCGAACTCATGATTCGCTCGCATCTTGGAATATAATCTAATATGTTCAATGTTTCACTTTAAGGGACCTCAATGACGCAGTGATCATCACTAGATAAGTATAGTTGATTTGTTGGTAGCAGAACAAACCAAACACTTAGTTGAAGTTGTTAGCGCTTTTGGTTCAAGTTACACCTACATTTTTTTTTCTGAAATGAAATTGATCAAACAAGCTGAACCATAACGGACGCTAGCCTGAAACACCAATTAAGATATGCAAATACCCAAATGGAGATCGATTTGCAAAAGTTAAGTGAAAGAGTGGAGAAACAAATATCGCACCTTTAAAATAAATATTTTTTGATGATTTCATTTGTCTTATTTCGTTTATATTTATATATTTTTTATATTTTTTTTTTAGTGTTATATATTTCTTTATAATATGCGTTTAGTATCATTATTATTATATTAAATGTCTATAGTGGGTCTAAATTTAATATGGGTATATATAATTTTATATGCGGCCCGCGGAGCTATGATGCTTTCCCAAAGTGTCTTGCAAGATCATTTGGATTGGCCACCCCTGGACTACGTCGTGGAAAATCAGTCAAATAGATTCCGACTCCTGATTCTCAATTAAAGTATTATTCGCACTAACTGAAAAGGTATTTGTCTACTCTAAATTTGCTGCCCAAAAAAATGTATATCCTATAAAAATAACAATACTAAATTAGCAAATAATATAGACTAGCTAAAGACAAATACTAAAAGAAAATTGTATATTGCAATCACAAAGATGCTGTGTTTGTAATTTGAGAATAAATCTTATTTGTTGTTAGAAATAGAATTATTTCTGTTAGATCTTTCGTTGTTGTTCTAAGCCAATCTTATCTTATAAGCCTCAGTGCTGAGAAAAGATTTATTTGGGTTGTTGCTAAACTGTTTATTCAACTGTCTTGTAGAATTTTTTTCCCACGGGAAAAGATATAGCATTTCTGTTTCCACGTGAAAGGAATGCATATTTTTTAACATGGGCATAATAATAGCCTATTACTCAAATCTGACAGAAGATAAACAATATCTTGGATATTTATATTACATGCAATTAGTGTTTTGTACTAATGAGAACAACATGCCACTCAAATTTGATAGCATATATTCCATGTCATGCATAATGAGACCTCTTGAAATTAGTTATTGTCTGTTGGACCTTCACAGGTCGAAACAATTATAGATGTAAATACGGACTACATCATGAGTTGCAGCATCATGATTATTGATCGATAATGGGCTGAGGAAGTGTCTACTCTAATGTGAGGGAAGCTGACATCCCCCCCCTTTACTGATTTTCTTAAGTAGATATTTTTGGAAAAGGAAAGAGAAGGGTGTTCTGTGACGAGTCAATAAGAAGTTTTTTTAGCTAGTTTAATAGCTATTATTTTTTCTAATAACTATTTCTATTATTCTAATAGTTATTATTTATTCTAATAACTATTTCTATTAGAAGTGTAGACAAAAAATATTATAATATAACATTTCAACAATAAGTGGTTTTTTATTCAAAAAGACGTTGTTTAAAAATTTTTATCCAACCCGTTGCTTAATGATAATAATACATGGATGCTAAAGGTTGAATACTGATAACGTCTTTTGTAATGCAGTGCTTTCAGAAAGGAAGAGACTTGTGGCAATTGCGGCAACATGTATATAGCGCTCCTCGTCGATAGTATGATATTCTGGTCCGATTCATCGACAGTCAGCATTTGTAAGGGTTTATTTTTAATTTATTTTTTCCCTAACGACACAAAACTCGTAGCAAATATAGTACCTAAAAGCAATGTCCCCTTCCTGAAAGCCATGCCCTTTCTCCATCACAATCAATGAATTGATCGTTATGCACATAAGTGGAACATGAAGCATATTAATGTACAACCACCCCCAAAAAAACCACAACATACACTCAACAGCCAAAACATTATGACCACACCTACATTTTGCCTGGATGACGTGGAAGGCACGTGATCAGGTGGAAGTAGTATTTAACTGGTATTAAGTGGTGCTATTAATCCATGCCAAGGCGGGTTGAAGCTGTGTTGCGCGCCAAAGGTGGGCCAACTCGTTTTTGACAGGTGGTCATAATGTTTTGGCTTTTGAGTGTAGGTTTCTTACTGCATTAGAAACTTTGTAATTCACAATAATTTTATTGTTATTACTTTAAAAATGAATTATTTTATGCGTACTTGTTGACTCGGATCTCTAGAAAACAACACCAAAAATGTTTAAAAACAGCTGTCTTATTACTTATTAACTGTGAAGCGGTATAATAATAACAAGCTATTTACAAATACTCATCAAAGAGTTTTATAACCCTTTGCCATCAACTTAAGAACATATTTTTTCTTCGATCGCAGCAATTTAAAAGCAGGTTTTTTTGTTCTACCACACCTAATCGTTTAAAGTAATGAACTCCAGGATTTCAATGGTAGTTAAGGACTTCGCTTTCAATCGAGAAACAAGAAATTGTGCAATTACATTTTATCATCTGTAATTGCAATACTAGAAAACGGATACTTTTTTATTGATCTAAGTGGGTTCTTAACCGCCTACGCATAGAACTGTAAATATCACGAGCCATTTTCTATCCTGAGAATAGCTATTATTAAGACTGAAAACAAGAAATTATGGAATTCTACATCATTAACTTCTGTGAGGAAAAGAAACATAACTCTTTTCGTGAAAACAATAAAAATAATGAAGTTCTTTTTATCAATGGTTTTGATGTTTCTGTTTCTGTTAAGATGTCACAGTAATAAGGAATTTAATACATCTATCCGGAGAATACTGTTACACTCATATTATAAGGTGACCACGTTATTTCAAAAAAAGGAATACCCAAATAATTATCTATTGGATTAACATTTGAACGGAATTAAAACATTGAATGTTAAAAAGTATTAAAAAATAGCTAAAATTGTAGAAAAATAAAGAATAAAAAATATTGAATTTGCAATTTTATTATTATAGCTGAACATCAGTGGGCTTCGTGTTCTATTTATGCCTGCCACGAAGAACTCACTGGAAGGGCATTTTCTTCCAGAAGATAGGATATCCTGGTGGCCAATTGGATAGAGATCTGGCTTTTGGTACTGCAAGCATTTTTTAAACATTTTCCCTTATAGTTATTTAAAATACTTAAGCAAAATAACTAACTTCAATTCTGTATACTTAAAGTAATATACAATACATGAATGCATAATTCACAATTTTTCCAAAACTGCTCTTGTAGTAGTTTAAACAACTATTATTGAACAATATGATAAATAAATAAATTCGTGTAATATGTATTGTATTGAAATAGGTGAATGATGTACTGTATTGAAATAGGTACAATTGTACTGCACTGTATTCAAAAGGTCAATGATTAAGTCAGCAGAAATTTATTACACCGTTATTTTATGTTATTTTCATGCTTTTTATAGGTTTGTTTTATTTTGTTTTTTTATATCCAACTTATGTTATATGTTAGAATATTTATTTGATCTAGTTTACTTTATTACTAAATTCTGTTAAATTTATTACAGCTTCTCAAAATAAGGAAATTTTGTTACCCAAGCTTAAAACTCCAGCCAAGCCTTTCTCACCCAAAAGCTCAAGCCAAGTCTCTCTCACTCAAAAGCTCCAGCCAAGCCTTTCTCACTCAAAAGCTCAAGCCAACTCTTTCTCACCCAGAAGCTCAAGCCAAGCCTTTCACCCAAAAGCTCAAGACAAGCCTTTATCACCCAAAAGCTCAAGACAAGCCTTTATCACCCAAAAGCTCAAGCCGAGCCTTTATCACCCAAAAGCTCAAGACAAGCCTTTATCACCCAAAAGCTCAAGCCGAGCCTTTATCACCTAAAAGCTCAAGCCAAGCCTTTATCACACAAAAGCTCAAGCCAAGCCTTTATCACAAAAAGCTCAAGCCCAGCCTTTATCACCCAAAAGCTCAAGCCAAATCTTTATCACCTAAAAGCTCAAGCCAAGCCTTTATCACCCAAAAGCTCAAGTCAAGTCTTTCTCACCCAAAAGCTCAAGCCAAGCCTTTCTGCCCCTCATAAAGAGTCCGTTGACACCTGGTTAGAAGACCAAGTTCTAGATGTAACATAAACTCATGAAATCGTAAGATATTACTTAATTTAATACATTCATCCACTTTAACCTGTTTTTATATTCCTCGAAACACTAGATACTCGTATATTTTACAATAATTACCATAGAAATTCATTATGCCCAACACGTTAAGATATTCATGTCTCTAATGCCGAAAATAAATTTTAGCATTAGGTATTTTTATCTTAACATAACGTTATTTATTGCCAATTAACCTTATTTAAATTCTTTACCATCAAATGCTTGTAATTTATTTTTTTTTTCTAAATAGATCATCTGTTATGTTTGAATATTTGATACGAGAAAAAATAAATTAACGCCGAAATTGTTTAAATACATTTATACATTTGCCAATCCGAATTCAAGATTTTGCAAACCAATTCATCTTTTTGCATTTCAAACTCGTCAATCTAAAATTTAGTAGTTATTTAATATGCTAATTTAAAATTATTAAAATTATTAATTATTATTAGTATTAAAATTATTAAATTATTAATTATTAAAAATATTAATTAATTATTAAAATTATTAAATTATTAATTATTAATATTATTGAAATTTAGTAATTAATTAATTATATAGGTTTAATTCATTTGCGAGATCATACACCTATGTTTATGAAGACATACATGCATGTACGTCTAACTAAATTTGTCTACATCAATTGTCAAACTTAGTATGTATGGTATACTGGTATGGGTATGGATAGAGGTATAAATATACATGAGGGTATATAGAAATTAATCTGCATTTATTTTAGCTAACATGTATATATGTATGCGTGTATGTGTTTATATGGAAGGTATGCTTTTATACAAGTATGTGTATATGTATTGTAATGTGAATTTATGTATGTAAGTGTAGGCATGAATTAATGTTTGTATTTATACATCTGAATGTATGCACATTCATATGTTTATATAACTGTATGGGAAATCATATGTTTGTAAGTAAACTTGTTTGAGTGTTTGTATGTATGTGCGTTTTTAAATCTGTATGCACATGTTCATATATACCCGTATGCACGTATGTTATATGTGCGGATATATGACAGTATGCATGTATGTGACTATCTCATATACATGTACGTATATGTCCGAAAGAACATGTGCATATTCCAGTATGTAAACGAGTATATTAAATCTATGTATATGTGCATAAGTGGCTATATGTGTAAACGTATATATGTATGTATGTGTGTGCTTATATATATCTGTATGTGTGCGTATATATTAGAGATAGATCTATAGATAGATATATGTCGTTTATGCATATTGTTCGCGCCAACGCGCAGGGATACCCCTAGCGGCGAAAAAAGTGTGTGTACGCATGCGCCTGCGAGCGCATAAGTGTGAGTCTTCAGTGTAATGCCAGAGAGGCAAGAGTGAACATCACGGCTGCGAGTGGCTGTGACTGTCATGTAAATAAATCTTGTTAAGTTTTCATTGTGATTACTTATTTTGTGAGTGTGATACAGTCCGCTTGTGAAAGAAAACATGTATGAGTGGTGTCAGTGCTATTGACGACAACACATATGTATATACGGGCATACAAGTACACTTACATAGGAACATACAAACATATTCATATGCATACACTTATATAAAAGAATACACATGAAATATATTTAAGCATACATACACACATACATTCTGCGTAATGTATACATGCAGACATACATATGTGATAATTAAATTAAATATAATATATATATACCTTAATATACGTATGTCATCATGTATATTTATTATGACTACTGATGTAGACATACATGATCCGAATAGCACATGCATGTAATCATAAACATACATGTGTACATGTTCTAGCATATAAGAATCTTATCTCTTTAATGTTTTAGTCAATTAAAATAACTAACTTCAATTCTGTATACTTACACAGAAGTGACAAAAGTCATGGGATACCTCTTACTATCGTGTCGGCCCTCCTTTCTCCCGGCGAAGTGCAGCAACTCGACGTGGCACGGACTCAACAAGTCGTTGGAAGTCTTCTGCAGGAATATTGAGCCATGCTGTCTCGATAGACGTCCATAATTGTGAAAGCGTTTATGGTGCTGGATTTTGGGCACGAACAGACCTCTCGATGATGTCCCATAAATGCTCGATGGGATTCATGTCGGGCGATCTAGGTGGCCAGATCATTCGTTGGAATTGTCCAGAATGTTCTTCAAACCAATCGCGAACAGTTGTGGACCGGCGACATGGCGCATTGTCATCCATAAAAATCCCATCGTTGTTTGGGTACATGAAGTCCATGAATGGCTGCAAGTGATCTCCAAGTAGCTGAACATAAGCATTTCCAGTCAATGTTCGGTCCAGTCGCACCAGAGGACCAAGTCCATGCCATGAAAAAACAGCCCACACCATTACGGAGCCACCACCAGCTTGAACAGTGCCTTGCTGACAGTTTGGGTCCATGGCTTCGTGGGGTCTGCGCCACACTCGAACCCTACCATCAACTCTTACCAACTGAAATCGTGACTCATCGGACCAGGCCACGGTTTTCCATTCGTCTAGGGACCAACCGATATGCTCACGTGCCCACGAGAGTCGCTGCAAGCGATGTCGTTCTATCAGTAATGGCACTCGAGTCGGTCTTCTGCTGGAATAGCCCAAGAAAGCCAAATTTCTCCGCACAGTTCTAACAGACAAGTCCCTTGTACGTCCCACATTGATTTCTGCGGTTATTTGATGCTGTGTTGCTTGTCTGTTAGAATTTACGACTCTTTGTAGAAGTCGCCGGGCTCGGTCGTTAAGTGTAGGCGGTCGACCACTGCGCTGTCCATGGTGGGATGTTATGCCTGAAATTTCATACTCTCGGCACACTCTTGACACAGTGGATCTGGGAATGTTGAATTCCCTAACGATTTCCGAAATGGCATGACCAATGCGTGTAGCTCCAACTAACATTCCGCGTTCAAAGTCTGTTAATTCCCGTCGTGCGGTCATCATCACGTCAAAACCTCGTCACATGAATAACTTGAACAGAAATGAAAGCTCTGCGAAAGCACTGCGCATTTATACCTGTTCTACGTGATGCTACTGCCGTCTTAAAATTTGCATATTGCTATCCCATGACTTTTGTCACTTCAGTGTATATTAAGCAAATTAAAGCTTAATAATTATAAATCAGTATACAATATAAAATTCAGAATTATTTGATTGTAATGCTGTTAATAGTTTGACATTAAATGTCATCATAGAGAAAAATTATTATACTATATGATTTGAAATTTATTATGCTTTTTAGAATTACGTAATATTAAATGTAATTATGTGAATAAATTAAACCGTATGATAAAAAAATTTAAATACAAAAAAAGTAATATTAGAGAACTTACTTTGGAGATCAGTTGATTATCGTAGATCAAAATTCGTTGATGATCATGATATACGAATTCTTTCTCGAAAAATAGTAATACAGTTTTTTTAGATTTATTTAATTTAAAAAACTTTGAAATGTCTATATTTTTACTTAAAATATAGGCTTATATTTATATTATACATAGACTTTATCATTATATTATATATTTATGTAAAATAAAGGCTTTTATTAATTTTTAATAAAATCTTATAGGCTTTAACTTAGAATTGCGCGTTTTATATATGGCTCGCAATAGCACTGTTATAAAATGTTCATGTGGATTTTTTTTCCCTTTAAAACCCACAATAATAAAAATAACCATAGATATGAATAAAAATAATGAAAAGCTCTACAAATATAAAGTAAATAATGATATTTTATAAATAATGTTATTTTATGATAATTAAATAAAAACAGGCATAAAGTTACTGAAATGATTTCTAATTATAAATGGCACTTCACTAATTCTAATATATGAGAACAAAAATAAGCTGAAAAGTAATAAAACTAATTGCAAAAGTGATATTAGACATAGGCACAGCTTGCCGTGCAAAATGTGACCCGTTGCCGTGCAAATGTGCCTTGCAAAATGTGACCGTGCAAAATGTGACGGGTCACATTTTTTACAAAATGTGACCCGTTATATCTCATCGATAAAACGTTCAAAACGTTGTGTTGGCGGCAAAATGTTCAAATCTGCAATAGAATTCGAGGCAGTCACAAATGATACATAACTAACTAAAAGGAAAAAACAAGTAAAATAAAATAAAATAAAAATTAAGTCAACTCCTTCTTTTTTTCCGCTGTATTGCGAAAAAGTCCTTTACAAATAAAGTTGAAATTTTTCTCTTACATCTGGCGCCATCTATTATTAGATGCATACAACTTAAATTTAAAAAAAACTAAAATTAATTAATTAATTAATATTTGAAAAAACTGTAATAACATCAAGTGTCATCCACTACAAGTTTGAAAAAATGTATTTGAACTTGAGTGGATGAATAAAAATTATTTTATGAACGATTGAAAATTTGAACAAGATATATATAGGGAGAGTGTAAACTAATAGTAGGAATTGAAGAAAGAACATTAGTAAAATAAATATTATATTAAATATATTACTCTGTGTAATAACTACGTCGGAAACGTATCTTCAGGGCTTTCTACGACTCTACGAATATGCTTTCCTTTTCATATTCTACGACTTTAAGGCTGTAAATGAGCTCTCATATAAAAATGAATACTAATCAGCTAACAACCATAATTGCATTAAAAACAATTAAAAATTAATTGACTGAAATAATTAATTGAAGAATTTTTATTACATTCACTTAAATTATTTCAATATTTTATTCTACCTAAATTCGTAATTCCTTTTGCAAATAGAATAAATTCTATGTTTATAAAAGTGCTGTTTTACTGTTTGATGAGATAAACTATACACAAAATTTACTAATGATTTAAAATTCTTCAAAGATTCTAAATTTAAATTAAATAAATTAACTGCCTAAATAGATATAAATAAAAAAAAATTCATCCTATTAATGGGGAGAATCTGATTAAAATCCACCAGGTTTGCAAATGTAGTAGAAATTCGCAAATTTGCTATTTGTCATTAGTCTATTAATCGATTTCAGCACTAATTAAGCTAATTATATTAATGAATTTCGTTAGAATATCTTCAGAATTAAATGTAAAGGGAATCTATTTTTATATTGAAATCATAAGGACTTCGAAATTAAGAATTATTTTTTTTTCTAATGCTATTTCAAATTTAGGAATTCATTTGATAATACTGAAGCATAATTTGAGAAATCTTCTTTACTGGCATTACAGCCTTGTACAGGCTTGAGTCTCCAACACAACAACATTCTATCTGTCTCGCTCCAATGTCAATCTCTTCCTTGTTAATAATTTTGAGTTGTCTAAGATCCTCTTCGACACTATCAATCCACCTTTCCCTTGGTCTTCCTATCGATGGACAATTTACATAATATAATCCTTTTAATGATGTTTCCCTCATCTCTGCGATGTACATGTCCGGGCCAGCGTATTCTTTGTGATTTGATGTATCTCACAATGTCTCTATTTTTAATTAGCTGTTCAATTTCTTTGTTTGGTTTCTAATCCATATATTATTGTCAACTGTTTGTCCAAATATTTTTCTGAAATTTTTTCCTCTCAAAGGTCCATGATGTAATACAAGTTCTTAGCGTTTAATAATTTGAGAAATAAATAAACTTAATTGAAGATAGATCCCTTTTATTAAATTGTGTTGAGATAGTAAGCGCATTTAAACTGGACTTATGCAGAAGACAAAAACTTATGATGTAGGGGGCCAGCCAATCAGAAATTTATTTTCCTGGTGTACTGTCCTGTGTTGTCCCCATTGCTTTAATCGAATTTCATCAAAATATTTCTGAAGAATGCTATAAAGAGGTTTCAAAAAACAAAAGAAGAAGCATTACGTTAACTTCATTTACGACGGCGTTACTGCAAGAAACGATTTAAAGAAGGATTCCTGCCAAAAATTCAAAATATAAAATGCCAGTCGTTTGGAATATTATTACTCTTTCTCGTGTACCAATTCATTGACACTTTAATGAATTTAATCCGGACACTTCTGCAGAATACCAAAGAGATGAGTCGTTAACCAAAATACCTGTACTTGATTTGAAACGTTTATATAAGTGAAGACTTGAAACTCATTTTTCCCAAACTACTCTGTGTGAGTAAGAGGATTAAAGCTAAATCTCCTCCGGAGGCCATCTCAAAAAGTAGGACATCAGCCTTTGAGAAGTTTAGAATTCTGTTCCAATGTCCCATGTTTCCTCCATTTGTGTCGCTTTTAACGAATTTCATTAAAATAATTCTGCAGAACTCCAAAAACAGATTTGTCAACCAAAACACCTTCATTTGATATAATTGAAGGACTTGAGTAATTGTAGTTATATATTTATTTTGCTAAATAGTGCCTCAACAGTAAGCAGATTAAAGCTGAATTCTCGCTGGAAACCAAAATTTCAAAACGTAGGACTCCAGTCATGAAGAAGTTTTTCATTCTGCTACTTTGTCCTATGTCAACGAATTTCATACAAATATTTCTGCAGAACAGGGGATTTGCCAACCAAAAATATGGATTTGATAGAGTTGTAGGATAACTGAAGATTTGGAACTCTTTTTTTTTCAAATTGGACTGCTGGATTTAAACACAAAATTTAGGACATCAGCCAATCAGAGGCTTTGCAATACGCTTCAGTGTTCTGTGTTCTTATTGTCATTTTCCTCGAACTTCATCTCAAATACTTCTGCAGAACGCAAACAGATGATTCGTTAACAAAAACGCTGGGTTTTTAAAGGTGGTGAGAATTAAATGTTGTTATTGGTGTGAACCTCCTCAAAGAAAAACCAGTTATTTATTAGGACATCACTATCTTTAATTATTGAGGGAAACTCATCTTAAATAACAATAGCTTTCCATAACGGGAAATCATAGAAAATGTTTTTAAAAACAAAAACATTCAGTTACATAAGTTATCTATAATTTTGTGAACTGCATGACTTTTATTCGAACGAGCAAATTTTTTTCTTTTGCATTTGCCATACTGAATATCGAAAATTTGTAGTAAATTATTTTAAACTTGTTTCCATACAAATCCTTATGGAAGTGCATTGGTTTCAGGTCCTTTGAGAAATTAATCCCCACATTAGAGTGTCATATGGGAAATACCCGAAACACACCCATCAGGCAAGCTGACTGTCGATGCGGCGCTTTTGCAAATTGTCATAAGTAGTCATCACTGTAGATTCTTCTCATTTTCGGAAGCAGCGATTGCCATGGACATCTACAGAATATTCAAACATCATCTTCCTTCATTCTAAATGCTCAAGTTGACTTGAGATGCAAATTGAGCTTATTTTTGTATTTAAATTCTGATTTTTATTTTGTATTTAATATTCTTTATAGATCCTAATTAAAATCGACAAGCCAATCCGACAGAATTTTTGCATTTTAGTTTTGTATATCCCTTACATCAAATTCCTTAAGATATTCAATATTAATTTTATAAGAAGTTAACTAAACACATATGTTGTAACGTTACTGAATTTATCTTTATTGACATCAATTGAGTTAATCCACTTATAAAATTATACCTTAAATAAAAAATATTTTGTTAGTGTTATGTCTCTTTCAGTTAAAAAGACAACAATGTTTGATACATCAAACAAACTATTTTGTTTTATGTATCAAACATTATACCAAATGTGTAACTGTTATTTAAATTTTTTAATCATTTTAAAATTAATACGAGAATATTCCTTTTCATTACGAACACCGAGCTGAATTATGAAAATACAAGAGTGCTGTTATAAAACAACGTCAACGACATGTAAGCGCGCTTGTATTAAATCAATAACGATACAAAAAAATATTGAAGATTAAATAATCTTAATTGCATTGTCTCTTTCAAGTACATTTGGTATTATTTTTGCATCAAATAATTTAATCAGCATTTGTTGTGCATCACTAATTAAAATCTCCCAAACATAAATCTGAAATTCATGTAAATTCTTTTCAAATTATTCCACCATCTGATAAAAGTTGCTTCTAATTAAACAGCATTTTAGCTACAAAATAAATGAATTCATAACAAGGCGAAAGAGCTTAAAACATTGAAAAAAAAAGATATTTGTTCTTTCGCTGATCCCTGCTCTTTATACACTTGAGATGTGAATTCGAAAATAATTAGCTAAACAAAAAGAAATTTTTATATTGTTATGGATGAGAAAAAAATTCAATTTTTCCCTTATTTTCCGTGGAAGGTTTATGGTAACTATGTATCATTGGTAAAGCTGTTAATCAAAGTGCATTTTCCATTTATTTAATTAAAGATAATTTATACCACTCATATATGTATATATATATATGAGTGTGTGTGTGTGTATGTGTGTGTATTTGTGTGTGTAAATCAAAATAAGTTTCATTTTTAAAATTTCCACATATGGCTAAATACCAACAAATTGCAGATACAATCGTAATAAGAAGAAGCTAAGATTATTCCAAATTAAAAATGTATATTAGTTAATCAGAAAACATTAAAATATATACATGTCCAATAAAGGAATTTTAGTAGTTGTTTTCCGTAATTTTTTCACCATTTGATATGAAAACGTTTCAGGTTAGTTAATCTTAAATCCTCGTCCATATTTTAGTATTTGAGTTTACCAATTGTCTTCAAATAAGTTTGTCTCAGTGTGGTAAACATGCGACACATGCCAAAATGTTCATTACCTCTCAAATCGAAATCTCCATTCTATGTAAAGTCGGCTTTTGATCACTCATCAAAGTATTTACTACCTTCCGACAGACCAATTGGTAAAAAGAGGTGAGAAGATTTGTTTCCAGAAATTGTCACAAATATGGACGTGGCTTAAAACTCCTTCTTTCGTTGTCCTCAGGAAAACAAAATCTCCACTCAATGAATTTAAAATCTTCTCTCAGGAAAACAAAATCTCCACTCAGAATTAAAATCTTCTCTCAGGAAAACAAAATCTCTATTCAGGGAATTAAAATCTCCACTCAAGGAATTAAAATCTTCTCTCAGTTAAACAAAATCTCCACTCAGGGAATTTAAATCTTATCTCAGGAAAACAAAATCTTCCCCATGTAAAAAAAAAGTCTCCCCTCCAAAATCTCCTCTCGGGTAAACAAAACCTCCACTCCAAAATCTTTTTTAAGGAATCAAAACCACCGCCGTGTAAAGTCGATTATGGATCACTCATCAAAAGATTTAGACTTTCTGAAAGAAGGGATAGTAATAAGAGGTTAGACTTCTGAAAACAGAGGTCACAATGAAGATTTTTCACAAATCATGGCATGGTTTTAAAAAATTATTCCTACAGTTTTCTTCAGTGGATAGTTCGCGGTGCACAAAGTAGAACATGGGCTCTTCGATGCCCAATAGAAACCCGAATGCTTTGTTTGATGTTGTTTGATGCAAATTGTGTTAGAGACATGGGGATACAATGAAGCAGAAGCAGGGTTAACAATAACTTTACTACACATTTGCAAATGTAATGGCGATAAAGCACAAGTCAAAATGCTGGATTTTGAAAAGCAATTAAAGTTGATTATGTGTTATCAGCTTCATAATTTTTGTTTCTAATACATATTTTTGCATTCAGCAATAGCCTATCTGAATACCACAGAACAAATTTTCATATACCTAAATCATTACTTTATTTGTTTTTAAAGAATCCTCAGTCTGTTATACTAATTTGTAGATTTTACATGAGTTGTTGACAAAACATATAAGACACTTCTTATTCCACATAGTTTCAGAAAAAAAAAGCACAAAAAATTTTCCTATGACACAATGCGCTGTTTTGCATTTGTTACGCAATTAATTTTAAGCTAGAATGAGCAGAACGAAGACTTTCGAGATTAATCTAATCTCGAAACCAGTCTCAATGGCAGCATCATATTTGCTCAGCAGAAACTGGTGTTTGCTTACAAAATTATACTTTTTAATTAAGTATTTTGTTCAGTTTGGCCTCACTAGGAAGAATTTAATAACAAAAAATGCAAGTTGAGTTCAAAGCAGGGTTTGTTGTTTTTTCTTTACACCCCCCCCCCTTGAAGCTGTATCAAAAAAGAGGATTAAATATTAAGTTAAAATGAATCAGTTCTACATCAAAATGAAAAAAAGTACATACTAATGAATTTTTATTTCCATGTTTATTTTTTATATGGATATATATAGGATAATAATTCTATAGCAGCAATGAAATTAAGAAAAGTCACTTTTACTAATTAAAGTCACTTAAAATAATTCATACAAACAAAGATGCAAGGATTGAAACAAACCATTGCAATAATTTTAATTTGCAATATAGCTAAAATAAACATTAATACATTAATATAGTAGAATGAACTAAAAAATCGACAAGAAAATAATGGAACACAATACGGTTTTACGGTTTTACGATTTTTTTTATAATTAAAACAATAAGTTTTTGATTATCTTATTTAAATGTTCATAAAATACCTGTCTTAAAAATATACATAATTTCCTTAATTAAAATATAATAATCCTTAATTCATTGCAGATTATTGTACTTACACCAAACAGGATGTATACTAAACGATTTACTCCCATGAGAAACAAAGGGAAAATAATTAACCATTTCCATGGCAAAAATTCTGCTGTTATTGAAACATCACACATTGATGGAGCTGTCTAAAATAATTTTGAAAACTGTTTAATGCTAAGTATATAAAAACAAAGCCCTTAAAAGCAATTCAAGAAAATACAAAAGGTTTAAATTCTCATTACTTCATCAATGCTATACTAACGATGGGTCATCCATTCTATTCATAAGTAGAATATGAAACCTACTTATGTTCAACAACAAAACTTTCAAATTACAGCAAATTGCTAGATGGTAAAAATAATTAAGTTTTGCTATTTGATCATTTTTCATGTACTTTTAATCCTTTAAAAGTGTTGCAAGAAAATACGAACGGTTTAACTTCCCATTATTTTATCAATGCTATACTAACGATGGGCCATTCATTGCATTACATTAGTAGAATATGAACCCATGTTCAACAACAACAGCAGCAACAAAACTTTCAAATTACATTAAATTGTTTGATAGTAAAAATAATAATAAAATTTTACAATTTTATCCTTTTGGGGGTACTTTAGGTCCTTAAAAGCATTGCAAGTAAATACAAAAATTTAAATTACCATTACTTTCCTCAATGCCATACTAAGGATAGAGTCATTTATTGCATTATATTAGTAGAATACGAAACCCACTTATGTTCAATAACACCAACAAGAAAAAAAATTTCAAATTATAGCAAATTGTTTGATGGTAAAAATAATAATAAAATTTTATAATGTGATCCTTTTTTAGGCACTTTTAAGCCCTTAAAAGTATTGCAAGAACATACAAAAAGTTTAAATTCCCATTTCTTCATCAATGCTATACTAACGATGGATCATTCATTGTATTACATTAGTAGAATATGAAACCTACTTATGCTCAACAACAAAACTTTCAAATTACAGCAAATAGTGGGTGGGAAAAATAAATGTAAGAAAACAGAAATATTTTAAATTCCCATTACTTCATCAATGCCATACTAGCAGTCATCTTTTAATAAATGACAGTGTTTCTGCTATGTAATTTTACAGGTATCATGTATTATGTTATACAAAACATAATACATCACAACACCTACGCTGATTTTCAATTACGGATAATTTATACAAACAATTTTTTTTTTTTCATCTAATCCTTTGGTCACGATAAATTGCATGGGGACATTTAATTATATCTCTGAAGATAAGAATCTACTTTAACTTGGCGACATTCCGCGGCCACCCATTCTGGCGCCTCGCACAATTTGTGTAACATCAACTTCACATCTTGAGATAGAAATCACCTGAAACTTCTTTAATCCTCCCTTCTAAATGACACCAATAAAAATAAAAGGAATGCGATCATTTAACGTTTTGGCGCCATTCTGCTTTGCTATGAAAGGAATGCGGTGTTCTTTTCGCTTTATTTTTTTGATATTTTGTTTCTTTAAACTTGTACCATATGATCCAATAGTCAATGTACCCATGAATTTACCAATATGTTTTTTTAATAAAACATACTTGTATTACATTTTTTTTAGTAAAGAACATACTTGTATTACAGGCGAACATACAGTTCACTTTATGTTCTGCATATAGCTCTACATGACTAACTCGTGGTAATCATTTTAATTCTACTAACATGAGTGTAAAAAGACGCCATATTTCTTTCTTGTAGCTATCGGTATAGAAAAACAATTCCATTGCAGAAAATTAGTGAAAGAATTTTTTATATACTTTATGTCTCTTTAAACTAGTACCATATGATCCAAGTCAATGTGCCCATGAATTTACCAATATGCTTTTTTTTTTAATAATGAAAGAACATACTTGTATTGAAGGTGGATATACAGTTCACTTTATGTTCTACATATAGTTCTACATGACCAACTCTTGGAAATCATTTTAATTCTACTAACTTGAGTATTAAAAGGCGCCATATTTCTTTCCTGTAGCTATCATTATAGGAAAGCAATTTTATCAAAATAGATTACGTACTATATAGTGTGTTATTAAGTTAAGAAAGGCATTTACAGACATTTGAGTGATAGACATACCGTGGAATAAAGGATTGCAGAATATTTTATGGAAATTTTTAACTCATATCTCGGAAAATCATCAATAAGATTATATAGCTTAGCTGGAGTTTCAGACGGAACATATTAAGGGATTGAGACAAAGCTGAAGTTTTATACATTACAATATGAAGGTTATGCAAGAATTGAGAGAATCTGATTAATATTAAGCGGCTGCACTACTGATTAATGCAAAAAGCTCTAATTTATGTAAACAGAAGAAAAATACGCATTTTGAACATTTATTATGATTAATTTTTTAGAACCCAAAATGAACTATAAGCATTTTAATTACAAGCACGTGGCTTTCGTGTATTAAAAAACCAGTAATTGATGCATGGGTGTATTCACTTTTGCATCATATATGTTTTTAATAACTGGTTTACATTTTTTTATATTTCTTTTAATGTAAGTCTATATCTTTTTACCCACACTATAAAGGCTGTAGATTCAAATTTACATTGCAAACTTTATCCCAGTAATGAAATTTTATATGTACATCTCAACCGCGTTTTAAGTGAAAGATGCGTTGAAAAAAATTAAGCTTGAAAAAAATTCACTTAAAAAGAGTCATGTGAAAACTTCCCACTACTTTCTTTCTTTGGATCAGGTCTCATAAAATAATTGCCTATATCACCGGTCATCTTCTTTAGATTCAGGAACGAAATCCGAATTTTTTTTCAGATTCAAAAAGAACCATGTGAAAACTTCACACTACTTTCTTTCTTTGGATCAGGTCTCATAAAATAATTGCCTAAATTCTACATAAATCTGCATAATTCTCCGATTTTTTTTCAACTATGATGGCCTAAAAATTAAGCTTAAAAACCATAAAACGGTGATAAAATTTTTTTTTTCCTCAGATTTTTCTTTTTTCAAATGATGGCCTAAAAATTAAGCTTAAAAAGAACTTAAAACTTAACTCTTTCTTTCTTTGGATCAGGTCTCAAAAATAATTGATCTTCTTTAGTAAAAATCCTCAGATTCATTAAAATGAAAAATTATTTTGAGTTTTCAATTCACCAATTTTTTGTATGTTTGTTTGTTTAAAAAGAGGTTAAGATGCATTTAATGTGTTTCGTGAAATTTCAAATATTTTTAAAATATATAAGGTTTTGTGTGCTTCGCTGACTTAATTTCCAGTAATAAAAATTAAATGTCTTAATAATATTTTTCTATTAGAAATTTATAAAAGTTAGTAGATACAAAAAAAAAAAATATTCCTTTACATGCATATTATGAATAAAAAGTTATTTAATTTGAAAAGATAACAACAAGTGGCTGTCCAAATAACGCAATTTTTAAAAAAGTCAACAGTTCACCCACCAGATATTACGTCATCATATTAGCAGAATTTTATGAGAGGTGATGTAGATATTCAGGTGAAGAAAGTGATTTTGAATGGATTCTCCAAAAGAAAACTCTCTCAAGGGAACCACTAGTTTTCTACAATGAAATTAGATCGACACTAATTATATAGCGTTTATTACCAGTTGAGATTTATTACTTGTTGGTGTGAAAAGTCAATATCGGTGTATTTAATACTGCTGATAACATCGCCAAAAATGGTCGCCAAGGAATAGAGTTCAATTTTCCAATCCTTATTTTTTCAATATAAGGATGAGTTAACATCCATATTTTCTTCATAATTTTCTGCAGTATCTCAAAAGATGTCCAACAATCAGATTCCCTTATACTGAAAAAGCAAAGGATTTTATGAATAACCATTTCCTATCTGTAATCAGGGAAATCGTATAATATTAAATAACAGCACTTTTACTATTTAATATTATTCTTCAGGAATAATATTATTAAAAACCGTTATTTAATAATTCTACAAAAACAAAATTTTGCATTCTTGATACAAAAAGATAATATAGAATTTTAAGAGTTGACTTCAAAAGGGGTTAAAGATGTATATTAATAATGTAAACCATACACATATATAACCGTTTCTAAAACATATTTAAGATATATTTAAAAAATTTCGTGATTGATATTTGATTAAACTTTTTATGTTTTATCCCCAAATTAAAGTCTCGATTGTAATAATTTTCATTATTGAATCAGACTACAATAAATTCTCTAAAATTAATTTATCGGGAGAAAAACACATGCTCGAAATATTTTCCTAATCCATCAGAATTTTCTGAAGAATAAAGTAAAATTTCAATTTCCGAAAAGATTTAACAAGCATGACTTTCATCCATCATCGCTTTTTAGAAAAGTCTACCTTCAAAAGCGATTTCAGAGGCAAAAACGACTAACAATTTAGGTAGGTGATTCGAACATTCAGGTGAAGAAATATTTTGAATGGATTCCGGTCTAAAAGAAAACTCTCTCAAGGGAACCACTAGTTTTCTACAATGAAATTAGATCGACACTAATTATATAGCGTTTATTACCAGTTGAGATTTATTACTTGTTGGTGTGAAAAGTCAATATCGGTGTATTTAATACTGCTGATAACATCGCCAAAAATGGTCGCCAAGGAATAGAGTTCAATTTTCCAATCCTTATTTTTTCAATATAAGGATGAGTTAACATCCATATTTTCTTCATAATTTTCTGCAGTATTTCAAAAGATGTCCAACAATCAGATTCCCTTATACTGAAAAAGCAAAGGATTTTATGAATAACCATTTCCTATCTGTAATCAGGGACGTATAATATTAAATAACAGCACTTACTATTTAATATTATTCTTCTGGAATAATATTATTAAGTACCGTTATTTAATAGTATTCTACAGAAAACAAAATTTTGCATTCTTGATACAAAAAGATAATATAGAATTTATAAGAGTGGACTTCAGCAAGGGGGAAAGATGTATATTAATAATGTAAACCATACACATATATAACTGTTTCTAAAACATATTTAAGATATATTTAAAAAAATTTCGCGATTGATATTTGATTAAACTTTTTATGTTTTATCCCCATAATTAAAGTCTCGATTGTAACAATTTTCATTATTGAATCAGACTACAATAAATTCTCTAAAATTAATTTATCGGGAGATCTCCAAAACACATGCTCGAAATATTTTCGAGCTAATCCATCAGAATTTTCTTGTGCAGAATGCACTTGTAAAATTTCAATTTCCGAGAACAATTTAACAAGCATGACTTTCATCCATCATCACTTTTCAGAAAATATCTTCCTCGAAAAGCGATTTTTGGGCAAAAAACGACTAACAATTTAGGTACTTTCGAACACAGCCAGCGTCAAAGAAACGTCAGTTTGTTCCTTAAATAATTACCACTTCCTTAGAAGAGCCACCCAGTAATTAATTAAATCTTTTTAAAACCTTTCCCCAAGAGAATGCGTCGTGTTTGAAAAGAATTTAAAATTTTCACTCGCTGTTAACGATGCTTTTTTTCTCCCCTCAAATTTTATTTTTATTTTTTGATTCTTTTCAAACCAAATTATCGCATCGTACTCTGTCTTTTTCCACAGAAAAAAGTCTTCGACAAGTCAATACAGCTCGTTTGGTTTTTTTACTTTTTTTTTTTTTTTTTTTCTCATCCATTTTTATTTTATTTTCCTCATTTTACATTTTCGTTCTATAATTTTTTTTTCACTCTTAATTACTTAGAAAGAAGACCGTTTGTTGATGTGATGCATTAATTATATGACCCTATACTAATAAAGCAAATGCGACAAACACTAACTCACCTCGTCCTAAAAGAATCCAATAAGATTTTTTTACATGCATAATCTCTTCGATTATTTTTTTTCTGCTTAAGAACCCGTTTTGTTTTCCGTTTTGCTTTTGCTTTTCTATGATTAAAGAGAAGGGTTAACCTGGATTAAAATTGCGTTTTCAGAAATAAATTTAAGTTAACTGCGTTTGAAAAGAAATTAAAAAACTTTGTTAAAACCCGATCATTAATTTTTCTTTGATCTTTTGTTTTACCCTTAAGAGCGGTAAACAAAACATTTTCAGGTTTTAAAAAGAATTGGATTTTTATAAACCCAAAGAACAAGATTATTTTCAATTACAAAGAAAAAAATGGTAAAAAATGATCTGACCAACATGTTTAATCATAATAAAACAATATATTCTGGCATGAACTTAAGTTTAATTCGCTATTCTATGTTTTATCTAGATAATTTTCATTATTCAGAGTCGATAAGATAGACTTTAGATAAATACTTTATACAGATAAATACTTAATATAAAATAAGCTAGTGTCGGCAAACCTACTTTATTTGCAACAAATTAACTTTGAGAAACATTATATTAAAACATACCTTATATAAAACAGATTTGTGTCGACAAACATACCTTGTTTGAAACAATTTAATAGAGAGTTTTTGCATACCGTACGTTAGTTACCGTAGGACGTCCGTTAGCTTTTTCTCCCTAGCGCGCATGCTCATAGGAAACATAATTTCCTATGAGCATGCGTGCTAGGGAGAAAAATCTAACGGATGTTCTACGGTAACTAACGTACGGTATGCAAAAACTCTTTTAATGTCGACAAACGTACCTTCTTAACACTTTAATGTCGACAAACATACCTTCTTAACACTTTAATATCGACAAACATACGTTATATAAAACAGATTAGTGTCGATAAACATACCTTGCTGGAAACAATTTAATGTCGAAAAACATACGTTATATAAAGCAGGTTAGTGTCCATAAGCATACTTTGATAATCCTTGGCCCTATTTAGCCAAAATGTGTTGCTTCTTATCCCATATGATAGATATCAACATCTAGACCAAGTCTAAAAACCCGTGCGGTCTCAAGGAAGGAGGGAGCAGTTTCTGTTGTGATGGAGCACCCGTAAGTAGAAGTCTAACTCTGGAAAAGAAGGGCAGTGCCTTAGGAGAGGACTTTAAGGGAGAATTACTCTCATTTGCATATCGTATGAGAAAAATCCAGAAAACTCCCACCAGGTATCCGACTAACGAGAAAAGATAGATTTTATCACAAACGCCATCAAGTCTCCTCGTATTTGGTAACAGTGTCTTCAACAAAGCGGCCAGCGGATTGAACCAGCGGCGAGCGTTGCCACTGAGCCACGAGTCGGGCAGCCAAAAGTTATTAAAAACATTAATATGTAAAAATCTACCTCGACTTACGCGAATTTAGCTCTACTCTCTTATCAAATAACTATAATAAATCACTGCATTCATAGGTGTGAAACACGATGGTTACTAATATCGCAAAAAAAAGAAAATATTTTATTTTTTATTTTTAACATAAACGTCAATAAAAAAAAATATTTTTGTTCACTTACATGTACCTTCCTATTCATATTTCCATTGGTGCAGATTATTTCAATTTCAATCTGTACAAAAACAAGTAATATAAAAAAAAAATTTTAAAGTCAATTCCTACTTTTCTTTCACTATATTGCAGAAAGTCTTTTATAAATAATTTTCATTCATTTTTTGTAAGTTTATCTGGCGCCATCTATTGGTAGATACATGCAACTTAAATCTAAAAAAAAATTAAAATTAATGAATTAAATTCAATTACTGAATTAATATTTTAAAAAACTGTATCAACATCAAGTGTCATCCACTACAAGTTGAAAAAAAAATGTATTTGAATTTAATTCATTAATGAATTAAATTCAAATACATTGAATTTAATTAATTAATTAAAAAAAATGCATTTGAACTTAAGTGGATGAATAAAAAGTATTTTATGAACGATTGAAAATTTGAACCAGATATATATAGGGAGAGTGTGAGCTAATAGAAGGAATTGAAAAAAAGAAGGCTGTTTTGCTATTTAAGAACCACTTTCTTTCAGAATAATCACGCCATCCTAACTAGCGAGTGATCTCTGTTAAATTGTCCCTCAACCGGCGACACAACTCCGTTTCGCTGTAGGCGGTTTCTCGACAAGTGGGGAGATTTACGGCCCTCCGAGTCAAAGGCTCCCTTGTGAGTGAAAGATAACTCACTTATCATAACAGCCTTCCATTACACTGACATTCGAGAAGGTGCTAAGTTCGCGTCGGAATTTTCGACAAGGCGCGATTCCAGCTCGACACATTGCTTGTAGCGGGCCGATGCTAATGTCGAGTGGATGGGTTGACAGGAGTTTCGCTCGAGTAGCAAAATAAAAGTAAATAAAACAGTGAAGCCGCCAGAGCATGGGGATATTTTTGAAGGGAGGTTGTTTAGTTAAAAAAATGAATTCTTTTCTATGTAGATTAGTGCACTAGTGATGAGTTGTGGTAACTCAATAATTTTCAAGGTATTATTGGTATTATTTCAAGGGTAAATAGGAGGGTTTTGGAATAGAAAGTACATGTTCAGGCTTGTTTGAACGCGTCGTTCATTATTTAGTTGCTTCCAACGAGCGAACTTTGTATCATTTTCCTCCTTCCTTTTTTTATTGTAAATTTAATGAACATCACATCAATGGACATAGGTATTTGTGATAGGAAAAAAGACCATTATAGGAGTACAAGATGAAGAAATATTCTGATAAACATTTTAAAAAGAAATCGTGGTTGGAAGTTGGTAAAACTAAACTGTGGCAACTATGGAGCCACCTAAGGCGCATTTAATGAGATGTAAGTATTATTTCGATGTTGACGAGTTGTTAGTATAGCATTCGTTGGAATAGAAAGTACATATTCAGGCTTGTAGGAACGCATCGTTCATTATTTAGTTGTTTTCAACGAGTCAAATTTGTATAATTTTCAATTCCTCCTTTTCTTATTGTAAACTTAGTAAACATTACATCTATGAATATAGACTTTTTTTTTGTGTGAATAAACAAAGACCACCGTCGTAAGATTGCAAGATGTAGAAATATTCCGATAAACATTTTGAAAAGAAAATGTGGTTGGAAGTTCGTGAGATTAAGCTGTGGCAACTATGGAGCCATCTATTGTGCATTTAATGAGGAGTAATCTACTATTTCGTGGGTGGTGAAATGTTAGTGACGCATCCATTGGAATAGAAAGTGCATGTTCAGGCTTGTTCGAAAGTATCGTTCATTATTTAGTTGCGTTCAACGAGTGAACATTACATCATTTTCATTTAATGAAGAGTAAAGAAATTTTTTAGCATCGGAATTATTTAATCACCAAACTAAAATATTACCAGTATACGAGGGATCTAAGTAGGAAAATAATTGTTTTTATTTTAATTGTTTACATCGATTTGATATGAAAATTACTCATTTGTACCAACACATCAAATTAAGCACTGCACAAAATAGGATTAAACAGCGATAACCAGAAGCCTTTTTAGAGGCTTATTTCATCATATTATCTTTCTTCCTCATACCATCTTGCAGGTTTATTATAGGACTTTTTACATTAAAAAGTCTTGTAATAAGCTTGCAAGCTTTTAGATTTTATTGATACGAGTAAATTAAAAAAAAAAATAATAATAAAACAGGAATCAGATTCAAGGTTAATAAAGAAATGAACTCTTAATTGATAGCAATTATTTTAATCAGTTATTTTTAGAAAACTGATTAATCAGTTATCTAAAATCAGTTACCAGATAATACTACCAAAGGCTAATACTATCAGAGTTAATCAGTTACCAGTATATATAGTATAGTTATAAAACTAGCATACAAAATATGTTTATACATTTGAAATATATTCTATAGTTATACAGCTGGCGTATATCGTATAATTACAAAAATAGCATATATAATATATTTATACATTTGACATATGTTCTCCAGTTATAAAACCAACATATATAATATATTTATGCATCTGACATATATCCTATAGTTATAAAACTCTAATCATTAGCTCGTTATGTCTGTTAACTAAAGTTGATATTCCTTTTAATCATATATCTTTTTGCTTTGAAAATTATAGTTTCAAGTGTAACTTTTCAAAATATACTTGGTAAAAGAGAAATATTTATTGGAAAAAAAGTTCATACATTTATATGAACGAAAAACAGGCATGATATATAACAGATTTTTATGTCCCCTGAGAAGAAAAAAAAAAAAAAAATGGCGACACAGTAGAGAATACTTTTTGACAGAAAAAGTGTATAAAAATAGGTGGAGTTCTCAGATTACGCAAAGTCTGTGATTACGCGGGTCACATTTTGGGAAAACGCCCTGTCTGTGGTTTATATCACATTACTTCTAAATATCTTCCTTTGAAGAAATATGTATCGAATAAAGGAATTCGAACAGCACTTCCCCCCCCCCCGCTAAATTTCCCTCCGTTTTTGAGCTGCCGTTATATATATATCGGTGGTCCTTCCATCTACAATTGATAGCGTTTTGCGTTGATAAATGACTGAAATTCCCGTCGAGATTTGACTTTGGGGAAAAAAAATTTTTTAAGGGAGGAACTTGCTGTATAAAATATGAATGGATAAATCTATAGAGGGATTTTCACTCATATATTCCTGAGAGAAAAAAAAATGGAAGTATTCTAATGAAATAAAAAAGGAAAATAAATTCCCTCGTAAATTTCAATTTATTATGCATAAACATGTTTTTTTTTATATATACTGTAATGGATAATGGCACAAATTGCAAAATCGATTGAAAATAAATCTATCTAATATAATTCAACAAATTCAACCTTATCCAGGATCTAAGATGGGGTTGAGGAGCGGGTTTCTATACAGTACCCACATAGTATCACTACAGCACAGTCTCCTGCCTTCTTCTTCCTATAGCTCTACGGATGATAATACTTCCACTGAGCTAGAGGAGGAAGAAGGCAGGATATGATAATAAGGATATGATAATTATGAGAAAATATAGGATATGATGATGAAAGAATATAGGATATGATAATAATAATGTGAGAATATATGATATGATGATAATAATGAGAGAAAATAGGATATGATGATAATAATGAGAGAATACAGGATATGATGATAATAATGAGAGAATACAGGATATGATGATAATAATGAGAGAATATAGGATTATAATGATATTAACGAGATAATATAAGATTTGAAAATTATGAGATAATATAGGACATGATGATAATAATGACAGAATATAGGATATGATGATAATAATGAGAGAAATAGGATATGATAATTATGAGAGAATATAGGATATGATGATAATAATGAGAGAATATAGGATATGATAATGATAATAATGAGAGAATATAGGATTATGATGATAATAAGGAGTGAATATAGGATATGATAATTATGAGAGAATATATAATAATAATGATAGAATATATGATGTTAATAATGAGAGAATATAGGATATGATGATAATAATGAGAGAATATAGGATAAGATGATAATAATGAAAGAATATAGGATATGATAATAATATTGCAAGATATACATATTATTATATCATGCATTATGATAATAATATTGCAGAATATTATTATCATAATACAGGATGTGATAATAATTTACAGAATTATTGTGCCTATCATCGGAATATAATAGACGATAACTAACTGCAGATAATTATTTTCTAAGTACAAAAATAACCAAATATATTCTGAGTTTTATTAATCTCATTAATATATATGGCTTCGCAAATAAAAGTCTTTTCCAATCAATATAAGCATTGATTAGATATATTTCATAATACTTCAAAACTGAGTTCACCAAAAACTTTTGGTCCATAGAGGTAGTCCCTTGATGAGTAAAAACCCCAGCGCCATACGCTGCATCGTATATGATATCAAATAATAATAATAATAATAAAATAATAAATAAATAATAATGAAATAGTTTTTATCATTATTTAAATCATTTTTTATTATAGCCATTATTTTAATATGTTTAATTAGGCTAAAATGGATTTATGGAAACGCAATGAGTTTCCGAACTTGAGTAGTTGGGTTTGAAACAGGACAAGCAAAGCCGAACCAAAAGCTGCTGTGTATATGGCAGGAATGAGCTCGATAAATCCGTAGGTAGAAAAATCCACCCATTTAACTCTAGCAATAGATGAGGATGATAATCTTTCAGATGCTTTCCAGGAGATGTTTGCACCAAATCGTTAAGATACAGTATTCCAGTGTATCAGGTTCTTAATAGTACCGGATAACGCTGAATTTGTTAAATATTTACAATTTTAATAGGAAATGGCGTGGATGAAGGAATTAGTTCTTTGAGAAAAAAATATTAATAATTTAAAACGATAAAAAGTACTGGAATGAGCTTTTCTCGCCATTTAAAAGATGGAATAACAAGTAATATAAAAAAAAAAAAAACTTTAAAGTCCATTCCTACTTTTTTTTTCGCTATATTGCAGAAAGTCCTTTATAAATAATTTTCATTCATTTTTTTTAAATTTATCTGGCGCCATCTATTGGTAGATATATGCAACTTAAATCTAAAAAAAAACTAAAATTAATTAATTAAATTTAATTACTGAATTAACATTTGAAAAACTGTTTTAACATCAAGTGTCATCCACTACAAGTTAAAAAAAATGTATTTGAACTTGAGTGGATGAATAAAAAGTATTTTATGAACGGTTAAAAATTTGAACAAGATATACATAAGGAGAGTGGGAACTAATAGTAGGAATTGAAAAATGAACCTTATTTTTAAGTAATGAAATCAGCTAAAGAATTTTAACAGATAATTTATTTAAACATATACTTAATTCACAAATTAAATTTAGATACAAGAATATAATTAATCTCTAGGGGATTTAAATTTCTCGTTAATTTGCATACGACACATATTTTAGGAAATGTGAATTAAGAACTTTCAGTTTTATTCTCTTATAGTTAAAGGAAAGGAAAATTAAAATAAATATTCCGTTAGAGAATTGTAATCTTGTTTTATTATTAGATGGTATCTCTTTAATCTTGATATATAAAAGGTTAACGCCAATAAAAATTCGACTTATCTATTTCGATATACTGAGTTCTTATTGGATTTTCAATCATTATAAATTTAACAGTTCAAATATTTACGAGAGTAGTCATCGTTTTGAATTAATTTGGTTCACTCAGGAAAAATAATACTTATCGTAACACTCATATAATTAGGTGAATAAAAGATCTATCTTTTAATACACTTTGTGTTTATTGTATCAGTAAAATAAATTTAATATTATTTCAAAATATTACATAATATTTATATATTTAATTAATAGTTATTATTTAATCTATTTAATAATAATTAATAAATTATATATTATATATATTATATAATATTAATAATATATTTAATTTATATAATTAATAATTATATTAATATTTTTATATTTATATATTTTATTTATAGGGCCTGATGGCCGAGTGGCTATTGCTCTGGCTGTTCGTACCACAGGTTTCGGTTCCCGAGTCCGGACGGTGCCATGGATGTTTGTAGGGGTTCGGAATTCAACTTTAAATCGTAGGTCCCGGTCTAACCTGATAGTAGAGCGTTGCGGGGGTAGTGTTACTCCATGTCCGTAGCTTGTCTTGAAGCAACACGCACTTCCTGGGTAGTGCTAAGTGAGTAACGTCATTGCGGCGCTTGCCTTCAGGCATAAAAGAAAACTGTCTTAAGTGTTTGTCAGCTGGATTGGAAGAAAAGAATATTTTATTATAAATATTATTTTCAAAAATATTTTTATTATTTCAAACTTTCCTTCTATATATATTTTTCTTAAAATGTTAAATTTTCTTAAATATTTTTTTAAGTATTCAATTCTACCGTTATTAAATTTTTAAAGCAATAAATTGATTTATTTTTAAATTAAATGTATTTGCAACTAAAAAATACATCTATTTAATGAGGTAATTTTATTTGATTCTTCTTTTTATTAAACCCATAAATATGTTACACATTTGAGTAGTATATTGAATGTGCTATACCTAGTAATTGGACACAGTTGTTCGTCTGCTTGTTGCATTCACTTTTGTGGACACAAGGTTATTAGTTAATCATTGTATGGCTCGTTATGTTACTCGTCATTGTATGGCTCGTTATTAGCCATATAATTAATCATTGTATGGCTCATACATGTTTACCTCTACGTAAATAGTAGTCATTTTAAGAATCTTTCAACGCAATTACTAAGCCATTTATTTGTAAATAAAATGCCATTCTCGTAAATACCATGTTTTTTCTATCTAAATACCACATCATACTGTGAATATCACGTCAAAATTCGTTCAACTTAAAAATGCTTTAATTTTTATTAAAGCTCAATTTCCATGCACCGCATTTGGCATCATATACTTTCTTTCGCACTTTTCTTATAATAAATAGTAGATAAATTTTCATATAAATTTTTCATATAAATTTTCATATAAATTTTTATAAATTTTATAAATTTTCTTGTAATAAATAGAGAAGTATGACTCATTGGACAATTTTTATGCACTCGGAGTAGTGATTCTTGCTCTGTGTCGTGCATGTGATATTTTGAAGCATCATGTATACTTGAGAAAACTTTGGTGTACCATATACCTACCGTAAGTAGAGCATGTTTCCCTACCGTTGCAAGTAAAACATTATAAGTTCGAGAACGTAGACCAATTTACATATTTCGGTACTATCATTTCTCAATAATAATATTGAACTTGATATTGTCAATAGGCTATCTAAGGCTTAATGCATGTTACCATTGCTTAAAGGATTTATTAAAATCCAAACTCTTAAATCTCAAGACAAAAATTAATCTTCATACAACTCTCATCAGACCTAACATATTGAATGGCAATGAAGGCCGGCCATGAACAAAACTTAATAGATTAAGACATATTTTAATTTTCGAAAGAAAAACGATCCAGTTACAGAGAATGATAGGTGGAGAATTTTGTTTAACCAAGAAATCTATGGAAAATATAAGCAACCTAATATTACCAGAGTTATCAAATCTTTTCTCGTCAGATGGTTTGGGCATATTTTTAGATGTGATAATATGAGCCCTGTTAAAAAGGTGACTTTTGCTAAAGGTACCAAGAAACGAGGTAGACCTCGCACAAGATGGATAAATTGCTTAGAAGCAGAACTCAAGTCATTAAAAAGCAATCGTTGGCGGACTGTGGCGTCTGATCGGATCTGTTGGAGGAAGCTTGTAGAGACGGCCTTGGCCTGTAACAAGCTGTAGTATAAGTAAAGAAGAAAAAAGAAGTTGTATCTACCGTTCTTGGTGGACTCGAACGACTAAGAAGTGGGAACAAAGAGAATGGCACCATTCAAAAATAATCTCTTTAAAAATTTTAAAAAGCTTGAGTTGTAGGAGAAAATGCAGAAAACACCCACCAATTTTGAATGTCTATGTGATAAATGTACATAAGCTGTACTTTTTTTTCTAAAAGCAATGACTGCTATAAAATCTGGCAAGACTGAACGTGACTAGTTAAGCTGTGCATGTTTTTCTCCCTTATGCTTTTCTGAGGTATCGTAGCCTTGATTTTCACTAATGTTTTTCACAGACAACTAATCTACGGGCGTTGATAAGAAGGAATCATCTTCTTCTATTCTCGGCAGCCCATGGTGGGCCAAGGCCTACCCAAGAACCTTCTTCCATTCCAATCTCTGCTTTGTGACAGTTTTTCAGTTAGTACCTCTTAAAACTTTAAAATCTGCCTTCACACAATCGGCCCTTCTCAACTGGTCTATCCCTAGTTCTAGTTCCAAAAGGTATATAGTTGAATATCGTAAATGTCAAGGAAGATGTGTCATTTCTTTAGATGTGGCCCACAAACCTCATACGTCCTATTTTGATGAATTTAATGACATTTGCCTCCTTAAACAACCTATATAATTGAAAATTACGTCTTTACCACCACAATTCATTCTCATTCCCAGCGTCAAAAATATCGAAAGGAATCGCCAACCTAGGGATAACTGTCCCGAATTTGCATTTCATATGAAAGATTGGCATATAAAAGGCAAGACAAATACAGAAGCAAGTTCAAGAAAAAGGCAGCATGCAACCTATCACCACCAGGTAACATGGCTGTCAAATTGAGACGCTTATACATATTGTCACAATTACTAACGATTGTACGTTTTTGAGTAAACAGTGACAAATTACAATGGACGTCATGATAGATAGCCATGAAATGCAGGACCAATACAGAAGCAATTGCAAGAGAAATACAGGATGCAATCTGTCACCACTAGGTAGCGTGACTGTCAATATGAGACGCTTACATACATTATCAGAATTATTAACGATTGAAATTGTTTCGGAATAAAGTGACTACAATGGACGCCATGAGTGGATTTGAACCCAAGTCATCCTGCATTGTAGCTAAGCTCATTAGAATTAGGTTGCGAATTAGACAGCCTGGCTCTTTTTCACTGAACAGTGACAGAAGGCCATGTAACTTGCTTAACAGAAGAATTTTAATTAAGTTCAATACATTATTTGTATTTATTAACGATTGAAATTTTTTCAGAAAACAGTGACTACAATGGACGCCATGAATGGATTTGAACCCAAGTCATCCTGCATTGTAGCTAAGCTCATTAGAATTAGGTTACGAATTAGTGGATTTGAACCCGAGAATTAGGTTACGAATTAGACAGCGAGGCTCTTTTCCGCTGGACCGTGACAGAAGGCCAAGTAACTTGCTTAACAGAAGAAGAATTTTAATTAAGTTCAATACATTATTTGTATTTATTAACGATTGAAATTTTTTCAGAAAACAGTGACTACAATGGACGCCATGAATGGATTTGAACCCAAGTCATCCTGCATTGTAGCTAAGCTCATTAGAATTAGGTTACGAATTAGACAGCGAGGCTCTTTTTCGCTGGACCGTGACAGAAGGCCAAGTAACTTGCTTAACAGAATAATTTTAATTAAGTACAATGCATTATTTGTTTCCGCTTTTAATGCGATTTCAAATCAACTTCGTCTGGAAACAATTCTCTTCTTGAGATTTCCTTTCCTTTAACATAAATTATTTTAAATCCTTTTCCTCGAGTAGAAATCCGATACCTACTCGAGAACTTCAACTCTTTTCATCTTGTGTGTAGGAGACATCCTGCTCCGAGGGTGATTTAGCCTCGCTGGAAGTGAAGGAGAAAAGAAAGTGAACTATAGTTATCTGGATTGCATGGACATAAAACATGTGTTTCTAAATCCACTCTCTTCACTTTCCCATTCGTTCAACAAAGACGACATCGGATCGGCGATTCAAAAAACAAGTCAGGGAAAAAGAGCAGAAACACTCAAAACCGGTCGATAAAAATAAAAAAAAGAATAAAGTCACAGCTACTGCGCGTAAAATTCAATCTCACCTTTCAGAGCGATTTCTTCTCCTTATCCCTTTCCTAAGTTACTCTTACGGAACACCAACGACGCGAGTTTTAAGTACTTTTTCAAGAAGTTGAGTTCTTTTGCGATAACGGGGTTTTTCCAGTGATACTGTTTTTGTCGATGGTCGACTGAGTCGATGCGATTTACTTCGTGGGAACATCGCAATTGTTATCGGCCGTGTTAAAACCCTTGTAACACCCAAAGTGTTGGCTTTCTCGGCCGGATATTTATGGATACATTTTCTCTCTCATCATGCAGTGCCGAGTTCTCAAACTTAAGGTTTTTTCTTTCTTTTTTACTTTCTTTTCGATTGGATTAAAGATTGGTATTTTAATACTTAAATTCACAAACCATAAAACTTATCTTTTGTTTCTGAATAATGGGCAGTAAGATTAAGTCATAACGATAAATATGCAGTAAATTCACTTGAATATAATGGTAAATATAAAACTACCCAGAGTGCACAACGGAGGATGGAATTGCAACATATCATTAACATTTTGACACCCTAAATTCATCATTGGTGCAACAGCCCCGTGGTCGATTAAAGCCATCCACCTACTGGCAGATTTCGAGGCAGGAGATGTTTTCTTTTTAAGGTGCAGGGTTGTGAACCATACGTTCAACGCTCTACAGTCATATTAGATTGGGACGTACGACTTAAAATGGATTCCGAACCATTACAAACATCCATGGGAGCCTGAATGGTCGAATGGTCACTCCGTCATCAGGCACCTGCCACCCAATTTAGATTCGGAGATTCGCACCTTTTGCCTCCCCTCCCATCTCAATAGAAAGACTGCAGGCTTGCGGATTTATCTTAGTATCCGGATACAAATTTGGTTAACTGCCAAGGTGCACCATGATACATTTACTACATTGCATTTCCATGTTGCAATCACGATTTAGGAGAAAATTATTCCTGGTATCCGGTAATTTCATTTTATACCTTTCTCGTGATGTCCAGTTGGTGGTTCGAAATCCACGTTAAACTGAAGGTCGCGGTCTAATTAGCCTAAGGTGTGCACAAAATGACCATAGAGCGACAAAACAAAACAAACCAAATCATGAAGTCCAAGGAAGAATTTTCATAACTCTTGATTTATAATACATCGTTTTAATCCCCAGTATAGACATGGGAGCTTTCGACCCGCTTTTGCTATTTCAGTTTCGAATCTTTCTTTAAAAGTTCAGAGTAGAAGGATAATACTTTGGCTTTTCCAACTTTTAACTATTCACATTCAAAAGATTAAAAGTTGGGATATCACCACATTATTTATTTGCTGTATCCAAAATAATCTCATGTTATTTGATTCACTACAAAATTAGAGCAAGAGCTATAATTTTGTAAATCATTTTTAAATTTCTGAATTTTTTAATCAATGAAATTTTATGTCTTATTAGACATGAGCCGGAATGGTTTTGTAGATAGCATGTTGAATTTCCGAACAAGGGCGGGGATGCCAACCCTAGGGGATGCTCCCTCCTCTTCATTATAATTTTTTGAGGCAAAATATGGGCACAGTACAAATATCTATAAACTATTGCCACAAATGTACTTTATACATTTTTCAATTCCTTCTATTAGCTCACACTCTCCCTATATATATATATCTTGTTCAAATTTCGAATCGTTCATAAAATATTTTTTATTCATCTACTCAAGTTCAAATACATTTTTTTAAACTTGTAGTGGATGACACTGGATGTTAATACAGTTTTTTCAAATATTAATTCATTAATTAAATTTAATTAATTAATTTTAGTTTTTTTTTTTATTTAGGTTGCATATATCTACCAATAGGTGGTGCCAGATGAACTTAAAAAAAGTGAATGAAAATTATTTATATAGGACTTTCTGCATTATAGTGAAAAAAAAGTAGGAATGGACTTAAAAAAATTTTTTTATATTACTTGTTTTGTATTAATTAGTACTAAAACAATTCGAAATAAACCAACAAATGTGTGCATTAACTGACCTATTGCATTAGCTTGAAGCTAATAACATTGAACAGGAAACTCATTGAATTGAAGGATAACATTGGCAAACATTTTTAAAAATGCCTTCTTATTAAGTAATTATTGATTGAGACATTTTCTTTATATGCAACATATGCAATTTGTATGTAGTTAAGCAAAAGATTTAAATACAGACTCAAAATTGATGAGACTAATAGTGATATGTTATTTTACAATTCAGCAAATTAATGTTTTTTATAGTATTATTATAGCAGTTTCTTTTATAGTATCCGTCACTGCCTGTTCATGATTTTATCAACTATACCAAAGTAGCAGTTATTTCAAGGTGTGCAAAGGTCTTGCTTATAATGATGATTGAATGTTAAAAACGGGGAAGCATAGGGGGATAAACCCCCTATTGGCGGAACAACTCCCTTCCAATAACATAACAATGCACAAGACACTGCATTTGCAGAAACTATTACTGATATCGTGCCAATGATATCGAGAATCGATCCTGGGCAATTGTCATTCCGCGGTAATCAGCAGGTTGAACAAGGTCAACAGTTTACGTGACAGCAGTTTAAGATAACATTTATAGTTTCTCGTGTTTAAATTGCAACACGAATGTGAAGCAGACTCCCTTCAAGTGAACAATACCCCCCTCCATTTACTATCTTAGAGATACATAGGGGGATAAGGGCAGAAGGAATAATTAGCGTTAAAATTTGCGCGCAAATCAGCGGGTAAAGATAGTAGGGGGAAAAATTGAATGCAGGGATATTCTACAAGAAGATATTCGAATGTATAGTTTTTATTTTTCTTTCTTTTTATAGTTCGCAGTTGTTCGATTTGTGTTAGCGTCATTGAAAATCCTTAGAATGGTAAAGATAGTAAGAATGGTAATTTTAGTGTAAAGATTTGCGCTTAAATTAGTGGTCAAAAATAGTAGGGGAAAAATTGAATGCAGGGATATTCTACAAGAAGATATTCGAATGTACAGATTTTATTTTTCTTTCTTTTTATCTTCAGCAGTTGTTCGGTTAATGTTAGCGTCATTGAAAACCATAGAATGGTAAAGATTGTAAGAATGGTAATAATTGGTGTAAAGATTTGCACTTAAATCGGAGGGCAAAGATAGTAGAGGGGGAAATTGAATGCAAGGATAGTCTACAAGAAGAAATTCGATTGTATAGTTTTTATTTTTATTTTTAGCAGTTGTTCGGTTAGTGTTAGCGTCGTTGAAAAATCTTAGAATGGTAAAGATGGTATGAATGGTAATAATTAATGTAAAGATTTGCGATCGTAAGAATGGTAAGAATTAGTGTAAAGATTTGCGCTTAAATCAGCGGATAAAAATAGTAGGGGAAAAATTAGATGCAGTTATATTCTACAAGAAGAAATTCGAATGTATAGTTTTTATTTTTCTTTCTTTTTATCTTTAGCAGTTGTTCGGTTAGTGTTAGCGGCATTGAAAATCCTTAGAATGGTATAGATGGTAAGAATGGCAATAATTAGTGTAAAGATTTGCGCTTAAATCGGAGGGCAAAGATAGTAGAGGGGGAAATTGAATGCAAGGATATTCTACAAGAAGAGATTCGAATGTTTGGTTCTTATTTTTCTTCTTTTTATCTTGAGCAGTAGTTCGGTTAGTGTTAACGTTGTTGAAAATCATTGGAATGGCTGTGTAAGTCATTGTCATTTGATGCTCATAAGATATCAATTTCTTTATTTTTCTTTTGGAAAACAGCTTCGGTTTTTATTTTTGGACATTCATAATCTTGGTGTTATGCTTAGTTGAGATTGCCATACAGTTTCGATGATTTTTTTTCCCTTGGAAATAAAATGATTTTTGTAAAGAATAATATGAAGTGAATTATCAAGTAATTATAAAAATTAAATTATTGGATAAAAAATGCAGATTTATATTCAGAATCTTTTAATATTTAATTACAAAGATTATAATACCAAGATTATCAGATCTGCATAAGTTTATCTTTTTGTTTTTACTTTTTTTTTCTATTGCATATTTTTAAAAGCTAAATTTAATTAAACAATACATAAAATTATTACCTAATTATTAGCTGTTCTATTGCGCTAACTATTAGCTCTCCAAGAAAGCTAATAATTAGCGCAGATTATTTATTTGATGCACTATTATTTTTAATGCAATATTATATTTGATGTCTTATATATTTGATGTCTTATATATTTGATGTAATATTATTTTTAATGCAATATTATATTTGATGTAATATATACTTGATGGAATATTATTTTTAATGCAATATTATTTTTGATACAATATGATCTCTTATGGAACAACTATGGACACATTGTTTGAAGAGAATGAGGGCATCTTTTATAGCATTGAGGCATGTTTGGGGCATCTTCTTTTTAAAGAATGGGGTTATCTTTAAGAGACAAATCTTTTTAAATATCTCCTTAAGGAATCTATTCCTCTTAAAAGACCAATTCCATGGCTAGTAATTTCTCTTAAGGGAACGATGTTCTTGCCTACAAATTTAGTAATTTTGCTCACTTCCCTTAAAAGACTGATTCCCCGTAATTCCCCAAATTATTATTAATTCATCAGATTTTTTTTGATGCAATATTATTTTTAATGCGATATTATATTTGATGCAATATTATTTTTAATGCGATATTATATTTGATGCAATATTATTTTTGGTGCAATAGGATCTCCTATGGAACTGCTATTATTTTTGACACAATATTATTTTTAATGTTTATATTTGATGCAATATTATTTTTAATGCGATATTATATTTGATGCAATATTATTTTTGGTGCAATAGGATCTCCTATGGAACTGCTACGGACACTCGAGGATATCTTTAATGGACAAATCTTTTTAAATATCCCTTTAAGGAACCCTTAAAAGACCAATTCTATGGCGAGAGATCTTTAAGGGACCAGTTCTCCTTAAAGGGCCGATTCCCTAGCTATTAATCCCCCTCAAAGGATGAATTCCATTTTTTGGCAACAACACCTCTGGATACTATCTAATCGAAATTATATTTTCTCTTTTCAAGGAACAATTGCTAAACATCTGTGGAACAACAGTGTTTCAGTGGAATGTACTTTAAGAAGAGCTGTCTTAGATAGTAGGAGGATCTTTAAGGGACCAACTGCACCCCGCCTTGTCACGGAAACCTTATTAACATGAAAGAAATCGTGTACCAACACAACTCATCCGATAAAATATCTTAAATATGGGGTGAATTTCGATATGCATGACATCGGATTCATTGATGAGACGTGAGGTGTTATCGATATGAAGAACAGTTGAAAAAGATGATTATTACTAAAAAGTGTTATTAATTTTGATTATTGGCTTTTTGCGCCCATGTGTGGTCATGAAACACTTTACAGTGTACCTAAATAGTGCCCCTAAATTGGTTGAGAATGGTGTGGACAGAAGTAATTGTAGGCTTTTGTGGATGATTATAGAAAAATTCTGATAAAGCAACTTTAAAAATAAAATCTTTTTTTTCCATGTATTGCGCAGGTCTTTCTTAGAACTGAGATTAGTGAAATGCCGTGTTAAATGGAGTAAAATGGAGACAGAAAAAAAGGAAACCATAATCACAATGTAAATTTATTACAGATATGCATTAACATCTACGGGTCTGATGGCCGAGTGACCAGCACTCTGGCGCTCGGTGCCACAGGTTTCGGGTTCGAGTACCGGCGGTGACATAGCTGTTTTTAGTGGTTCGGAATCCACTTTAAGCCGTAGGTAAGATCTAATATGACATGCTGGGCATCAGAATGGCAATCCTACCCTTGTAAAATCAAAACATCTCCTGTCCAAAAGGCGGCCTGGTGGTCAAGTAGCTAGCGCTCTGGCTTTTGGTATCCCAGTCTTCATATTCTAATCCTGGCGATGGAATGGATGTTCGTGAGGGAATCGGAATCCACTTTAAACTGTAAGTCCCGGTCTGTGTAGCTCTCGTGTGCACTAGATGGCCGTAGAGCGACAATCCAAACCAAACCTATCCAGAAATCTGCCATTAGATTATTATCCACTGATAAGATCCACATCTACGTCTACACCTATTTTCACTGCTCTACTCTTCAAACAGTTAAATATATATATATATATACAATATTACACATTTTGAAGGAAGAGGGCGCTGCCATAGATTCATCAAGCATTACGTAAGTCAGGTAAATAACTATGTTACTAGCCTGCATCATGCCTCAGTTACAACGACAGCAGCTAACTGAAAGATGAAAGTTCGAATCCCTAAAAAAGGTTTCGTTTTAAGAAATTAGATGCCCGGATAACGTTTATGATAGGGTATGTAAAAATTATCTGTTGATTGGTCCCCCAATTGTTTATCCGGGTTTCTCCAATATATCACGCAAATGTGATAAAGTTTCCTTTAAAATTTCTGACAGATATAATTATTTTCTCGCAACCGAAAATAAGATATTCATATATTATAATAAGATATATATAGATTAGTAGGACAAAACATCACAATTTTAAAAATAAAAACGTGTATATGAGACATCACATAAAATATTAATTTACCTTCATACATTTCACTATTGATGCATCTAAATTAACTGTATTACTCATGAGTTTTAGTAGCGGCCTGATGGCCAATTGGTTAGCCCTTTGGCCATTTGTAATTCAGGTTCGAAACCTGGCGGTGGGGTGGATGAGCGTTTGTAGTTCGGAATCCATGTTAAACTGTAGATCCCGGTCTAATTATCCAAAAGTGTGCATAAAATGACCGTAGCGCGACAAACTAAACCTAATGCGTTTTAGTAAAATTTTATCAGTATTAACAATTTTTTATGGTAATACTGATTAAGCATTTCAGCAATACTTTCTTAAGAAAATAAAAGTATGTATCACTTTTTCTGTTTAAATATTGCCTTGATAATGATAATTTAGAACATGGTGGATCTTATCTTTCACATAGAAAAAAAAACAATAGATAACCTGAAAATTGTTCAAGGCAATTTGCGCTTAATAAAAAATGTAATTAAAGTTTTTTTAAAACAATTTAACACAATCGGGAATGATTGTTTCTGTTTGTCTCTCTACCGTAATCTGGTGCACACGAGGGCTAAACAGACCGAGAGCTACAGTTTAAAGAGGATTCCGAACCACTAACAAATATACCTGCCATCGCCAGGATTCGAGCCTGAAGCCTGTGGTACCAAAGGCCAGAGCAGTAGCCATTGGCCATCAGGGTAGCTGCTTGAAGCAAAGAGAAGGGTAGTAGTTCAAGATGACAACTTTGAGTTCGTTCAAAACTATGGTACAACATGTGGGTAATCCATAGGTAATGCAACATGCAAGTGCATTATAATAAATCTTTGGATAACGGCTACTTCATTGGTGCTACTTCTATTGGCGAATGACCTCAGGTCAATGTACTTAATTTCATATGGAGATTGGTTTGTCGCTCTAGTCATTTTGTGCACCCTTTAGGCTAATTAGATAGAAAAAGGTGATAAAATAACCACCTAGGATATCTTAAGGAAGTAATCAAATAAGTTTGACGATCTCTGTATCAGTAATTATGTATTATAATATTACAATTGGCCATCAGGCAGTTTCATATGGAGAGGGATTTAATATAATATATATATATATATATTTATATATTTACAGAAAAACTTTAAAAAAAATACCTTTTTTTATAAAGTTGAATAATAGAGATTTTAGATTCTTCAAGGAATAAAGTATCAAGCCTCCGCAAATTATTTTACCAATAATCTTCGGTATCAAGTACCGGACTATTTCAAAGCTCTTTTATAAGGAGGAAAATCACTATTGATTCAGAAACGTTGAAAATATTTTCCGACTGATAATGTATTCAATTCCATTTTATTCTTTGCATCAAAAAGCATTGCAAATGCAAATATCTATCTTTCAGCTTTTTTTCCCCCGACATAAAAAAAAGAAAGAATTTTAAGTTCTGAAGTAGTAGCCGGAATATTGGCATTTCCATCAAATTTATATTCTAAAACTTCAAATAAAAAATTCGATAAGTTCATCCTTTTTTGTCAGACGCAGGACTTTCTAAACTGTATAAATCCATTGAATGCTATTTAAGGTTTGTTGGCTTTTTCTATCAAAAGCTGAATTGGTAATTCATGACTCTCCCCATTAACTTTATCAAATTTTAAACAGTATTTAAAATGCAATCATTGAAAAGGTTATTATTTAACTTTATAATATTAAGTATTATAATACATCAAATTCATTTTAGATGAATGCAGATTTTTTATATGATTGAGTAAATCAAATGATTCAAGTTTAAATTCAATGATTCAAGTTTAAATTCAATGATTCAAGTTTAAATTCAATGATTCAAGTTTAAATTCAATGATTCAAATTTAAATTCAATGATTCAAATTTAAATTCAATGATTCAAATTCAATAATTCAAATTTAAATTCAATGATTCAAATTCAATAATTCAAATTTAAATTCAAATGATTCAAATTCAATAATTCAAATTTAAATTCAAATGATTCAAATTAAAATGATTCAAATTAAAATTCAATTATTCAAATTCAAATTCAATGATTCAAATTCAAATGATTCAAATTCAAATTCAATGATTCAAATTCAAATTCAATGATTCAAATTCAAATGATTCAAATTTAAATTATTCAAATTCAGATGATTCAAATTTAAATTCAATGAATTCAAATTTAAATTCAAATTATTCAAATTCAAATGATTCAAATTCAATGACTCAAATTCATATGATTCAAATTCATATGATTCAAATTCAATGACTCAAATTCATTGATTCAAATTCATTGATTCAAATTCAATGACTCAAATTCATTGATTCAAATTCAATTATTCAAATTCAAATTCAATTATTCAAATTCAATTCAATTATTCAAATTCAAATTCAATTATTCAAATTCAAATTCAGTGATAGAAATTCAAATGATTCGAATTCAAAATGATTCAAACTCAAATGTTTCAGATCGATCTAGTAACGCCTCATTATATCGCTTATAAAGAGGTTTGTAACTATTTTCTTAAACTAATCATAATGTGTGATGTTGTAAGCTATTGTTATGTGTACATACACAAGGAAAAAAATTTTTTAAATATAACTACTATTTTTTTTGTTAGAAAGTAGCTGAGGTTTGTGGATTTTTTTATTATTATTTTTTATTTCGGGAGGGGATTCATTAATATAATAGTGTGCGTATGCCTTAAAAATAATATTAGATAATGAAAGAGAGATTTTAATTACAATTTAAACAATTATGAAAAGTTATTAAAAATAATTTTTATTTTATTTCGAGAACAAATGTTTTAAATGTGATAAATTTTTAAAAAAATAATACATTGAAATGAAACAGACAGATGTCCTAAAAACTGAAATATATAATATATATATATATATATATATATATATATATATATATACACTTAGTCACAAAAGTAAGTATGCAGAGTGTATGTGATGATGTCCTATGAAAAAAAACCAGACCTACAATATTAGAGTTTTCAAATTAACGATTTATTTCGATTATAGCAAAATCGAGTTTAGTAACAAAATGAAAAGTAATTAAAAAATACAAATATTTAATTAGCAAGATGAGCTTAACTTAAAATAGGATGTAATTTACATCATAAAAGTAAGTATGCAAACAAAAACAAAGACATGAATATTGCAAATTTTACAACTTTTCAAAAACATTAGTAGTTTGTTGGATAGCCTTTGGCCTTTATAACAGCTCTCAATCTAGATGGCACTGATTTCACTAAATTTTGAGTGACAGAAGATGGTATTTTCTGCCACTCTTCCAAAAGGGCTTTTTTTAGATTATTCTTAGTTTTGATCTCTTGCTTTCTAATTTGGCGATCGAGATAATCCCACAAGTGTTCAATGGGATTAAGATCAGGTGACTGCGGTGGGGTTTTTAGCTGTTTTCGCACGTGATATAGCAGCCATTCCCGAACAACCCGAGCAGTATGTTTGGGATCATTATCTTGTCGGAAAGTGAAGGATCCATTGAGTCCCAACTTAGAAACACTTTGGCTTAGATTATTCTTTAAAATATTCAAATAGCTATATTGATTCATTATTCCTTCGATTATAACTAAATTTCCTACTACAGTTGCTGCCATGCAACCTCAAACCATAATCGAACCACCACCGTGTTTCACAGTTCCTTTCAAGTTCTTTGGAGGAAAGCAAATGCAGCTCTAGAACCAAACTTTTTGGTGTCCATCTGGCCCGTGGATGTTGAATTTACTTTCATCCGAAAATATCACGGAATTCCAAAATTCACTTTGATTCAAATTCACGCAATTCACTTTGCTAACAAATGGTTTTCTTCGCATATTTCAACCATGGTATCCTGCTTTCGGTAACACACGGCGAATTGTTTCAGGATTGCATGACTTCACAAAATTGTTTTTCACATCAGTTGTCAATTTTGGTGCGCTAATCGTCAGATTGTTTTTCACATTTCCAACAATAATTCGCCTTTCTCGATCCATCAAAATGGGCGGTCGTCCTGTTCTTGGCTTGTTTAGAGTATTTCCCTCAGCCTGGAACTTTTCTATGGTTTTTTGTACTGTTGCTGGACTTTTGCCTATGATTTTAGCGATTTGTCTTTGGACTTGCTTTCCTTATAGAGCTTTATTATTGCATCCTTTAGATCTTTTGATAATTCTTTTCCACAAGGAGCCATTGGTAAATTGTTGATGTACTTAAAGCTCAAACTTACAATCTTTGTAGCAGAACTTCTAAACTTATCACTGAAATACGAAACATCATCCGAGAAGTTTCATTCAGCCTATTTAAAAGTCAAAAATTCAGAGTGCATTTATACTTTTGTGATTTAAATTTCTACTGGTAGTTAACAAAATTACCCTTAAAGTTTTTTAAAATGTAATGTTTTGGTTTATTTTTCATTACTTTATGACTTGAATCAGAAGATATAAACAGCACTCTCCAAAATAATATTTTTCTTATATTTATTTGAGAACTAGAGCTTTTTCACTTAAGCTATGAGTTGCATACTTACTTTTGTACTAAGTGTATATATTACTTTTGTGACTAAGTGTATATATTACTTTTGTGACTAAGTGTATATATTACTTTTGTGACTAAGTGTATATATTACTTTTGTGACTAAGTGTTTCTGCTTCTAAAGCATACCTTTTTAGAAAGTATTCAAAGGTATTAACTTGTTCATTCATCCTCGATATTAAAGAAATTCTTCAAACAACACATAATTTTAATTTTAAAAACAAAATTTGTTAATTAAATATATTAAATTAAATTTTTGTTAAAACTTTTTATACATTGCTGAACCTCGTTTTGTACTTTATATATTACGAAGAACCAACCAATGGGTGATGAAGGCTGGATGTTGATTTTTGAGGGATATCGGCCCACATTTACGTTTCGAATGGGAGAAATACTTCCACCTACTAGCCTGACTAAGGATGCAAGAAGTTTTACACACTCTCCTCGCTTCTGAACACTGCTGCCGGATTCGAATCTGACCATTTCTACACACTAGCTGAAGTTAACCCTGGGTTTCAATGTGTTATTTGAATGTGTAACTATAATATGCGCAGTGTAAATTTCCGGAGTGCATTGTGAATCTTCTCATGGCTCTTTTTACCATCCCTTTATCTTATAGTAGAAGAAAATCTATGAAAACGGAAGCTGGTTTCTAAATTTGTGTCACATACAGCCAAGAGGTTTCTATTCACAATGAAAGATTCCACTTCCGAAAGATTCAACTCAGACAATCTTCAATTCTTTAATTCAAAAAAAGTCACATATAACTATGAGAATGCTATGAATAGCCTGAGTGAGGATGCGGGGTACTTTACACTCTCTCCTTGTTTCTGAACACTACTAATGAACTCGAACCTAACTTTTTCTACGCACAAGCTGAAGTTACCTATGTGTTTCAATGTGTAATCAATGTATTTCAATACAACAGACACGAATTGTTCTAGATGTAATCAATGTGTTTTAATGTGTAATTTGAATGAGCAACCATAATATGCGCAATGTGAATTTTCCGCAGTGTATCGTGTTTGAATCGCCTTAATATGTACAATGTGTTCTCATGTCTCTTTATTCCCTCACCTTATCTTATAGTAGATAGCAATCTATGAAAACGAAAGCTGGTTTCTAAATTTCAGTCACATACAGCCACAATGTTTCTATTCACAACGCAAGATTCCACTCATAGTTTCAATTCTCTAATTCAGTTTTCAGAAAATGTCACAACACGAGAAGGCCATAACTATCCTGACTACGATGCGACATACTTTACACTCTCTCTTTGTTTCTGAACAGTACTAAAGGACTCAAAACTAACCCTTTCTACACACTAGCTGAAGTTACCATGTGTTTCAATATGTAATCAATGAGTTTCAATGTGTAATCAATGAGTTTCAATGTGTAATTTGAATGTGTAACCATAATATGTGGAGCGTGAATCTCCGCAGTTCAATGTGAATCTTCGTGTTTGAATCACCTTAACATGGGCAATGTGTCTGTTTTTTCCCCTCACCTTATCTTATAGTAGATGACAATCTATCAAAGCGGAAGCTGGTTTCTAGATTTGAATCACATACAACCACGAGGTTTCTATTCACAACGAAAGCTACCACTCATATTTTCAACAGTCGGATAATTCGGGCAATCTTAAATTCTCTAATTCAGTTTTCAAAACTAGTCACATATAACTACCATGCCATGACTACGCATAGCCACGAGAATGCCATAACTAGCCTGACTAATGCGAGATACTTTACATACTCTCCTCGTTTCTGAGCGGCCTGATGGCCAATTGGCAGCGCTCTGGCCTTCGGTGCTATAGGCTTCAGGGTTCGAATCCTGGCGGTGGCATTGATGTTTGTTGGGGGTTCGGAATCCACGTTAAACTGTAGGTCCGTCTAATTAGCCCCATGTGTGTACGAAGCGTAGAGCGACAAACCAAAGCAAACCTCGTTTCTGAACACGGCTAAGAACCTCGTAACCTAACCCTTTCTACTCACTAGCTGGAGTTACCCCTGTGTTTCAATGTGTAATCAATGAGTTTCAATGTGTAATTTGAATGCGTAACCATAATATGCGCAATGTGAATTTCCGCAGTGTATCGTGAATCACTTTAATATGCACAATGTGTTTTCATGTATCTTTTTCCCCTCACCTTATCTCATAGTAGATGACAATCTATCAAAAGGAAAGCTGGTTTCTAAATTTGAGTCACATACAGCTACGATGTCTTTATTCTCAACGAAAGATTCCACTCATAGTTTGAACTCAAACAATTTTAAATTCTTGAATTCAGTTTTCAAAAACAGTCACATATAACCCTGAAGAATGTCATTCATAGATAAAAACTTTCCATAACTTCCATTCATAATTTCAGTTCTTCATCATTCGTATCATAAGGTCGACTTACAGCCTCTACCTCATCTCCCAAATATGCGTTTTATTTTTATTTAATAAACTATGGCGTCATTCCTTGCCCAGAATTCTTATAGTTTACGCAAACAACAATAGAACAAAAAAGAAAAAAAAAATGATTCACATACGACAGACTTCCCATTTCAGGACTGTTGTTTCTTTCCCACACAGCTCCACATGACATACGATCCAGTTCAAAACAAATCATGGGAAACGTGAGTTTCGACTTTAATCTGTCCGTTTTACGTTAAATACCATCTGGACTTCGTTTGGCGTCGTCTACTGTCTGCGAGTTGTTTTACGAGGAAACCTGCTGATACTAGCGACATTAATACATTACAAGGAGTCCCATTCTCTTATGAAATGTAAAGATTCGAGTAAGGATTGTATTGTACATATGTAAAGAACAACATGTCTAAAGAAAGATTAAGTTTTGTAACTGTGATTATGTCGTTAATTTATATGCAGCATATGAATATTTAGTTTAATCTATGGAACACTGTCCTAATATGGAGTTAAAAGCGCTAACATATATGATATTCAGAACTAAAAAAAATTGTTATTTTGTGAAAAAAATTATAAATTCGGTTTTTACCTATTTGTAGAGTGTATAAGACATCCCATTCTTTTTTTAAATTAAAAATTCAAGTTAGGATTGTATCTTACATATGTAAAGAACAACATGTTTAAAAGCATTAAAGATTAAGTTTTATGACTGTGTTATGTCCCTAATTTATATGGAGCATATGAATATATAGCTTTATGTATCAATATCCTAATATGGAGTTAAAGGACTATCATCTTAGACCTTTAACTGACATGATATTCAGAAATAAAATGACATGATATTCAGAAATAAAAATAGTTGCTATTTTACGAAGAAAAAAAAATTATAAATTTTGTTTCCAATTAATTGTGTAGAATGTGTAAGACAACCCAGTCTCTTTTGAAATGTAAAGATTCGAGTTAGGATTGTATTGTACATATGTAAAGAACAACATGTCTAAGAGACATTAAAGATTAAGCTTTATAACTGTGATTATGTCGTTAATTTATATGCAACATATGAATATTTAGTTTAAAATATGCAACAATGTCCTAATATGGAGTTAAAATCGCTAACATGAGACATGATATTCACAAGTAAAAAAAAAATTGATATTTTATGAAGAAAAATTTACAAATTTTGAAGAAGTCCCACTCTTTTTTGAATTGTAAAAATTCAAGTTATGTAACGAACAACATGTTTAAAAGCAATAAAGATTATGTTTTATAATTGTGATTATGTGCCTAATTTATATGCAGCTTATGAATATATAGTTAAAAATATGCAGCAATGTCCTAATATGGAGTTTATAGCATTAACATGAGGCATGATATACAAAACTAAAAAACTGTTGATGATGAATGAAGTGGTATAAGGGGATGTGAAGCAACAAGGACTATAATCCCCTAATCACTATATATATGAACAGTTAGTTTTTTCCTATTTTTAATATGTCACTCTCCACAACGCTCTACGATCGTGTTAGACCGGGACCTACGGTTTAAAGTGGATTCTGAACCACTACAAACATCCATGGTACCGCCGGGACTCGAACCCGAAACCTGTGGTACCGAGCGCCAGAGCGCTAGTCACTCGGCCATTCAGGCCCCAAAAAACTGTTATTTTATGAAGAAAAAAAATTATAAATTCTGTTTCCAATTAATTGTGGGGAATGTGTAAGCCGTCCCATTCTCTTTTGAAATGTAAAGATTCAAGTTAGGATTATATCTTACATATGTAAAGAACAACATGCTTAAAACCATTAAAAATCTAGTTTTATAACTGTGAGTATGTCCCTAATTTATAAGGAGCATATGAATTTTTAGCTTAATGTACGCACCAATGTTCTAATATGGAGTTAAAAGCACTAACATGAGACATAATACTTTTTTGTTCCAATGCAGCTGGCAAACACTTAGACAGCTTGGTCTTGGATGCCTTAAGGCAAGCGCTGCACAGACGTTACTCACTTTGCATTACCCAGAGGGCGCGTGTAACTTGAAGATACGGATGCGGAGTAACAATTCCCTCGTAACGCTCTACGATCTTATTAGGACCGGGACCTACCGTTTAAAGTGGATTCCGAACCAGTACAAACATCCATGGCACCACCGGGACTCGAACCCGAAACCTGTGGTACGGATCGCCAGAGCGCTTGTGAGCATGAGGACTGAAGTTAATTCCGTTGACGGCTTTTTTTAGACACTATTTCAAAAAACGAAGAGATTCGATGGCGTTTGTGATGTTCAGTATCTTGCCTCGTTAATCGGACAGCCTGGTGAGAGTGGATCCTGAATGGCTGAGTGTCTAGCGCTCTGGCATTCGGTATCACAGATTTCAGGTTCGAATCCCAGCGGTACCATGAATGTTTGTAGTGGTTCGGAATCCACTTTAAGCCGTAGGTCCCAGTCTCATATGATTGTTGAGCATCACAGAACCAAGTCAGACTTCTACCTACGGGTGCTCCATCACAACTGAAGCTGCCCCCTTTCCCGTCAATCATGAATCTATACAAGTTCGTGGTCTTAGTCTAGATGTCTACCAAGTGGAGATAAGAAACATCAACCAGGTGAGAATTTTCCGGGTTTTCTCTCATGCGATATGCAAATGGGGCGTAATTCCCCCTCAAAGTTCTCCCGGAATTCCGTGCCCTCCTCCTTCAGCGATACTGAGTCAAGTCAGACTTCTACCTACGGGTGTTCCATCACAATAAAAGCTGCCTCCCCTTTCCCTCCTTCCATGAGAACCCACAGGTTCTTTTACCCGGTCTAGATGTGTCTATCTACCATGTGGGATAAGAAATAACAACATATTGCAAATGAGAATTTTACAAAAATAAATTCTATTCTAAACTGAATCGTTATGAGCTGAAATAAAATATTAAGTGAGACCAGAACATTTCTCCATTTGTTAATAATATAATGTGCCCAATTTTTAAAAATTATATAATTTTAATATAAAAAACATCTTTGAGAAAATTCATATTTTATCGAAAACCGCAGAGCAATTAAAACGTATTCCATCTACTGAGAATTATTTGCATTTCCAGCGCTTTTCTTAAAATATGCAAACATTTTTTATGCAGAAAATAAAATAGAAAATATTGAATAAAATATTTTTCTAAATATTTTAATGTTTTAACTTTTTCTGAAACTAAAACTAGATCATATTCTCCGATTTTTCTCTAATTAAAATCTTTTTTAAATAAAAATTTACAAATTATGTATTTTAAGTAAAGTGTATTTTAGCAATAAAATAGAAAACAGTGAATATAATATTTTTCTAATATTTTAATTTTTACGTTTTTTTCTGAAATTAAAACCGATCATGTTCTCTGATTCACCTTACATTAAAATATTTTAATTAGAAATTAAATTTTTTGAAGGAAAATAACTTTCGCAATGAAATAAAAGCATTGAATAAAATATGTAGTTTTTATGTTTGGTTTTTTTTTTCTGTAACTGAAGTCGTATCATGTTCTTTGACTTACCTCAACATCTACAAAAACTACTTCACTTTACAGATTAAAATCTTTTGAAAATAATATTACATATCATATTATTTAAAGAAAATGAGCTTATGATGAAATAGACATCGGAAAATCCTGGTCGATGTATCATTGACGTAGCTGTTTGTCCAAATGAAAGAAAAAACAGAAATATTTTTTTTATAAATTACTAATTTTAATGTATAATTAAATTTTTCCCGGATTCTATTCGCCTCAAAAAGTAAGGAAAAATTGAATCATTAAAATGCATTGTCATGTTTTCAAGAAATAGAAAGTCTTATTATTAACATCAATTATATCAGTATACATATCGATATCAATTATATCAGTATATACACTGAAGTGACAAAAGTCATGGGATAGCAATATGCAAATTTTCAGATGGCAGTAGCATCGCGTAGAACAGGTATAAATGCGCAGTGCTTTCAGAGCTTTCTGTTTCTGTTATTCATGTGAATAGGTTTTGACGTGATGATGACCGCACGACGGGAATTAACAGACTTTGAACGCGGAATGTTAGTTGGAGCTAGACGCATGGGTCATGCCATTTCGGAAATCGTTAGGGAATTCAACATTCCCAGATCCACTGTGTCAAGAGTGTGCCGAGAGTATGAAATTTCAGGCATAACATCCCACCATGGACAGCGCAGTGGTCGACCGCCTGCACTTAACGACCGGGACCGGCGACGTCTGCAAAGAGTCGTAAATTCTAACAGACAAGCAACACTGCGTCAAATAACCGCAGAAATCAATGTGGGACGTACAAGGGACTTGTCTGTTAAAACTGTGCGGAGAAATTTGGCTTTCTTGGGCTATTCCAGCAGAAGACCGACTCGAGTGCCTTTACTGACAGAACGACATCGCTTGCAGCGACTCTCGTGGGCACGTGAGCATATCGGTTGGTCCCTAGATGAATGGAAAACCGTGGCCTGGTCCTATGAGTCACGATTTCAGTTGGTAAGAGCTGATGGTAGGGTTCGAGTGTGGCGCAGACCCCACGAAGCTATGGACCCAAACTGTCAGCAAGGCACTGTTCAAGCTGGTGGTGGCTCCGTAATGGTGTGGGCAGTTTTTTGATGGCATGGACTTGGTCCTCTGGTGCGACTGGACCGAACATTGACTGGACATGCTTATTTTCAGCTACTTGGAGATCACTTGCAGCCATTCATGGACTTCATGTACCCAAACAACGATGGGATTTTTATGGATGACAATGCGCCATGTCACCGGGCCACAACTGTTCGCGATTGGTTTGAAGAACATTCTGGACAATTCCAACGAATGATCTGGCCACCTAGATCGCCCGACAAGAATCCCATCGAGCATTTATGGGACATCATCGAGAGGTCTGTTCGTGCCCAAAATCCTGCACCATCAACGCTTTCACAATTATGGACGTCTATCGAGACAGCATGGCTCAATATTCCTGCAGAAGACTTCCAACGACTTGTTGAGTCCATGCCACGTCGAGTTGCTGCACTTCGCCGGGCGAAAGGAGGGCCGACACGATATTAAGAGGTATCCCATGACTTTTGTCACTTCAGTGTATATCAGTATACATATAACTTTAAATAATATCAGAAAGTCAAATATTTTATAACCCCATTATATTCGTTTTACTGATTAAAATAGCATATAATATTTCCAAATAATAAAATAATTAACAAATCCTTCGTTTTCCTGTTATAAAATAGTTTCTGATCTGTATTTTGACTTTGCCTTAAAAATATGGTTGCGGTAGCCTTTATATTTGATGTAAACATTACAAAAAAATTTTATGGCAAAACAATGCAATTTTAATCATCATAATTTTAATAATTTCAGTTATGTAATTATCCGTAGGAAAATTTATGATATATTTAAAAGTAATTATTGTGCATTAATTGCATAATATGCATTAAGAATTTATCCCTTCTTAAAGAAATCAAAAAAAATTTTGTACTACTTCCTATTGTGAATAAATTGAAACATAATTTGAAATTAATTTTAAACATAATTTTAAAAATTGCATACGTTTTTATTTTCGTGTCATAATATAAATTTGTTTTATTAAAAATTAAAAAATACAATAATTTATACATATAAATCAAATTAAAAAATAGTTTTAATATAAATTTAAAATTTTATTTAAAAAATTATTGTTGATTCATTAAAGTAAAAAAAAATATATATTCTAATAAATGGAAAATTTAATTTTTCTATATTCTATTCATTCACATATTCTAGAATTTTCCCCAAAATTTCCTGTAGGAATACTGACTAAATTTAACAGTTTCCGTAAAACTTTTTATCTTTACGCTCGCCCTAACAATAAAAAATTGTATTTCTCAACTCCCAACACATTTTATCATTAAATAACATAGTAATTTTAATTCTTCATCCAATTTATTTTGCATTAACAATATGGTCATGGTCGTATTTCAGAATTAAATTACACAAAATATTAGTTAACAAAAAAACTATTATTGATGAAATTAAATCAATATTGTCATTTAATTACCATGCAATGATATTATATGCTAAATCCTCCCCTTTAAATACTCTCGTAATTCGAACTTCTTTAAAGTGGGATAATTTGACATCGTACTTTATAATTTGAGATATGCTGTATTTAACACGAAACTAAATAATTAATTTTTGCCATTCTTTTAATTTATTTAAAAATTTAATTAATTTATTTTGCATTAAAAATATGGTCATGGCAGGGATTAATATTTCAGAATTTAATTACGCACAATTATTATTGTTGAAATTAATTAATGAATATTGGTTAACAAAAACTATTATTGATGACATTAAATCAATATTGTCATTTAATCGCCATATAATGATATTACATGCCAATGTCTCACACTGTGATTACTGCCAAAGCTTCACACAGAGCTCCAAAATTAATTTTTAGCATTCTTTTAATTTATTTTCTATCTACAGAAAAATGCATGCCTCCTACCCTTATCGAAAAGCTTCACCTGCAATACGAGAAGAGCATTATAAAATAAAACGGGGCTCCTATATAATTTTCCTAATTTATTTAAGATTTAATTTTTAACTATAGTAAAATAGTTTTGTACCTCATCTACTTTCAACACATGCCCTCCTTGGGGACTGAGCCTTTCTGTATGAGAACTATAAGGCACAATAGTCCATTTTACTATGAGTATAAAGTAAAATAATAACGTTTAACTATAAGTATAACCTCGTTTTACTGTAAATATAAAGTAAAACGAGGGCCGATATTATATTTTAACAATTTTTTTTTTAAATATTTAGGGAATAATTTTTATCTATAGCAAAATAATTTATGCTTCCACCCTCTTTCAACACCCCCCCCCCACTGGGGACAGTGCCCTATAGTTTAGAGATCACTGCAATATAAGATAAACCCCATTTTCCCCTCACACAAAAGAGTCGAATCCCTAGCATTTACGACCATTAACTTTAAACCACCCTCGCTTTAATGACCCCAAATTAAATGCCTGTTGTTCCCTTCGACACCTGTGGATCCCCCCTTCCCTCCCATCCATTCTCCAGGTTCTCTCCAGACAGGTGCATCTTCATTGGACGCCCTTAAAAACACAAGCTCGATCCTCATCTGGAAAACTTTCCTTTCCAACTTCCAAAAAGAACGTGCAAAGCTGCAAGGGAGGTGTGTCCCACATATTGGCCAATCTGAGGATCGCATTCGCCTCAAGGTCGTGGGCGGTCAGAATCAAACGTGGATCCCGAACACTTCTAAGCAGCGAAAAAGAGCGGCGTGTTTTGCTTTGGGATGTCTTCCAATACAAACCATCTGCTTGTTTGATGTCGCCTCACGATCAACCAGCCATTCAAATTCACTCCCACACCACGGGATATTGACAACCTCTTGCCAAAGTTGACATTTCCGATATTATATCCTGATTTTTTTTAAAAATATTTCAGTGTTTTATGGTTTTTCTTTTATCAGCCTTCTAGATTTGCCTGTTGAAAAAAAAAATTTAATTTTTAAATTTTTTGGATCAAAAATAAGAATGAAATAAATTTTGTATCAAGTTTCATCTCTGTCTACCCCGCTAAATATTATTGGAGATGTTTCAATTTTTCATTTTAGGGAATTAAAAGTTATAAATCTTTAAAAACTAAAAAGGAAAAATACTGTGTACTCAATACGAAGAAGGATTGCGATCAGGATACATCTCATGTCTTCAGGATAAATTAAATACAAACTTGATAGAAGGCAAAATGAAAATTTTAACCATCTTCTTTTTCATCATGTTGACACTTCAGTGCATTCCAGCAAGACGTCGAAGATCTCAGCATTGCCGCGAAAAGTTGGACCAGACTGCCAGTATGGTATTTACTGGTACCGTTGAAAAATTGTACCGATCCAGGTCTGCAACGTACCGCGGCGTGGTCAAAGTGAAAAGAGTGGTCAAAGGAGACTCCAGTTTTTCTGACAACACGGTCATAGTGGAAGGATTTGGAGATCCAAACATCTGCCACAGCGATGTTCGTGAAAGAGATACGAGAATTTTTCTGGTTACTTTACTGGACAATGGTCATCTGAGATTGAATTCCAGCGTAGTTAGAGTCACAGTGTCCAATCTGGATAAAGCTGTTGCTGCTGTAAAAGGTGAGCTAAGAATTTTAATTGCTTTCTGTGAGTTTTAACTAGTTCTATAAGTTGCCATATCTTTTAAAGAACATATTTAGGATTGAAGTTGTCAGTGTTTATGAATCTGTCTTCTTCAAATTAAAAATATGTATTTTTATTAATTATTTTACTTGGAAAAATCTGTTATATTTTTAATACTAGTATAGCATTATAAAATGAATCTTTACTTTTAAACTGTTATCTATAAAATTTTGCACCGGTATATTTAAGTAATTAACCGGTATTAATTTTTCACCGGTATATTAAGTATAAAACTAATATACCTCTTAAAAAATGAATAATTTATAAAAATATTTGAATTATAGTTAGAAATGTATAGTATATTATTTCTGTAAAGATTTAACGAATATAAATTTAAAATATTTTTTATTATGAAGGAAATATCAAATTAAGTTAATAATTTATACATTACAGAAATATTATTCCTTCTATGATCTTTTAAAATGTAAATGCTGTACTGATTTTATTAGGAATATTATAAATTATAAGCGAAGGAATAAAAGTATTATTTTTAAAGAATTCTTAAAAAGTTAAATCAAATTATCTTATTTTATTGTATACAAAATATTAAATTATTAACTATTATTGATTTATCATAATATTAAACATGTCTTTAACAATAAAATATATAAATTTTTAATTAAGGGGATATGGTACTGTATAAGTATTTCTATATTTAAAACAATAAGTTCGTATGCATCTTATATAAATGTACATAAAGTACATATTTCCAACAAATAAGGAAAATACATTCAAACAAATATTATTTTAATTTTGAATATTTTCTAGATAAAATTCCTACTATTTGTTCAAATTTCAATGTTTCCAATGCATATTTTTTCCTCATTACTTTTGGAAAGTTTCTTACATTTTTTATATGGTATTTTATATTAAAATTTCTACTGATTATTTATTTTTTAAATATTTTCTATTATAAGAAAAAAAAGAGTCAAAAACCTTTAAAACTGATTTTGTAATTATTTTAAACATCAATTATTAATCCACAGTTTTATTACACACACAGAAATGATATTATACGAAATGATCACATACATACACACACACAAAAGATCCAAATAGTGTATTTAAAAAATAAAAATAGTGTGTTAAAATTTTTTTTTAAATAAATGAAAAAAAAAATTTAAAATAGCGTATTTAAAATTTTTAAGAAGATAAATATAAAAAAATTGAAAACAGTGCATTTAAAATTTAAAAAAAAAAAAAAAAAATTTAAAAATTAATAAATAGTCTACTTAAAATTTTTAAAAATAAATAATAAATAATAGATTATAAATGGAGTATTTAAATTTTTAAACACACTACCACAATGAGAAATTAAAAAATTGAGAAAAAGCGAGTTACACCTTATAAACCTTTAACCTTATATATTTTATTATGAAAAAATAAATAAACAATAGAATTTATACCTTATTTTAAGGTACATAATTAATAAAGTTATAGAACTATTTGAAAACCACAAATACAATTAAAACAATTCGTTAATATGGCCTATTTTAGGATATTGGGTAGCCTAAATGTTGTAATTAATAAACATTTCATTTTCCATTGTTGTCCATTCCATTTTCGTGTTTTCATCTGAAAAGGAACAAATCTTTCATACTTTATGCAGATTCTAATAAGTATTAACTAATAAATTACTTTACTAGGGTAAAAAAAAAAATTTTACACTACATTCGTGACGCGAACAGCCCACTGATAAGAGCTGACCGACAGGCGATGAAAGGGAAGATTCTTATCACTAACTGCCCCACAGTCGTATGTGTGAAAATAAAAAATAAAAGAATTACCGGAGTTTATGACAGCAGCTGCGAGATGTTTATATCGAATTCACCAACAAGTCTCCTCATTTCTGAAAGTAGTGACGGCAATTAAGGCCATTAGAGAATATGAACCTGACTCCTCTTTAAGTTTTACCACTAACTACACGCGGTGACACTCAGCCACGGATTGATGCTTAAAGAAAAACCCCAAAACTAGGTTTTAATTACACCCCCAAATAATATCATAATACATTCTTGTTAAATAAATTCACTCACAATTATATTATTTCGAGAAAAAAAATTAATTTTCAAATATTTATTTCATATTTAATATTATTTAATAGATAAGTCATTTTTAAATTGTTTTGTATATATGCATATAAATGCATTCATAAAATTATGAACCATAAACTTTTGTCCTGTTTTATTTATTTCAAGAAATTCAAATATAAATTAAGTATTGAAATAGTAGGTATTAGATTAGAATCAGAACTGTAATCCTTTGATTTATTGTCAGATCTTTTGTGATATCACAGTATGATATATCGATGCTATTATCAGTAAAAATATCTTCATCTTTATTGATTTTGAAAAGAATATCGCAAAATAAATGCAGGCGGCCATAAGCAATAAATAACGCGCGGTTCTCCGCCATTTTTTGTTACTGAAGGGCATCAAATTAAATGTCTGTAAAAAAAACTTAAAATCGCGATATGACTGTAGTATTTTTTTACAAACTCGTATTTGTCTTAGAATAATAAAAGTTACGCTGATAAGATTTGTCTTAATAATGCTTAGAATGATACGAAATACTCATTTCAGTCAAGAATTAAAAAAAATGTTCTCACTAATTAATAAAAGATACATAATATGATGTAAATATGAACGTAAAACGCACTTAAATATGAGATAAAAGTATTCTCGAATATGGTTTGGTTTGTCACTCTACGGTCATTTTTTGCACATATAAAGTCAATTAGACCGAGATCTACAGTTTAATGTGGATTCCAAACCATTACTACTACACCACACCTCATCACTGTGCCTAGAGCTGAGTTGCCCCTATACAATTTGGGAATGATGTGGGTGAGAAGTCTGATTGGGCTCTGTGACGTTCTACGGTCAAATGAGACCGGGACCTACGGCTTACAGTAGATTCCGAACCACAACAAGCATCAATGGCACCGTCGGGATTCGAACCTAAAGTTTGTAGTACTAAAGGCCAGAGCTCTAGCCAATTGGCCATCAGGCCGCCTCTCGAATATGACACGAAGACAGGAGAAGAAGAATATGTGATGATATATTTGTAAATTTATTTATACATAATACATTTGTATGTATATTTCTAGGTTTTACTGTACATTCGAGATATACCTTTAAAGTATTAATAGAATATTGAAAACATTACCTTTTTTCTGTATTCTTATTCTAATATAAATGTATGTATTGCATGGAAAATAGTTTTGTGTAAAAACATCATTCCTGCCCCCGAGTCCTGGCGGGGCTATTGATGCTTGTAGTGGTTCGGAGTCCACCCTAAACAGGAAACTTTCGGAAAACCCTAAACATTTTATGCTACATTATTCAGGATATTCTGTGTTCGTCTATTTATAATCCTATAAAATTTATTTATACTCGTATTATTTCCTTGTAAATTTTCACGGTACTTTCTACTAATTATGCAGTTTAGTTAAATATCACTCGTCACTCATAAAAGTTATGAACTAATTATGAAATAATTGTGAACTAAAACTGCTAATTTAATATGAACTGTTTTCCAGGGAAACGATACAAGTTTCATCTAGTATGAACTCCTCAATATTTCCCTATAAACTTTAAAAGTACTTTCTGCTAATTGTTCGATGCAGTTAGGCATTACATCTTCTTCTTAAAAATTTGTATATTGCTAAAACTTTTAATTCTAATTAACCAATAAAGTTGAATGTTTGTGGTAATCATTATTTGAAAGATTTTACTTAAAAATCGAAATATTCGTTAATGATGTTCGGATAATAAAGTGTTAAAAAATATGTCATATCTTACAATTACATTAAGGCCTTAAGGCATTAAGGCCTGACAAGTGGCAATGTGCGCCGCTGGTCAGCATTAAGGCTGACATTAAGGCTAAGTTCATTAAGGCTAAGTTCAATCTTCTGATGGCTTTGTTGTAGACATTGTGATGTTCAGCCCCTTGACTCGTTAGTCGGACTACCTGGTTGGAGTTCTCCAAGATTTCTCTCTTACGATACGCAAATGCGAGGTAGTTCCCCTAAAAATCCTCCCGAAAGGCAATGCCTTCCTTCTTCAGTGACATAGAGCCATGTCAGGTTTCTTCCGTCGGGTGCTCCATCGCAATAGAAGCTGCCCATTCCCCTTTTCCTCCTTCCATGAGACCATACTACACATTTTAATAAAATGATAATTCACAAATAAAAGTTTTTAAATTGATAAAAATATCAAATAGCATATTAAGAATACATATTAATTATTTGCACATATAACTTTACAAAAACGTATTAATATATCAATGTTGCTGTATGTACCAGGACGAGTCAATAAGTACTACTACTACTACACCACACCACTGTACCTAGAGCTGAGTTAACAGTTTGGGAACGATGTGAGTGAGAAGTCTAACTGGCCTCCGTGACAGTCTTATAGTCATATGAGACAGGGATCTACGGCTTAAAGTGGATTCCAAACACTTCATGGCGCCGCCGGGACTCGAATCCAAATCCTGGGGCAACGCGCAATAGGGCACTAGACACTTGGACAATCAGGCCCTGGTCAGTAAGTTCTTAAAATCACAGAAATGGACGTATTAGTATCAAAGCAAGTTAGTATCAAGCAGCACCATATGTCAATAAATTGCTGTCAAAGTATGGCCATGTGAGAAAAGGCGGAGAAGTCGTTGTGTGGTTCTATTTTTAAGAAGCAAACTAAACAAAGTATCGGCAAGAGGGATGCTGCGTTTTCTCCCAGTGGAAAACAAATGTAACAGTGTTTCTGATTCAATTGTTGCCCCAACCACCGTATTTCTCTTCCCAAATATGAAAAAGTGACTCACTGGGAGAAGATTCACGTCAAACGAGAATCCAATGCTTATTTTGAGGACTTTCCGAAATCCAATATTTTGGATGGCTTGAAGAAGTTGGAGAAATGTTGGGCTAAGTGCATCGTACTGAAACGGCACTATGTTGAAAAATAAAAATATATCAACTAAAAAAGTCTTTCTATTTTTCTTTAAGTACTTATTGACCCTCTCTCGTAGTTTATATTATATATATTTCGAAATTAATAATTTATTAGCTAATATTTAAAAATATATAAACCCTGAAGTTATATTATTAACGATTAATCACAAAAAATGAATTAATTTTTTGTTAAATTATTTTTTGTTACAGTTTTATTTTACAAATGTAAAAATGTAAGAAAATGTGGAATTAAATTATGAAATTTTACTGCTGCGTAAATAGGATGCAAGGGGAAAAAAATTACGATAACAGTTGATTTATTGAACTATATTAAAATAATAAATTGTTCTACATTGTTTATATGCATTCAGTCTTTTTTTTTTTTTTTTTTTATCTCACTTGGTAGACAGCAACATCTAGACCAAGTCAAGAACCCGTGTAGGGGGTACAGCTTCTGTTGTGATGGAACAACTATAGGTTGAAGTCTGACTTGGACAGTGCCTTTCGGGATGACTTTTAGGAGGAATTCCCCCGCATTTGGGTATCGAATGGATGAAAACCCGAAAAATTCCCACCAGATAGTCTGACTAACGAAGCAAGATGCTTAATATCATAAAAACCATCGAGTCCGTGTTTTTAAAACAGTGGCGCGCGTTGCCACTGAACCACGCGACTCGTGGTTCAGTGGCAACGCGCGCCACTGTACGTAATCAGTCTAAAGTGACCTAGTGGATAGCGCTGTGGCTTTTCAAACAAAGGATGCTTGGTTCGAAACTCGAGAAACGATGCCAAACCGAAAACTTTCATGTTTAGATCTCGAGAAGGACACGGTAAATGTGTGAAACGATCCCAAATGGAAAAAGTAAAATAAATTTTGACCTCAAAAAGAGCTTGGGAACTTTAAGATGCCCTCTTCAACGAATTTTTTTCAAATTCGCTGTAGCACAATGTGGGTACATTATAGCAGCTCCTTTCTTATTGAACCTTGCATAAGGCTGAATCTTCTATATTATGCTACTGTATCTGTCACTTTATTGAACCTTGCATACAGCTGAATCTGCCATATTACTCTGCTGTATCTGCATCTTTAGTGAAACATGCATAAAGGCTGAATCTGCTATGTATCTACCATTCTATCATCTAATAATTCATGTCAAATTACACAGAATTCCAAAGCACTATTAACATGTAAAATTCAGGAAACTTCTTTGTAGTAAGTCTTTTCAGAACGGTCAGAACTAAAATGACCTGTCATTCTTTAAAAAATTTTAGATTCCAAAGCATAAGAATGCTCCAGATTTTAACACCAACTTAAATCTTCCATTGAAACAAAGCGCTTATTATTTGCTTCACCGTCGAGGTATAATTCTTCCATAAATTGCCGTCTTCAATATTTTATCACGCAAATTAGGCATGAAATATTAATGTCTGCGGTTTTGTGGTGATTGATACCCTTTAAAACATTCAGCTTATGTTCTGGAGGCGTCGAGATTTTAGCAGCGCGCTGTGGTTTCAAGATACAGACCGCCCTTGTTCAAACCTACCGGCCATTTGCATGTAAACAGCTTAATTATGTATGGCAGACGCTTGCAGGGCGCGTGGACGAGATTCTGGAGTGGGCAGCGGAAGTCTGTGCCAGAAAAACGGCGAGATAAAAGTGTGCTGAGGTGATATATAATAGAGGTGGCTTGCCCAGGGGTGTGAAGTCAGTCAGCTTCCTGAAGCACTTTATTTCAGGAAGCTGCTCGAAATTAACATGAATGACAGGATGTCAGTGATATCTTATAATAACTACCGTTTGTAGGTGTAAAAAAAATAATAAAGTGGTTGAATTATTGCTATGACGCGGATACAGTTGTATATATAACGTACTACTGTATCCAAAACGTTAGACCAATTTTAAATTTAAAATTCCCAGGAGTTATGGAATTTCCATATATATATATATATATATTAGGTTGTTGCTGGCACTGTCCTTGATATCTGTGTGAAATTTGATGCCGATTTCCCTTGTCTTTGTGAGATACTAAAATTGATTCCGGAGATTTTTTAAATGTTTGAATTAATTGAGCAAAGAACTTGCTTTAAATTTTGTTTGCAGAAACGCACAGAATGTGGTAGAAGGCATTCGGTGAGAATTCCTATATCGGAAAGAAAGGTTTCGAAGTGGTATAAACAGTTCAAAGAAAGCAGAGAACGCGTTGAAGACGAAGAGCCCTCTGGTCGACCCTCAAACTCACTCGACGAAGCTGACATCCAAAAAATTAAAGATTGAGTGCTTACAATTAGAGACCTTGCGAAGGATCAGTCAATTCCATTTTGTACCGCAAACACGTCAAATCTCGATTGGTATCGAAAACACTGAATTTTTTTGAATAACTTCGTCGCGTTGAAGTGTGTGAAACAATGCTTTCTGACTATCAGGACAAGTTGAAATGCATCATCACTGGAGATGAGACTTGGATTTATGCTTACGACCTAATTTTTAAATTTTAATCAATTTTTAAATTTGGGAGAATAAAAGAAGAGAAAGAAGAAATTTCACTCAGTACAGACAGAAAGACAAAAATGTAAAATATTTAAAACAAAAGGTTTATGTTGACTTTTAAGTTATATTAAGGTTTTGTTTTACAGCAGTATCTTTTAAAATCATATAATAGTACGGCAATTTTAACGCACGACATATTTTTAATTCATTACACATACAGAGTAGTACATCATACATGTCATAATAAATTAACATATTTTTTTCTGGTCAATGAAATACGCTATACGAACATGTAATTAAAATGATAAAACGTGTCTCTGTATACCTCTTATTAATTTTTTTTTTTTTCATATCTAATGGTACAATGCCTTTATTTGCGTATATATACATACATATAATAAAAAAATACATATACTAAATAATATGTCATATACCTATCTATATATATATATGTATAGAGGAGCCCAATGGCCAAGTGAATAGCATGCAGGTACCACAGGAATCGGAATCAAGTTCTCCCTAGAAGTGAAATGAATGTTTGTAGTGGTTCGGAATTCATTTTAAACAGTAGGTTTAAAACTTCCATATTAATGGGTTTTTTTGTTACATTTTAATTCATCCTCATCATCACTGGCACAACAGCCTCATGGCGGGCCAGGGCCGTCTGCCTACTGGCAGATTTCGAGACAGGAGATGTTTTCTTTTTAAAGGGTAGGGTTGCCAGCCATACTTCCAACGCTCTACAGTCATATTAGACCGGGATCTACGTTTTAAAATGGATTCTGAGCCATTGCAAACATTCCTGATATCGCCGGGAGCTTCTAGCCGAATCCTGTGGCACCGAGGGCCAGAGCGCTAGTCACACCTTTTTAATTCAGGAACTTAAAATCTTATAATCAGTGAATAAAGTAAATTTTAAATAATTCTAAATATCTTTTTATATAAGGCAAACTATCAATATTTAAAAGACCAAATTTTTTTCTTTACATCCATTTGTTTTTACTAAATGCACAGTCAAACATCTCGAAAAAATTCTTATTACAAATATTTCCATTAAATTAAATCTATTATTAAAAATTGTTTAATTAAATAAAAATGATATCGTTACTAATTTTTTAATTCCATAAAATCCGTATAATTAATTTTCTAATTTAATAAAAATTTTATCGTTATTGTAAATTTGAGAATTCAAAATACTTAATTCAAGAACCAGTGCAAAAGAATTGCAATTGAGGAATGACGTTGTTATTATTCTTAGAGCGTTTTTTTTATCACATTTGATATTCATAAATCTTATTTAATATCTTTTCCACGTTTGATTTTGATTTATTACTAAATAATTTGTAAACACATGAGGGAACGAGATAAGGAATTAATTTTATCTTATTTTTAGACATGTTGAGATTAAAATAGCAGTTTTTTTCCTTGTATTCTGGAATAAAATTTTTTTAATTTTTTATGCTTTATGCTTTAACGGTTGTGTTTTTTTTTTTTTTTTTTTTTTTTTAGTTGTTTTGTTCTTCTGATTATTGGTTGTTTTCGAATTTTTATGTTACAAAAGTTCTAATAAATTGGCTGAGGCCTGATGGCCGAGTGTCCAGTGCTCTGGCGCTCGATGCCGCAGGTTTCGGGTTCTAGTCCCGGCGGTGCCACAGGTGTTTGCAGTAGTTTGGAATACGCTTTAAAACGTATGTCCCGCTGTGATACGGCTGTTGGGCGTAAGGCCGACAATCCTACCCTGTAAAAAGAAAACATCTCTCTAACATCTCGTGCCTTCCGGGAGGACTTTTATAGGGAACAACCCCACATTTGCGTATCGTATGGGAGAAAACCCGAAAAACTTCCAGCAGGTAGTCTGACTAACGGGGGCCTGAATGGCAGAGTGTTTATCGCTCTGCCCTTGGGTATCATAGACTTCTGATTAGAATCCTGGCGGAGATATTGATGTCCCGGTCAAATTAGCCTGAAAAGTTCACAAAACGATCGTACAGCGATAAACCTGTCTAGAAATCTGTCAGTAGCAGACGGCCTTGGTCCGCAATGGGGCTGCTGCGCTGATGATGATGATGATGAATAAATAAGTTTTTTTTTTTTTACAAAAATGTTTATAAAAATTCGTATTACTAATTATATAATATATATATAAATTCAATATATATTTTTGTTTATTTTCTGGTTTCGATCTTTTTGACACAGGTCTAATAAATTAGTAAGTGGGGCTACATTTTAGATGGGAAAAAGTGAATTAACACATTTTAGTAATAAATTTTTTAATTATCTTCGATAATGTATATTTTCATCATTATTAAATGGGATTCAAAGCACATGTATTAATATGGTACCTTATTATTATATGAATTGCTTTTAATATGAAAAAAATACCTTGATTTTATTTTATGGGTTTGAAAATATTATTCTGAGTAGGCCTTCATGCATTATTATGGTACCTTATTATTATATTAATTTCTTTTAATAGAAAATTACCTTGATTTTATGCATTTGAAAATATTATTCTGAGAGGTCCTTCATGCATTATTATGGTACCTTATTATTATATTGATTGCTTTTAATATAAGAATATTACCTTGATTTTATTTTATCCATTTGAAAATGCATAGTCCAGTCACATTAATGTGACCACCTGTCAAAAGCCAGAATATACACTCTTGTATATTCTGGCTTTAAGTGAGTGGGAAATGTGATATTAAGTGGTATTTAAGTGGTATTAAGCGTAATTCTTTATATACACTCCACTGCAATGTGCTGCCACCTACCTTTTGTGACTGGTTAATTCACGTTGACGTTGAAAGTAGGTGGTGGTCACATTAATGTGACTGGACTGTGTAATATTCTGAAATGGCCTTCATGTGTTATTATGGTACTTTAATATTATATTAATTGCTTTTAATATAAGAATATATTAACTTGATTTTATTTTATGCGTTTGAAAATATTATTCTGAGAAGGCCTTTATTTTACTGGCAAAAAAAGGCCGTTATAATAATAAAAGATTAAGCCCCTGTTGTACAATCCTACAAACGCACTGATTTCGAATGTTTCATCCAAATACCCTCTACTCAAAACACACAAACAAGCACAAAGCAAATAATAGAAATATCAAGTGATTTTCTTCAATTCCATCCCCAACCTTACCCCCAAATAAAATAAAAGAATTTTCTATGTGGCAAGAAGAGAAGTGAAAACAACGCGAACGGCTGAGGTGCTAAGCCAGCAGCAACCTTGGGCTACATCGGATTCTGACCCGGACTTAAGCTCTGGCACTCAAGAAACTGGTGTCAGTGCTCTTCTTTTTATTTTCTTCTTTTTTCCTCCTCTTCCGTCTTTGGCAGTCGACATCTGTTCCGAGATTCTCTCCCAAAATCTCCCGAAGAGCGTCAAATCCCTTCATTTTTACCACATGTTGCTTCCTGGGACATGAAAAAACATTGTCACGTGCGTCAACCCCCTCGTTTAATGACTGGGTGACCACTAAATTGACTTTCACACGTGGCTGGGGTGCTCGTGACGTCATCACGCTCGTTCGCTTCGTTTCCTCTTCTGACGAAAGAGTTGTTTGGATGCTGCGGGTTTAGATATCGTCTGTTTTTTATGTAAGCATGTACGAATAAAAATGTTTAGCAGTTCAGAAATACCCCAAAGTTGCTCGATAGGTGGTGGATAGATGAAAAAGATTCATTGAAGTCAGGGTACAATTTTGCATTGGAAACAATTTTACATTAGGATACAATTTTGGATTGAAAACAATTTTGCATCAGGGAACAATTTTGGACTGAAAACAATTTTATATCAGGATACAATTTTACATTGAAAACAATTTTTCATCAGGGTAAAATTTTGGATTGAAAACAATTTTGTATCAGGGAACAATTTGGGATTGAAAACAATTTTGTATCAAGGTGCAAATTTGGATTGAAAACAATTTTGTATCAGTGTATAATTTTGCATTGAAAACAATTTTGCATCAGTGTATAATTTTGCATTGATAACAATTTTGCATCAGGATAAAATTTTGGATTGAAAACAATTTTGCAACAGGGTACAATCTTGCGAGAATTTATAAATTTTAATTAGGACAAAGATTTGACAAAAAATAAAACTTTATTAGAAATTTTTTTTACAAAATTGCAATTCTTTATATGGTCGAACCTCTTTAATATTCTCCATTTAAAATTTTCCACCTTCAAAATAATTCAACAATTATTAAAACAAGCCTCTTTCCATAAAAAATTTAAAACGAAATTTAAATTTTTTATTCTCATTAAAAATTTACGATTAATAATGCTTGACAAGGAAGATGAAAATATATATATATATATTATATTGTAGAGTATCAGAATTAAAACACTTTAGAATAGATAAAATTTATAAACCAAATGTACAACAAGTAATATAAAAAAAAAAAAAAAAAAAAAAATTAAAGTCAATTCCTACTTTTTTTTCACTCTATTGCAGAAAGTCCTTTATAAATAATTTTCATTCATTTTTTTAAGTTTATTTGGAACCATCTATTGGTAGATACATGCAACTTAAATCTGAAAAAAAACTCTAATTCCTTCATTAAAATTAATTAATTAATTAATGTTTGAAAAAACTGTATTAACATCCGGTGTCATCCACCACAAGTTAAAAAAAATGTATTTGAACTTGAATGGATGAATCAAAAGTATTTTATGAACGATTGAAAATTTGAACAAGATATATATAGTGAGAGTGTAAGCTAATAGAAGGAATTGAAAAAAATACAATATCCCAGAAAGATTAATAAAAAAATTTATTCGTGAAAAAGAAATAAATAGAGCAGAAACTGACAGTTAAGAAAACATGAACACGAACTGGGAACCTAAATTTATTTCCTAATGATTATGTATTCATAAAATAGATAAATGAATTGACTCACAAAAGGGTTTCTATAACGACAATATTTAGACAAGTAAAGAGATAAAGCAGAAACTTTTAAGAAAAATTATAACTTGTAAAATGACAACTCAAACAATGTAAGTGCAGAAATTAAAATTTAACATAAAATAGAGACTTAAAAAAAGTTTGTTTGATAAAAAAAAAAAAAGGTTGTGGAATAAAAGTTTGTATGAGTATAAAAATTTCACTTAATTAATAATTCAAAAACTGATATTGGGACTGCGAATAATCATAAGAAAATAGAACGAAAAAGAACTCGTTCGAAAATAGAACCGAGTTCAAAATTCCCTTAAGTCAAGATATTCTTGTATGCAAGTGAATTTCAACAAGCACATTATACGCTCTCACTTCCTTCTTACGGGTAACGATTTAAATTATATTTTAAATAGTGTGTGTATTTCACTTGTTTATACGTAATGAAGATAAATAATATAATACAAAAAGCAGCTTAGGAATTCGATTACATTAAGTATTACAGTGAAAATATTTTAATATACTACTGCGTCCAAAGAGTAAGACCAATTTTCAATATAAAATTCCCGGGGCTTATAAAATTTATTATTATTTTTTTTTTTTATTGTTTATTTTTTTTTTTTTTTTTAGGTTGCTGGCACTGTCCTTGACATCTGTGTGAAATGTGACGTCAAAATATTCATTGGTGTTTGAGTTATGCTTGGCTTTGTGAGACGCTAAAACTGTTTTCGACGATTTTTGAAACGTCTGAATGAATTGAGCAAAGAACTTCCATTCAATTGTGTTTGCGGAAACGTATAGAATGTTTCAGAAGGCATTCGGTGAGCATTGCTGTATCGGAAAAAAATATTTAGAAAAAAAAATAATAAACAATTGGTAAAAAAAAGTGACCAATTGTCACTTTTTGGGCATAGTTATGTATTAGGGTATACCAATTTTTATATACCTAGTAGGATATATTATCTATTAGGGTATATCTATTTTACATACCTAGATTTACCTATTTTTATCGTACCTTTTTTATTATTATACGGGATACCTTTTTTTTACCTACGCCCAACGTTCTATATTGATGATTGTAATTAGACCGGGACCTACGGTTTACGGTGGATTCCAAACCACTACAAACATCCATGGCACCGCCGGGACTCGAAATCGAAGCCTGTGGCACAGAGCGCCAAAGCCAGGACTAGCCAGGGCGCAATTAAGTAAAAACCACATGAATTTATTATTTTATTAAATTTTATATTTTTAATATAATTAACTGTAGTTGAAATTATTTATGGTACTTACGTATTAACGGTACCTTGGCGACAGACTTGGCGGTTTTTAAGTGTCGCCTATCTTTATTATTTGGAATAAAAATATTTTGAAAGCGTTTTGATTTTAAATGAAGTGTTTCATATATATTTTATTATTTGGAACAAAAATTTTAAGTGTAGATTGGCGCCAAATCTGTAGCTGCGGTTGGCGCATGTGCTCTTTATTGGCTCAACTGTCGCCAAGGTACCGTTAATACGTAAGTACCTTATTTATTGTATTTAATAAAATTATTTCATCTTAAATACATTATTCAGTACATTGAGATAGGCTTTCGCTACTAGAATTTTATTTATTAACCAGTTAGCCAGATCAAATGCGAAATAAATAATAAATTAACGAATAATTAAACACAAAGGAAATTATTGTTAGGGTTATATAAATGTGATGCAAATATTTAATTTAATGAGACGATAATACTTATTTTTCTAGTAGTCAAAATGTGACATTTTCTAAAGTGCGAATTATACTAATAGAATTCGACTACCCTAAAAATCTAATTTTTCAACATCTTATTATTCTCAATTGCCTTAAACTATTTCCTTTTAGACATTTTTCAGAGCGAAAGCAGTTTCACAAATCATATTTTTCAATCGCAAACTTCCCCGTAGACTCATTCGGATGTCTGTTGTGTCTAGACTTCATAATTGGATGCGAAATTTATCATAAGTTTCGCCTACCAAAAGAAGAATTGCCCCGTATAAACAGATTTCAGTGGCTCACTTTCGGATATATATTTCGTAATTACTTATATTATTTCAAACGTTTATGTGAGTAATTCCTGCTGTTCATCATTTAAAAGAAAAAAAAAGAAAGAAAGACTGTGTTATTATTAAAAACTGAGTCGTCCCAAAATACGGAGATCATGTAAATGAGAGTAGTAAAAATTTGTCTTTTTTTAGGTGGTGTAATATATTAATGATGAAAAAAAAAACTCCTGTCTGGTTTCATGTCTGTTACATACATTTGAGAGCAACTTGCTTAATGATTTGTTAACAGAAAATTGGGATAAAAATTTTTTACATAATTTAACTAGCAATTTTATTTATGAATGTCTTAACTCAAATATTTAATGAATAAAATAAAACTCACTTTTGATATAAACCTAATGATAGTATAATTTAATGATGTGATTTATAATAAAACCTATTTAGGGTCAGTGCGCCCTACTCGTGGCGCAGTGGCAACGTGAGCAATAGGGCTGAGGTTCAATCCGCTGGCAGCTTTGTTGTAGACATTGTCTCAAAAAACGAGGAGGCTCGATGGCTTTTGTGATATTCAGTATCTTGCCTCATTAGTCGGACTACGAGGTGGGAGTTTTCTGGGGAAGGAATAGGAGTTTTCTATTTGGAATTATAATATCATAATTTTCTAATATAACACTGCTTTATATTTAAGCTTAAATACCAACAGATTAAAAGTGGAATATATATATATATATATATATACACTATGTCCATAAATTAAGGATAATGAAGTTCAGGCAAAGAAAGAGACAGAAACAAAACAAATTTGACTTATTTGTAAAGTCTATTTATTAAACAAAAGGTAAAGAGCAAAAAAGATGCTATATGTTTGACATAATTAATAAAAATTGCGATTTTACTCCCTGGAGCAAATTTCAAAAAAATAACCTATTTACAAAAAACAGTATGACATGCTTAGTATGATGGTTAATATGGAGTATGTCTCCCGGACGATGCAATACAGGCCTTACAACGCCTAGGCATGCTGAGTATCAAATTATCAATCTCATCTTGAGGAATATTACACCACTCATCAAGCAATGCCCTCCGAAGTTCCGGTTGACAGGTTTGAGGGGGTTGACGGGCTGCAATTCGTCAGCCAAGCATATCCCACACATGCTCTATTCGATTCAAGTCCGGTGAGTATGCTGGCCAATCCATATGGGTGATAACCTCCAATTGAAGGTATTCGTCTACAATGTTTGCACGGGGAGGACGGGCGTTGTCATCCATAAATAGAAATTCAGCACCCATGGCGCCCCGAAACAAACGTACATGTTGTTCCAGAATGACATTCCGATAGATGTGGCCTGTCATAATTACACTCTGAACATGCAGGTCAGTTCTGGAACCAAGAATAATTCCTCCCCAAACGAGCCATCCTGCACCACCGTAACGATGTCGTTCAATGGTGTTCTCTTCGTGGTAACGGGTACCTGGCGCTCTCCATATGAAAGTCCGGCGAGAATCAGATTGCAAACTAAACCTGGACTCCTCGGAAAACATCACACCTGACGACTGTTGCGGTGTCCACAATGCATGCTCTCTAATCCAGGTTAATCGCAGGTGACAGTGAGTTGCGGTACGTGGAACACATCTGACAGGCCTACGAGCATATAGACCAATGTGCCCTAATCGTCTGTACACGGTCTGCCTTGAAACTGTCGTACCTTTAGATGAAGAGAGCTGACGAGACAGGTCTGATGCTGTGCTCCGTCTGTTTCTTTTGGCAGTAACTGCTAAATACCGGTCCTCATTCGGCGTTGTAACTCGGGGGCGACCTATGCTGTAACATCTACTCACATTACCATCATCTCGGAATCGTTGTCAAAGCCTGGAGATGACACTCTGGGCGATTCCAAGTTCCTCGGATACTTTCAGCTGGGTACGTCCACATTCCAGTCGTCCGATACTTCTACCCCGTAAAAAATCATCCAAAGGCTTCCTTTGTGCCATAACTATGCGGTTATTGCACTGAAAGGCTTTTAAAGTGCTTGAGAACAATTTTACTTCTTTGCCACCATTCCTTATATACCCCTCTCTTACACTCTCGTCATTGTGACGTACTATCCGCGCAATTTGGTGGTTTCCTGTAATTTGCATATTCTTCTTCAAGATGTGCGTGATAATTCTACAGGTGAAATTTTTATTTTAGAGTTCAATTTCTGTTTGATTCTGAATTATCCTTAATTTATGGACATGAGTGTATATATATATATATTGGGAATTTCTTAAATAAAAAAGGTTGCTACATTTAGCCAATTTATATTATTTAAGAGTTATTTAAAATCTCAAACTTTTAATTCTGCACACTTCTCAAACCTTCAATTTTTTTAATTTGGTAAATGTAGTACATTTCCTTAAAAATATTTTATTTTCCGGAATTTTTTTTGTTGTTGTTGTTGTTGTTGTCCAGTTATTTTCCAGTAACCGGACAACACATATTCATGTCTGTTAGTGGTAAATAAATGCCAAGGTTTTTTTGTGAGTATCTGTGCTACTTTCCTGTGGTTTAGGTACTGAGAGGATATGTGACCACAAATTTGTGGATCTTTACTATACGTGGAAAATATATTCACAGCAATAAATTCCATTCCACTGGTTCCGGAAATCGTTCAGCAACAATAATGCTCAAGGATGATGGGATCAAAGGTTCTGTTGTGGTTTCTCATCTTCTTAGAAATAAGCCCATCTTTGCTCCAGTGAGCAATGAGCTCGAATATAAGACGAGGTTTCATTCGAATCGGTGGTCTTTGTTTCACTCCGCTATTTCCAAATATAGCAGAGTATTGTTGACAAGATGGACATACTCTTAAAATTAGCTTTACAATAAAATCTACACATTGTAGAAGCTAATTAATTCACATTTGATCTTTATAGTTCATCAAATGCTATAAAGTCATTGCTGAAAGCAGTGTCATTTTGCAAGTAAACCGACCACATTTTGAGCCAAAATTTTATGGAAAAAAATATGATTTTATTGCTAAATTAAGTTATAAAATATTGAAAAATGTAAAAATTAACTATATACATGAATATGTTTTGTTAAAATTTTACAAAAATTGTCAAAAAAAAAAATGCATTATTTGCCTTTACCAAGACGTTTCTAATTAAAGCAATATGTAAAACATATCGCATTTATTTGCATAAATTTATACATATATATGCTTTTAATGAATTAAAAGAATGATAATATTATGATTATATATTATGATAATATTTTGTGATGATATTCTAAGATATGATAATATGTAATAAAGTAAGTATTAATGATAATATTCTAATAAAGAATGATAATGTTGTAAGGTAAAGTATAGACAATCGAGTCATTTAGAACAGAAATACAAGAAAAAATTAATATTTTCAATAAAAATGCCAATAACTAAACTCCATATGAATATAGTTAAAATATTTTATTTCAATGTATACATAATATTATTAAAAATATACTTGAACTTTCGTTAAATTTTGAAAATATTGTTACAATCATGATTATTATTGTATGGTGCTGTAGCAAAAGTATATAGCTTTCAGAAATTCAATTTAAAATTTTTAACGCAAGAATTCGGCATCCTAATAGCTCATTATTAAATAGCTACTATATCTCGACTTGTAATGACTCTAAAAATAAACTCAAAATTGTTTCCGAAAGCTAAAAGACTGCTCTTTTAAATAAAACAATAAAAGAAATCGATTTTTCCATGAAATCAGGGTTTCAACATAATAGCTTACTTTAAAGTTTTTGAATTTATTATTGTATCATTATGTATTGTATCAACGTTTATTATTGTTTCAGATTTATTGCAGAATTACTTTTATTTGGTTGACTTTATAAATTATCCAACATGATATGTATATTTAAACTCAATTATATATATTTAAATTGCTCATTAATGAAATTTTTAATATTATTGATTATGTTGAGGTTTTAGGGTTACATTTACATCATAGGTACTCCGTAACAAGTACGTCTATCTCCGTATACGTATATTTAAATCAAGTTATAAATATATTTATAACTAGTTTAAAAATGATTTATTAAATAATACATACAAAAATCTCTCAAGTTATTAGGTACTTTTATATATTATTTCCATGGAAAACAACACAATTGTTTCTTCTGAGTTTTCTTTAAAAGGATTTTGAATATGAAATCTGCAAATAAATTTTAAACTTTGTCCAAATATGTGCGTGGTTTTAGAAAAAGCATGTCATGTAAGGAATGTTGAGTAGAAAATTTAAAGACTGTCGATTGTCGATATATAGGAGGGGAAATGGATTATATATTTTTAATAAAACTAAAGCATTTTTATAGACTAAAAAGCCTCATGAAGAAGAATATTATTTTATGTGCTTAATAAATATATAAAAATACTTAAACGAAACTTAAAAAAATGCAAGCATATTCATTCGATCATACACAAAATATTCATCAAAGATTTGAAATAGAAGAAATAGAGGTCTGGTGAATATCGCATTATGTCTCATCTAATATAATGTATCTAATAACTTGTCCGTTACATAGAAAATGTGGTGTGGGGTAGTAATTAGGGATTGCAATACCGGTATACCGAATACCGGTATTTTGAGCCATTTATACAATTTTGTAATACCGGTATTCACAAGTTTAAATACCGTTTTTTCGGTATTTAATAGAAATTTAGAATTCTTATCTGTGAATTATTATTCAGAATTATTATCTGAAAACCAGAAATTCTTATCTGTGAAAACAAGGTTGTAGTTATGAAGAAGTGTAATATTTCGATATTTTTTTTAATCGGTGAGTCTGTTATTCACATTGTATTTGCATATCATACTTTAGAGTTCCAAATATTTTTCAGATTTATTATATATATATATACCTATAAATAATACCCCATATTAATAAATAAGAATAACTTTAAAGAACATAAAAAAATCAGCTGATAATACTTCGGTTTGGTTTCATTATTTATATGATGAAAAGAATATGGTGGCACAATGTAAAAAATATTCAAGAGTTATCAAACTGAATGGATTAAGTACAAGCGGACTCCATACACATTAACAAATTTGTATCATGTTTTGTATTTAAAAGTGGAAAGAATCTAATTGCGATGAAGATAGAAACTTAAGCACAGTTTCTAAGCACAAGCCATCGGGGATTTTAGATTATTTTGAAAAAAAGATAATTTGAATGAAATTATAAGTAAAATGACCGCATTAGATGGTTTGCCATTTCGAGTGTTTTTGTGATATTTACATTCTCTAATAAAACTGGCAAATAAAACAAAAAACCACCCGTGTTTTCATTCTTTTTCTAAAATTTCTACTACCGGTATTAAAACCGGTATCCCGGCATTAAGATCTAAAAAATACCGAATACCGGTATTGAACTTTTGGTCCGATATTGCGATCCCTAGTAGTAATAGTAATATTAGTGGTATACAGGGGGATTCAATGGTAATGTCACATACTTTGATGGAATTATAGCTTACTAAAACATGCAATTTTTGTATAGGAATAAATTCCTCTCAATAGCCAAACACACAGCACCAAATGATACTCGTCACGTGACGAGTATCAAGTCCTCTGACTGCCAACCCTGATGCGCACTTTGTGTTTTTACAACGAGACTGTAGTTGATTCAATTGAGGACCTCGTTGCTCGACTATCCATTGTGGTTGGAAGCTTGCTGGAAATCCCGGGCATCTTTGGATTTTTTTCCTAATCACTCCTTCGAGGTTATCGATCAAGTTTTGTTGGTTGCAATTATGAGTATTTGTTGTACACATTGAATCAAAAAAAAAAAATTTTGCAATGATGTTGTGATGCGTGTGTAAACAGTGTTTTCCTCTTCATGTCTCATTTTTTACATTGTGGGCTGTAAATTCCTACATACATTCGTTTTCTACCAGTATGGGTGGTCTGATGGCCAACTGGTTAGCGTTCTGGCCTTTTGTTCCACATGCTTGGATGTTTGTGAGTGATTCGGATGAATCCACTTTAAACTGTAAATCCACGTCTAATTAGTCCTAGTGTGCAAAAAAATGACCGTAAAACGACAAACCAAACCTATCAATATAGTGTTTCCCGTCATAAAGTCAACAACTCATGGGAGAAAAAAAAAATCGTAGAAGAAAGAAAACGTGAATGAAATGAATTGGTGCCCACGCTTTCGGGAAAGGAAAAAAAATGGCTTCAAAAGAAGGTCGTATGGTAAAAACACATTGTATTATGTGGTAGCGGGAAAAAACTATTCCCGAAAGCGAATAATGCGATTGTTATTGAAGAAACAACGGCGCGTAAATCACGCTAAAAAAAGGCAAGAACGACTACTTATTGATGACGCTCTCTTCGAATAACAGTCTAACAATGACTAAATGAGAGCATTACTTACCATGAGTGCTATTCTTCAATACGAGGCGGGGAAATGGCAATTGTTGAGATTATTGAACGACTGAGTTTTAAGAAACTTCGAATGCTACGTAAATAAACGGTTCAGTCGAATTTTGAGAGCATATACTTTTCTATCAATGCAATATTTTATCAATTATTAGTCCAGTGGTCACCAAAGTAATTCATATCGGTTGATATAACAATGACAGAGGTTCAGTTTGGGTTCAAGGACCGACATGACCTTGATTTGGAATTAGATGTCGGTGGCAAATAGAATGTTTAGCTGAATTTTTGGCCAATTTCAACGACAACGTTAGTAAATTGTATATTGATACACGTAAGGAATATTGTATTGTTATTTTGTTTGTTTTACAATTGTTATCATAATTCACTTTTATATCTATGTATCACACGTGATATATAATTTTATGAAGCATTAATCCAGTGGTTTCCGAACTATTCCATATCCATACATAGAAGTCGATATAACATTAACAGGAGTTGAATTGAGAATGGAGGATAGATATAACTTTGATAGGGGTCGATTAGACATCAACATAACGAAGTTTGTGGTCATTCACTTTCGTCACAAGAAATACAGCATACAACATTTTATGAACTTATTAGCCTAGTGGTTCAATCGATATTTGATATCAACATTTGAAGGCCGACAAAATATAGATAGGGGTTCAGTTCAAGATGAAGGATCGACACTCCTATAAGAGAATCGATTCCAATTCAGGAGGTGATTAGGAAGTCGATGTCGATTCAGGATGAGATTAGGAAGTCGATTCCGATTCGTGATCGGTTTGGGAATCAATAGATTCGGATCATTGGGGCAATGGGAATTCAATCATAACGTTAGTAAATTTTATATTGATACATATAATAAATATTGATTGTTATTTTGTTTGTTTTACATTTGCTATCATAATTCACTTTTGTATTTATGCACCACTTATTTTTTCAATCAAATTTGTAACAATAAGAAGACTTTCAAAAACATAAATTTGGCCTTTTATAATAATTATACTACATTAAATTTGTGATAAACACATTAATTAGAAAATAAGCAATCTAAAAAGCACATGAACAACTTTTATTTTTACAATTGTATGTTAATTCTATTGTAATCATGCGATAGAAAAATAGAGGAAGAAGATGATAAAGTAACCACCTAGGATCTCTTGATGAAGTAATCAAATAAGTTTAACTATTCTGTATTAGCCCTGCATTAGCCGTATTTTAAATCTTAAATCTTTAAAACTTATTTATATATATATATATAGTTTTAATAATTTTGGAAATCAAATGGTTACCATGGTTTAACAATGGTTTTTTTATTCAATTTAGTTTTAAATTCTAAGACATAAAGGGTTTTATTATCTGTTATATTAAACATAAGCATTTTAAAAAAAAAGATTTGAATTTAATTGGTAGATATCCTCATGTTAAGTCTACGAACTGTGCTCTAGAAAATTTTTAAAATTGGTGGATTTGTGGATTTACATTGCATTATTGACAATTAACAACAAGCAATACGCAATTTTTAAGACTGTTTTTAGAAGAAATATTCCTTTAAACTTTACTTACTTTTCTAAAATAGTGGAGGAATGCATTTATGTTAGATCAAATGAAGGATTTTTATTTTATAAAGTTAAAGGTTACATTCCTATTAAATATCATTTAAAGTCAAGAATGGCTGGATGTATAGTACTATAGGTCTTCAAAGAAAGGCTTGTTGGTTCAAAACTTTACAATCGATGCTGAACGGGAAGCTTCCTAGACAATGCAATAATAGGCGCGATAAATCTGTTGGCCTGTTATATTCGCTATATCGATGAAGATGGTTATGTTCGATGCAGTTATGTCGAATTCAATCATTTATATCCTTCCGTTATATCGATGAAGATGGTTAAATTCGATGTACTTATATCGAATTTGATATTTTATCTCCTTCCGTTATATCCTTTCGTTATATCGATAAGTTACATCGAATTTAATCATGTATATCCTTCCGTTATGCCGATGAAGATGATTACATTCGATGTAGTTATATCGAATTTAATCATTTATATCCTTCCGTTGTATCGATGAAGTTACATCGAATTTAATCATTTATATCCTTATATCAAATTTAAGGTTCATCATCATAGGATCAGGTTTCCCATGGTGCCCCCTGTTTAATTCTGTATTAATAACATTCTAACAGCGATTGACATCAGTTTAAAGTGTTCGCTATTCGATAACGATATTAACTTACATTAAATAACAATTAAATCAAAAAATAAAAACCCATGAAACAGAATACTATTTTCTTTATAAAACTTTCGAGATTTTACTCACAAACTGGGTAGATGAATAAATCGCCAGCAAAATTTTTATTCTCTGAATAGTATGAAAAATCTTTTTTTGCGGAAAGAATAACACCACAAACTCAATTCCTAGTAGACGGAGTCTCGAATTTAAAGTAAAAATAAAACTGATTTTAAAATAAAATAAAAAACTTCAGTACACAAAGCAAAGGCTCTGCACCCTTTTTTCCACGTTATTTACATTTCTTATCTGGGGAATGTGACTTCTCAGCCTTATCAGACGTAACGTAAGAAGGCCATTCAATCATTGCGCCATGTAGCGGTGGGATTAGAAAAGGGAATTTTTTTTCCTTTTATTTGCTTTTGTCCCCCTTCCGTATCAGTCTATCGAGTTCACGTAGCTTGTCAGGACGGCATCTTCGCAGCCTTGAAAACAATCGGGAGATGGATTGCTCCCCAGAAGACTGATGGCGACTGGCTCGGCCACTTGACTCTTCAATCGCACGTACTCTGTCCAAAATGGTTTTAACAGACACTTTTTTGCCATCAATAAAAACGACCGAGATTCTTCTCTCTTTATTTCTTGTACAGCAGTGTGGTCAATAAATAGAGAGTTAATTTTTCATTGTTAAATACTTTGTTCTTTTCCTTTCTTTTCTTTTCTCTACACCACATCTGGCGGCCTGATGGCCAATTGGCTAGCGCTCTAGCCTTTAGTACCACAGGCTTCAGATTAGAATATTGGTGGAATTCTACTTCTGGTTCGGTATCCACATTAAAATGTATGTTCCGGTCTACTTAGCCTAAAGTGTGCAAAAAATGACCGTAGAGAGACAAATCAAATCAAACTACACCACATTCTCGTATCTAAGGCTAATGTAATTCCTACCAGTTTGAGATAGGTTTCATTATGCCACAAGACAAGGGGGTTGAGGGGAGAGGAGTACCTTCTGGGACGACTTTTAGAGGTAACTGCCTACATTTGTGTATGGGAGTACCCCGGAAAACCCCGCCAAGCAGTCTGATTAGCGATGCGAGGCGGCTTAAGCTGTTTGATCGGACGTCATTTTTAGATAGAAAACAGATTCAGCATTGTCTAGGATGTACCATGAGAAACCTACTACTCTGCTTAAACTATATTTGCTTCAAATTACTGAGGCATTTATTCATTAACAGCAACATCTGGACGGTTCACACCCTCCTCTTAAAAATTCCTGAAATGTTTTTTCCCATGTATAAATTTTTCGTGTCTGGAAATTCTTTGAAATTCCCCATGAACGGCATCTAGGAATTTCCCGCTCTGTTTTTAAAAGGTTGATGAAATGTTTTTTTCATCCCACGGATTTCTCATGCCTGAGACATTCCCTGAAAAGTAGGCATATTCTGAATATCCTGGGAAATTCCCTGAAAATTATGAGTGAGAAATTCAAATAACATAAAAGCTTAATATTGCAACCTGTATTTTTTAATTGAAATTGTGCAGTATTTTTTAAAAGTTGTCATTTTCTATGAATTTTCCGTATGATAGAATACTTTAAAATGTTATCCTCTATAAAAGTTTTCGCATTTACACAAATGTAGTTTTTCTGAAAGTTTGATGGCGAATTAAAAAAAAAAAACCTGTGAATTTAGGCTTCTGAAAACCGTCGGCTATTCAGTTGTTTAAACAAAAAAAACGGCACATTTCCTTCAACAATTTTGACTGCTGTATATTTTAAAAGCCCCTCCTGTTTAAAGAAGTATTCGTCTGTTTGCGAAGTACTTGTTTTTCCAACATCATCTTGTTATTAGAAAAAAAAAAACATTTGTTTGATTATACAACTTCTGCCAATCTCTCATATGCTTCTTTTATCTCTAGTATATTAACAGCATTTGTATAAATTGAGACAAAACAGTATCAACGAGCATAAATCTCAAAGCATCTAGTTGAGCCAAGTCTGATATGCTTATGATTTTTAAAAAGAAATTCGTCAAATTGCGATCAATTTGTTGTTGCTTTTATTAAGTAATTTTAAAGTCTGAGTTAAAAGTTGTTATTTTACCTTTTCTTTTTAAATTTTTTCCCGTACTGAAAATAAAGATTGAATTTGTAGTTAAACTTTAAATGCTACTAATCGAATGTGACGTACAGTCTCTCACATGCCTCTTTTATCTGAAGTATTTTAACATTCGGATAAATTGATATGAACAGCATCAGCTAGCATAAATCTCAAAGCACCTAGTCAAATCTCATACGCTTTTGCTTTTTGGAAAGATATGCAATTCGTCAAATTACGATCAATTTGTTGTTGCTTTTATTAAGTAATTAATATAATTTCTTTCCTCCAATACCCCCTTCTGTTTATAACTGAAAAAATTTATTAAATAAATTGCATATTTATTGCTATAAAATTAAAATATATACAATTTGAATGTTGTTGTTATTTTCGAATTCTGGGAACAATGATCTGAGATTATTCGATACCAGAGCAAAAGATTAGCAGATTCAGTATTAACCAGGCACCAGATACACTAACTTAGTAATTTGTCACCCCAAATTTGAAAGAATATCTGAAATATTGCCCTCTGAGGGTTCTTCTTAATCTGAAAAAAGACATTCCAGCTAACGAATGTAACATTCCCATCCTTCGCAGAGATATGGAAGCAAACGGGTACGGTTTTAAACACAGCTACTGTACTTTATCCCAACCAAAAGTCCCCAACGGTTTATAACAATAAATGTAAAAATTACAAAACTCAACTTAAAAATATGGATGCTCTATATATAAAAATATTGGATGCCCAATTGCTAAACTTTCAAAAGAATGAATTTTAATTAAAACTCTTTAAAAAGGTGTATTATTTATAATTTTATATGCTTTGAAGAAGCATAACTAACTTGAATTGATTAATAACATTTCACTTTCTATCATCTAAAGCTGTAAATTTAGTACGAGATTTTTTAAATGATACAATAAGCGCCACGATGTAATGTTTTTATTTAAAATATTTTTATCAATCACTATTTTAATGAAATAATTAAAAGAAACGCCCAAAATTTAATTTAATTTTAAAAAATCGGTGTAATAACTGCTACTGTAACAATTTTTCTAATTCGAAGCAACAGCCATTTGACAGAAGTTCCTTCCGGTAGCGAGCAACAAAAGAAAAATCCAGAAATTAATTTAGAAAGATTCGAAATGAAAGGGTGTGTTGAGAGAACCATCCTTCGCGAAGAGCCCTAATCATCCACTTAAAACAATCCCGTTCCTAATCACGCGTCTGGAGAAACGATCACTTTCAAAACCACCCCATCATCTGTCTGACAGCCATGACAGGAACGACTTCATCTCGACCAACCCCCCTACCCCCCTTCTAAACGGTATCGTCTGCTCACAATGGCAGGGGGGTAGAAAAGAAGAAAGGAAAAAAAAGAGAGAGAGAGGGGGGAGTGGAAAAAACAGAAAAGAAATGTGTATAATCTCAGTTTCCGATGCCATTGTCTGTTCTTGCAATCTTCACAAATTGAGGCTTGCTGCTGCTCCTTGGAAAAATGGATCTTATCTGTCGAATTGCCTTCGGGTTATGCGGCTATTATGCGTTTTGGAAGTGGCGTCAATTGGCGATAAGTGATAGTCGAAAGTAAGATCAGTTAGACATTTGATTCTATCTCGTTTTTCATTCATATTTATAACTGAAAGAAACATCCAGTAGTAATAATATAATGATGCTCATTCCAAAGACTCCAGGCGAAATACACTTATTGTAACTTAACGAGAAAAGAATGAGGCTACTTTCAGATATTTTACCTATCATATATATATATAGAAAATAGTGTCTGGGATATAGCAATTGAATATGACAGGTAGAGAAATTAATTTTTTTGATGTGATTTTAGAAAGAGAATATTTGCGTTATGTTCAACATACCAATATATATAGCGAGAGAGAGAGAGAGAATTTACAATTTGAAAAAAGTACAATATACCACTACAAATATTTCTTTACTGAGTTACCCAGCGAAATTTGAATGCGATCTGTCATTTAGTGTGCTAACAACAGCTTTATTTATAATAAAACATTTTGAGTGCTTTGCGAGCCTTACAATAGAAAAATTGATGCGACTGACGTAAAGACTGATTTACGTCACTGTTACGTTACTGATTACGTGACTGACTTTTTAGCACACGAAATTGCGTTTCAAACGCAATTTCGTGTGCTAAAAAATCAATCAAACGCAATCGCTAAAATATGTTGCAGAAGACATGCTATGAATCGTGCGTGTCACAAATATAAGTTTATTAATGCTATAAGTAAGTTCACATATAAACCAATAACTACAAGCAGCATAAGTTTCAAACTAATCAGTAACCATAATCCTTAACAAAGAGAGATCTTTATTAGTTTGTAATAAATGTAAAACATGGAATAAAATATATTTCTAACACTTAAATGTTTATTTATTTTATAGAGCTTGATCATATTCCACGTTTTAATTTCTCTTCAAACTCGGTAATATATATCTATATAACTATCATATGACTTTCTTCAATGAGGCGAGTCGCTATAAAAGAAACCGCGGTGTATTCATTCCTCTGTTGCATTGGGTTTCATCCCGCCTTCATTCATATTTATAGCTGATAGGACAAATAGGGGAGTGGACGAAAGATAGAAAGAGAAGTATGGGCAGCAATTGGGCCGTTCTTGTTATTCAATCCAAGGCAGCTGGGATAAGTATTTTATGAGCATCAGATCAGATAAAAATGCAGAGTGTTTATCACCAAGGGTTCGTCGGGAACCTTGACACCTGTGGATCGCCCTGACAAAGCGCGTGGTTGGTCACCTGTGATGCCTTTATTCCGACTGAGTGATTAATTTTTCATTCTCATATATCAAACTGTCAGAAAGAATGTGTCCATGATTTGTAAGCAGTGTGTGATCTTGGGGTTTCGCGTTACAGCCGAGGTTCTCTGTCAGTCTATGCCGTCAGTTTTATACGCTTGTTGTGGCTCAGATAACGTTACAGAACATGAGACAGCACAATAAAAGGTAATATATAGAGCGTTTTGCTGTAATTGAATTTTCGTATGATACAGAGATAAAAGTGCAATGAGATTGTAATGTATACATTCAGTCGTTTCTGATTTCAATCAGTTAAATTCTAATTTGATATTTTTTGTACTGTTATCCTGCTTATATTGCCTGGCTTCAATAATAAAAAACACATATTTTAATAAGTTTAATTGATTAAAAGGATCAATTTATCATCTGGTAAAACTCGGGCTTAGTAGTAACTTGTTTATCAAACATCCAGAAAGATTCAGGTTTGAATTCGCAGGGGACATTAATTTCGGACATTGCTAACAACAACGACGAGACCTGATGGCAAGCAATTAAGTGTTATATCTACAGTCAGGCTCGAAATTGATATTGAGACCGAGTCCCTTTACATTTTATGGAGAACTCCTACATATAATAACTTATAATAATATTCATAACAGGCATTTATTAAGGACTCTACAAAGAAAATCATGTCATTTGTTATCGTTTTAATAAAAAGAAAGAAAACTTTCATTGTTGTGAAATTGTAATGCCACTATAATTATTAGATATGATCTAGAACCATTTCATAAAATTATTAATATATAATACCAATTTTTATTTTTATTTCACTTAAATAATTTAAATAGGGAGGAAAAAGTGATAACGAATTGCCTTACCTTAATTGAAGCACCAAATTCAAATTAATAATAGGAGCTTGCCTTTTATGCATAGTCACTTATGCAATTCAGTTGACGTGAGAAATCGATTACAAAGAGCACGCAACTGTTATTATTGAATTCCTTCTATTAGCTTACACTCTCCCTATATATATCTTGTTCAAATTTTGAATCATTCATAAAATACTTTTTATTCATCCACTCAAGTTCAAATACATTTTTTTTTAACTTATAGTGGATGACACTTGACGTTAATACAGTTTTTTCAAATATTAATTAATTTCAATTAATTAATTATATTTTTTTTTTAGATTAAAGTTGCATGTATCTACCAATAGATGGCGCCAGATAAACTTTAAAAAAATGTATGAAAATTATTTATAAAGGACTTTTCTGCAATATAGTAAAAAAAAAGTAGGAATTGACTTAAAAAATTTTATATTACTTGTTATTATTATTATTATTTGTATATGAGCAGATAGTTATGCAATTCGGGAATTTAGAGTTTTCTCAAAATCACGACTTTAGATATATAAAATTGAATATAAATCATTAAAAAAATTATTTTTGATATTACTATTCACGTAAAAAAAAAAAAATAAATAAAAAATAAAAAAAAAAAAAAAAAAAAAAAAAAAATGGTTTAGATATATCGAAACATTTTATCGAGGATCTGATATGATAGGATCTTTATGATTAGGATCTTTATGATTTATGATTAGGATCTTATAGGACACTCATTCTCATAAATTTCTTGATTTTTATGTATAGATAAATAGATACGCTTAAAAGGCAAGCAGCTCCTATTATTAATTTGAATTTGTTGCTTGAGTAGGCAATTCGTTATCACTTTTTTCGCCTTATTTAAATTATTTAAGTGAAATCAAAATAAAAATTGGCATTATAAATTAATAATTTTATGTAATGTTTCTAGATCATATCTAGTAATTACAGTGATATCTCAATTTATTATATTTAAAGCTTGTATATGTGGAAGCAACTCGCTATTCTATCTTATCAATTATGTTTTAAAAGCACATTTGCTGTTTGCCCCGTAAATCGAAATTTTGATTTTAATGAAAAACTTTTATCTGTAAGTGCTCAATTGCATCGATAAACATAATGATATGAATATTTTGTTTGACAGTTTTATTAAAGTAAAGTAGTTGCAGTGTTAATAAAATTGCACCACAGAAGTCCCTTATATCACTACCATCCTAAGCAGCAGTATACTTTTGCAGTTACAGAAACATAACACACTATTCACCTATCCACTGTCCATACTCTAAATTTTTATAGAAAAAAAAAACTTATTAGCTATGTTAGCGTGTCTGTAACATGTATACTGATTGGGATTGGCGTATATGTAACATAATATTTGGCATTTATGTAACATACTATTTGGCATTTATGTAACATACTATTTGGCGTGTATGTAACATACTAATTGGAGTGTTTGTGATATTGGCAAGCATAACGATATGAATATTTTGTTTGACTGTTTTATTATATTAAAGTAGATTGTAAATTAACTAAAGTGCACCACGGAATCCCTAATATCACTAATCACTATCCTCCTACACCACATTGCGCCATAACAGTTACAGAACCATAACAGTTGCTATGCGCCATAACATTTGCTATGCGCCATAACAGTATATATTGATGTGTATGTAAAGCATATAATAATTGACTTGTATGTAACGTACATTGATTAGCGTGTCTATAACATCTATACTAATTGACTCGTATGAAACGTATATTGATTGGCGTGTCTGTAACATCTATACTAATTGGCGCGTATGTAATATGCATATTAATTGTAGTGTACGTTCAAGTATACTAATTGGAGTGTATGTTCAAGTTTACTAATTGGCGTATATGTAACGCATATACTGATTATCGCATATGTATTATATATACTGATTGACATGTATGTAATATATATATACTAATTGGCGTATTTGCAATATATATACTAATTAATTAATATTATTATAATTTATTGCGTATATTCCCATAAGAAATGATAGCTTTTGTTAGAACAAAGTGAAAAAAGATAATTTTTTTAAAACTTTTTTTCTTCCATCTACCATATAGACACAAGCGGGGCCCTCAGACCTATAGTTAAGAATCCATGAATTCGTAGAAAAGAGAAGACGAAGTAATTCAACCCCCACCATATTCCAAAACCCCGTTAGGAATACTTTTCCAGTGGTAAAACAAACATCCATCTTCAAGAGGCTCTCGTGAGATGCGTTGAACAGTTCTTCCCCAACACTTGTCTGTTTGAAGAACACCACCTAGAAGAATCGCCACGGAGAATTCAATAAAACTGAATGACACATTGAGTCAGTTTTTTTTTTTAACGCTTTCAGTTTTATTTGTGGTTTCTTTTAGAAAAGAAAGAAATGAAAGAAAATAAAAGTAAAAAAAAAAAAAAAATTAGGCTTGAATACTCGAATAGTGAATATGTTGCTTTGTATCAAGACTTATTTAGACTGTTGAAGTGTTTGCACTATTTTAAAGACCTGAAAATTCTTGAAAGGTTTTTTTAAGTAACTAAAATTAGGATAAGAATCTTGTGATGACCGAGAGGTTCACTGTAACTCAATAACAGACCATGCACAAAATAATGCAAATGAATAGGAATAAAACAGTATAATTAAAACTAAACAAAAAAAAGTGGTGTTTTCAAGTTTCAATATTTAGGTCAATTTTCTAAAAATCAAGTCTTAAAGTTATTCATTTTGTTGCATTTGCAGCAAAACCACTACTTTGTTAGGTACAGTTTAAAATGGTACACGTTTATACATTTTTCGGCACAAGATAAATTACATAAATAATTTTTGAAAGAAAATACATAAATAATTTTTGAAAGAAAATATATAAATAATTTTTGAAAGAAAATACATAAATAATTTTTGAAAGAAAATACATAAATATTTTTGAAAGACACATTTGTCAATGACTGACATCTTGGTAATTAAACCGAACTGAGATTCTTGTATTTAGCTAGTGATATAAAGACTTGTGACCGCTGGACATACACAAAACATCGAAAATTATATATAAATAAATATATATATACAGAGAAAGTGAGAGGTGGTTTGGTTTGTCGCTCTACAATCATGTTGTGCATTTCGAGGTTTATATTTATATATTTCTGTTTTAGATAAATTTTAAGGTTTTATATGTGTCCAGCGGCCTTTACATATCTGTACATCACTGGTAATTATACATGTATAATTTCTTTGTATTACCATAAAAATAAAAACATAATAATAAAACAAATAAATAATTTGATCCATGACATATCTTAAACTTTTTTTATTTATTAATTTTTTTTTGTATTATTATCTTTCTTTAATAACAACAGTAAAATAATTAGACAAATGGTTATTATTGATCGATTATATTTTCATATACATGCTTAACAATTTTTGTTTACCAATATGTGTTTATCTAAACAGGCATGCAATTTCTAAATGAAACAAACATGTTGTTTGCAGAAAATTCAAATGAGATGGAACAAAAAAATAAATAAAATATGAGTAAGCAATTACTTTACTGCATCCGGAGTTAATACGTTATTGACAAAGGATGTTTTCCTGTAATTAGCAGTAAATTAAAAAACATAGATTAAATGTTTTTCTAATTATAAGATGTTTACTTTTCAATATGCGACAGCCAGCTTTTGTTGCTTAATTATTTGGAACAAAAATCCCATTAAATGCTTTTGAAGATAATAAGAGGGTGGGGAAGGATGATAGTTAATATTAATACAGTGGGAATCCTTCATCATTGATCCTATTCGTGACCCAATTTTAATGTGCACTACTAGCGTTCATAAGAACTAAGGACTAAGGTTCGAATCCGTCGGTGGTGTCCGCTGCAGTCAATGCTCTCATAAAACAGGAGTTTTTTTTTTTTTTTGTTCTAATGCAGCTGGCAAACACTTAGACAGCTTGGTCTTGGATGCCTTAAGGCAAGCGCTGCATTACTCACTTTGCATCACCGAGAGGGCACGTGTCACTTGAAGATAAGCCACGGACGCGGAGTACAATGCCCCCGCAACGCTCTACGATCTTATTAGGACCGGGACCTACGGTTTAAAGTGGATTCCGAACCACTACAAATATCCATGGCACCGCCGGGATTCGAACCCGAAACCTGTGGTACCGAGCGCCAGCCACTCGGCCATTCAGGGCCATAAAACAGGAGGTTCAATGGCGATTATGAGATATATAAAACGTCTCACATCGATAGTCAAGTTGTTTTTCAATATTCTAATACTTTAAAATTTATGTATAGTATGTACTCATAGTTTTGTTATACAATATGATTATTTATATTAAGCGCATGAAAGTATTGAATGGATATTATGTATTATATCAATATTATATTTGAATATTGATGTGGTTTTGTTATGCAAATTAATTGTGTTCATAATTCACTCCTTTCCCTCTTTCTGTCTTTTTAGTGATGTGATTTTTGTCCTTTACACACACACACACACACACACACACACACACACACACACACACACACACACACACACACACACACATATATATATATATATATATATATATATATACACACACACAACACACACGCATATATGTATATGATATATGTGTGCGTATTACTGTAGAGAAATGTAAGCATAAGTTCAATCTTAGGAGATTTTATCATATTGTATTTATACTGTTTTATCATAGTCTGTTGCTATTTTGTCGGAAAATTTGTGGTTGCCAAACGGAGATACTTAATTCAACGTAGTTCATTTTTGTTGGGCTTGTTTTATATGATGAAGTAACCAGCAGGTAATTTTTTTTTATGACACATGGTCGCTTCATATTTCTTGTTATATGAGGTTGTTGTATTCTACGTGCACAAATGAACGTGCATAATGTAGTCTACGCGCCTTGACACCGTGTATAAATGAAAAATCTTTTTCAACGTCACGAAGGCTGAAAACCTATTTGAGAAACACAGGGGAAGAACGTCTACATGATTTAACGTACTTAAATACTCATCAAACTATTGAAATTAATATAAAGGATTTAATCGATGCGTTGGCAAAAGAGAAAAAGATTGAATTTTAATTTTACATCACTTTTTTTAGAAATTAAATTTTAATTTTTAGCGCTGTCCTTCTTACTTTTTGATGTGCCCTTTTTTTCTCCATTTGAAACAAATGAGTGCAATATAAAGATTACCAATAAATGTACATTAAAATAATAATAAAATTAAAATTAAAATTAAATTAGATTAGATTAAAATATAATAATTAAAATAGGAATTTTGGATTTAATATATTTAGTAAGACCTATTGAACTTTCTTAAATGGTTACATTTTATCTTGTTAAGCCCATGCCGAGACAAAATCCTGGGTGAGAGCTTTTATATATATATATATATATATATTCAAACAAATTTCTTCTGATTGGTGTTAATACTTTCGAGTGGTGTATTTTTCAACTATATTATAAAAAATTAATATTGAATTTAAATTAATAATGACAAAAAAAAAAACTCTTTAATTTGAACAGTGAAATTTCAACACTTGATATTCTTTTCGAAATTCCATTGCAGCGTATTGCACATCTTCTGGGCTTGAAAAAAACATGATAAAAATTCAAATATTGCTCATAAAGTTGCTGAGTCCTCACCGAGCCCTGGGAAAGCAGTTGCAAAAAGATACCATAACGTCACAGAACCGCTTCCATGCTGTAAATCACGGACTAAAGTACTGGTAACTGAAATCCGCACACCCATCTTTACAAGAGCCACGATAGGGATCCGCCCAGAGAAACTGTGCACTGGAAGACATGGCAGCAGTAAATTGCGGAGGGAAAGAAGGCGAATAATGTTGCAAATGGTCCAAATATTTTACCACAAAGCCGCAGCAATCTGCAAGACCCACCGGATATTTGGAGGTGGGTCCTCCGTTTATCGAAACAAATAGTGCCGGTTGCTTATTAAATTAATATGGAAGTTGCCGTTCCTGTCCTGCGTAGGAATGTTTTATGTGCCTCTCCATTCGATATTTCTGAAACACAGACCGATCCCAGATAAAATGGAAGTAATTTAGATGTGACCTTTCTCACTGATGTTTCTAGACCACCTTGAGAATTTGGGTTTGGGTGGTGTATAGGAAATATAATTTTATAAAATGACTTGCATTTCTCATTTCTATTACGGGTAGTGTGATCTGTATACATATAAATATATTTTTTTAAAGATTATTTCATTAGCTTCTAGTTACACTGCACGTTGTTGTTTTTTCTAATCTTTGTTTTTTATCTTAAATTTATTGGAAATTAATGTGCAACTAGGGAAATTTTGTTGAGAATTATTATTTTTTGTTGTTGTTGAACATCGATATATTTCGTATTCGTGCCATGAAGAGATGATAAAAATAATAATCCCAGAAAAACATATTTTAATAGTTCTCATCATCAGTGGCGTAACGGCTCCGTGATGGGCCAAAGCCATCTGCCTACTGGCAGATTTCGAGATAAGGAATATTTCCTTCTACAGGATAGGTGTTTCAGCCCTACTCCCAGCTCGCTGACAGTCACAGTGGACAGGGACCGACGTTTAAAGTGGATTCTGAACCATTACAAACATCCATGTCACAGCAGAGAAAAACACGAAACTTGTGTCATCGAACGCGTCACTGGGCCATCAGGCCCCTATTAATAGTTCTGCATTGGATAAATTCATAATTGTGGTTTTAATTTCCTCAGTAATAAAAAAGACAATATATACTATACTATACTTGATGCGATTATAAATTTCTAGTTCATCAAGTGACATTACAAATTATGCAAATTTTTATCTTTTATCTATATCCTTAAATATCATATCAACTATTAAGTGCATTGGAAAAATGTCCTTAATTGCCAAAGCTTTGTTTCTTCATATAATCATCTTTGTTTCATATATAAAATTCAGCACTGTTTTAGTCAATAATTGCAGAAAAATCATTGTGTTAGATGAATTTTGCTTAAATAGGATTAATATTCATTAAAATACAACCTTCTTCATTAAATACATCCTCAAAATTTATTTATAATACAATATCTGATTGGAATGTAATTAAATCGACACCACTGACAACGAATTTTTTTATTAACAATGCGTAAAATTTAATTAATTAGTTTGTAGCAGTTAAGCATATTTCAAAAATAAAAAATGCATAAACAGGAAAAATTTGTTTGTTTTTAAATTCATGCAATGGGCGTGGTTTGCGCTGAATTTTACCATATTACGCTTTGAAATTATATTACATTAATTTTCGCCTGTTTTATTGCTTTTTTCTAGATAAAAACTGACGAATTTGAACCAAATGTATGTGACATGCAGTTGGTTCATGTAACATAATCTCTGAAACTTCCAAATAATTGATACCGTACAATAAATTCCGTTGTTTACTCTCAGCCTACTGGAGCGCGCTTAATTCTGAGCAATCTTAAACGTCCTTTACGGGTCCCTGCAGCTAAATTAGAAAAACGTCTTCTTTCATCACGCTACTCATGACGCCTTAGTAGCAGCTGCCGTGACAACCTACAAGAATCATGGTTCTAATTCGGTGTGACCACACGAAACGATTTTTAGCCACGGGGCATTTAATTACCGAGGTTCCCATCCATTCCCCCCCTCTCTACGATGCTTAAGAAATACCATCCAAAATAATATAATAAAAATAGCAACAAAAAAAAAAAAGAGCTCTTGATCAAGCAAGACTTGTTGGGAGTATCCCGGATGTCCAATAGAAACAACATGGGATTTTTGACCATTATGCGTCGCTCTGGAGGGCTTATCGTGCAATAAACCTTTCAAAAAGCAAATTTTCCACATTGGTGAATATTCAGTTGGTGAAAATATCGCAAATGATCCCTTGATGGGGTAGAAAAGTGGACTTGAAAAGACATATGGTGGACCGAGGGGGAAGTCCTTACGGCGAAGTCGTAAATTATCTCCCAGCTTAAGAAGAACGTTTTGCCTTCCCTCCCACCCTGCTAGCGACATGACAGATCATCGGGCCCGATATCGGAGGGGTCGTGGCCCTCCAAGCACGAAGCTGGGTCGTCACCACCCAGTTTTATGAGGGGTGGCAAACGAGAAATGTAGGGAAAGAACAGGGTGAAATTACCTAAGGGTGAAGAGAATATGTGGAAGACTGTAAAAAGAATTTTGTTAAGTTTATAAACGACTTTCTCACGCGAAAACGAGTAAAATATACATATTTATTACCGAGAGAAGCTAGAGTTTAGTATACATTAACCTACTCAGAAAATTAGAACAAATTTTTAAATAAGTGAAATTTTATTTATGTCTTGCAAAAATTAACTTTATTTGTAACTTTTATTTGTATTTTGCAAAAATTTCGCAATTTATGCTAAACATTCCATATTTGTTATGAACAATGTCTAACTTTCAGTTTTTATTATGCAAGTAAATGGAGAAAAACCGAAATTACTTTCTTGTCAACAATATATATAAATTTCACCGATTTTTCCAATCCAATTTGGTATGATCTTGTCGTGGTCGTGGTGGATGGGCTTTCCACTAGCAGTGTCACTACTGTTGAATGACATTTTGTTCCGACAAAAAAAAAAAAACAATCAAGCACATTAAACACTGCAGTTAGTTTAATGTGCAACTCATACCAAATACTTTCTCATTTCGATTCAAAATATCACCTGCAGCTGAATTCGCTTTCTTTATGTCGCTTACAGCGCCATCTATTAATACACCGTGGAACATTTTTTCTGATGCCGTACCGTTTCCTCTTTCTTCAAGTATCTTCAGTTTAAATTTTTTTTTACAGCATTTAGAAAGTGGGACTTTTTTTATAATCAGCATTTAGAAAGTGGGACTTTAGTTATAATCTGTATGTATATATATATATATATATATATATATATGTGTGTGTGTGTGTGTGTAAAATTAATATAAATATTTACATATAATATTTTTATATACGCTAAATATTTACAATAACTGATATTGAGCAAAGCAATTTCACTCTACTTCGTTAGGAAATCGAGTTCAAATACTTAAACACGATGCTTTGCTGATTTATTAAATAAAAATTAATTCCAGTTATAACAAATAAACACGATGCTTTGCTGATTTATTAAATAAAAATTAATTCCAGTTATAACAAATTAATGTTAAAAAATTGCATTTCGTCAAAAACCCTTGATATGCAAAAAGAAATGAAGTCTATTTACGAGAAATTTCCATACAAATATTTATGTTCCGTACCCTTGATATGCAAAAAAGTATACCCCCCAATTATAATTCCTTCTTAATGCATAAGGAATAAAATTTGTTAAGCAGTGCTTTACTTCGCTAAAAGGAACTTGGGAAGAAACAAAAATAAATTTTAAATAACGACCTAATTTAAGAAGTTAATGTAATTAAATTTTTGTATTCTACATATCTATATAATATTATTTTGAAACACAAATTTTAATAAGCGGTACGGAACATAAATATTTGTATGGAAATTTCTCGTAAATAGACTTCATTTCTTTTAATTTTTTTGTGAATTAACACTGGAATTTTGTTTCAAATTTGGAAGCTGAAGAATTCTATCCTCTTTAGTATATTGAACAGTATATTGTCAAATGTAATTTGCTCCCGTAAAAAGAACTAAAATATATTGTGGCCCGCTGAATATTAGGATCTATAAACTGTACACGCAAACAATTAACTATAAATTATAATATATTATTCAATTATTAAACTATCACCTAAATTATGATGATAAAGAAATAAAACTTTGTAATCAATGAAAATCCCATAAATTGTACATGATGGGAATTCCAGATGAAATTTTTATTAAATGGGTAATTAAAAGATTATTCTATACAAAAATAACAGGAAATAAGACATTTAATACTGAATTTTTTTTTTCTTTAAGTTAAAATTGTGTATTTGGTATTGTTAAAGAAGTTATGATTTATTTATTATTATTATAAGGGGTGATAACATTTTACAAGTACGTTTAGCTAATACTGCTATTCAAAAAACAAAAATTATTCGTGCCTGGGGAAAAAAAAGAAGAAAAAAACACCCCGGAAATTTTTTTTAGATAAATTAAAATAAATATTTTTATTTTAAACTTACTTTATTCGTAAGCTGAATTTTTTTTTACTTAAAAGTGAAAATAGATTAACAAATATGTGTATATTGACTAATGCAAGAATTTTAGAAGGCATAATATTTCGATCATCTAAAAATCATTTAAAAGGATCTTACAAAATAATTTTTTCCATAATTTAAATTAAATAATCTTATTCTTAATTACCATTTTTTTAAACCTGAATGTTTGTAATCTAAATTAGTAAAATATTTGCCGTTGCAATTTGGAAAAAAAACAAAATTGACCTTGTTTCTTAACGTCGAGGCATGCAAGAGCGCCATACATTGGCTAACTGTACATGATCCAACAGTCTTGTGGCAAAAACACCACCAACAACAACAAAAATGGCAAAATGCAGAAAATCAATTATGTCTGGTTATGCTATTAACCAGAGAGTAGTACTAGTATAAAATAGAATGTTCACTGGCTTTGCTGCCAATTTGGGACCAATATCTAAAAGTTTAGCATTTAAAATCTTTAATAAATTTTTTGTGTAATATTTTCTATCCAAAACGATAAAAAAAAAAAAAAAAAAAATTAAGTATTAATTTTTGTGAAATTTTTTCTATGTTATATTATATTTCATATAAAAGGATCAGAGCTTTAAGCAAAATAACATTTATTGTATCTATTTATCTTTAGTAGACACATAAATAAATAAATGTAGGACTTGAGAAAAAAAATTTCAGTCATTTTACAGAATTTTCAGAAACGCTTCTTAACATGTTGAACTTTTCCTAAATGCGCTCAGGGAAAAAGGCCAAGCGGCGATACAGCGCCAAATCTAGTGCGACAACGAAGGAAAAAGTTTGTCCTAACTTTCTGCTCCTTTTGAGTAGGGGTACGTGCTCTGTTTAATTATTGTTCAATGGTAGTAATTACGGTTCGATATACCAGTTCTTCGAAATGTCCCCATACGAAGTGGTCCAAATGAGTCAGATCTGGTAATCACTCTGTAACACAGTGGGACATAGTCATTTAATCTGCCGATGGCATTAGCGTCAGGAAGATGGCATGACTGCATACTTTATCGCAGTTTATAATGCACTGCCACCGTATTGGCAGTAGATAAAAAAAATTACCATTAATTACAATTACACATCGCAATATTTACTAGAAGAATAATTATCACTAATAACGTCTTGCCAATTGTTTCAAGCAATGTAATCCCAATAAAGGTTGTTCAATTACACAACACGTGCTGCTATCGTCTGTTTTTAACGGTATTCCAATAAAGCTTACTTTGAGTGAAATAGATGTGACGTCATACATTTTATTACGCAATTCTTCATCGTAGGGATATGGTTCCACAGGCAACATTTATATTACCCAAGCTAGGATCCTTGTTCTATGCAGTATTGTCCGAACACCTTGTAAAAAGTTCAGGTTTCCAAAATTCATAAAAGAAATTAAACACTTGAATATTCTATTGAATTCAATAATATTATGTGTATGTATAAGCGTTTAATTTTCTCTGCGGTGTGGATTTGAATAACTATTCGCCAGTACAGTTTCTTATTTAGCACACACATTCATCAACTGGGCATCAGAATATAGATTGCCACCCCCTACATTTCTGAATATTTATACATCATTAATAGTGTTATATAATCTTTTATATACCATTAATAGCATCATATAATCATTTATACACCATTAATAGCAATATTGCACAAAATAACTAGCAATTATGTTATTAAAGTTTTAGCCGCTTGCTAGCGACTAGTTGTGTCAGGATGTAATACCAATCTCTCTTTCTATTTATATTAGTTTATTTAAAATATTAGTACAATAGCATTAATAGTGAAAAGCCAAGAACCGGTCCCTGACCGTCTATCTCGTTCAGACGCTCCTAGCGTTCTCCTCGTGGTCTGAGGATCTAAACGCATGTATTTACCACACTGGACCACAAAGTTAAAGTCACAGTTTCTGGTCACAGTCGCGACCTCTCGCGGCTATATAATAATTAAACCTTACAAAACTGAAAGATCTAAGGGGTTGGGCAATATTTTTCTTTTTAGTAAAGGGGACCAAGGATGCTACAAATTTCAGAACTATTGTTCCGCCCCCCCCTTTAAAAAACCCCCTCAATTTCAGATATATTATGCCTGAATAAAGAAAGGACCGAAGGTACGTGTAGATAGTCCATTGAGTTTTTGAACCGAGGAAACTCAATTCGGAATGCAATAAACAAAGTTGAATTAATTCCGACTCCTGGCCTAATGATATGGTGCAGGCTACTGTATCTACGAATGTTACGTTTAGGAAGGCGTACTGGAAAGGTCAAGTTTAATTCTGCTGGCAACATCTTGCCAGTCCCTGATCTTAAAAACGAGGTATGGTTTGGCTTGTCGCTCTAAGGTCATTTTGTGCACACTTTAGGCTAATTAGACCAAGACTTACAGTTTAACGGGGATTCCGAATCACTAACAACATCCACGCCACAGCCAGTTAGAAACGAGGAGATTAGATGGAGACTGAATTCGAGAATTTGTTTTTGTACAGCACGCAAATGTGGAATAGTTAGTGGGGCAAATATATTTACCTCATCACCTGTTCATGATAAAATTATTTAATTACATAATTATTAACTGGAGACAATAAGAAAGCAACTGCGACAAGCTAATAAGAAACATTGAAAGTCATCCAAAACACGACCCTCCCCAAAATAATACCCATGTATTTTATGGGTGAAAAAAAAACCCATGATATATTTTTAGTTTGGAAAGTGTTTATTCCACTGTAGTGGGAAAATGTGAATGCGCTGTACATACTACAGAGTAAAGGCTCAATTGTTTATTGTTGTCATTCCCGATGTAAAACAAGGGATTTTTCCACTAGACTCATTTCTATATCTGCATCGGAGATTAGTGCGATAAATTTATAAGTCCGAATGCATTTCCGTAGTGTGAACCACCCGAGTGTCCATTTAACTAGATGTCATCCTTGCGGTTGTTCGTCCCAAATTGTGGTGGTATTGTTTTACCCACATCATTCCAAATATTTAAAAAGTCATCTCACCTTGAAGCGCAGTGATGTGGTTTAGGATAATAGTAGTAATTAGAATCAATTTCCGGCCTTTGAATTGGTTCCATAAGTTTGGAAGCCCGATCATTAACACCTGGCCAAAATTGGAAAGACAGAAGATGTCAGACCTAGAACAAGCCACGTGAAATGCCAAACAATTGTTATTTTCAAAAGCGCTTATTTTAAAACAACGGGGCTGGAGCAGCCTGACACGTTAGATTGCCGAATTACTGAAGCTTGATTCCAAACTCGACAAAAGAAGCCTAATTACAATCTGTAGTGTCTTTATCGAAGATGAGTATGGTAAATATGTAGGCTAGAATAGCGGCACAAATCCCGTCAGTGAATGACTTCAAGTTAGGATCATACATCAGAATAAATCTTTTAACACAAAAGGGACTGGATTGCAATTACTGAAATCAGCAACTCTTTCACCCATATAGTTTGCGCAGAGAACTTCCAGGAACATTTGAAACCGCCACCTAAGGGAATACCACCGAATGATGACCTCTAACAGTCTGGCGCCATTCTGTAACAAAACAGAATGGCCACTTTTAATGACCACGCCCGCTGGGAGGACATGGAGGTTGTGGAATATCGCAGCAGAGGTCGGCGGGAGAGACTACAGGGAACGGTGGTGGCGACGTGAAAGGGCAACTGGAGATACATATCAATCTCACGTAAAAGAAGAAACAATCGTGGGGAACACCCGTAGGTGTTTACTTCGTTCTCTAATAGGATCCTGTCTTCCGTTGCTTTATGGAATTTTTATGGCACAAATAATTTAATCCGCGATAAAAGAGGCGCCGCGGAAGAGGGAGATAAAAATAAGTATGAATTCGAAAGGATTTAGATGATTAGAGCTTTAAAAATAGCAGTTGGAACGGGTTTAGCCGTTATAAAGCGAATAATAAGGCACAACAGTGGGGGAAAAAAAAGTACTATTTCGACTGTTAATTCTGTTCTATCTTAAATTATGATATTAACTAAGTTCAGTAGTCACAGGAATATAACCACTACCAATCCAGGAAACAGCGGCACTTGCTGCACGCTGGACAGCTCAGATTAAAATTTGTTGGGGCCTTCGTTTCAGACACTGTTTTCAGAAACATGGTGATTGTGACAATGTGTTTTAAACGCTTTGTATTGATACTCAAGTGATCTAGTTACAGTTTTCCGGATTTTACCACATAAATGCAGTTACCCTTAACACTCCTCTCGGAATCATTACACGTTGTTGGTTATATTAAGAAGTGGTAGATGACGTCTTCTGATATTCAAATAAATAAATAAAGGTAACCGTATGTTATTAGTATAATTTTAAGAGTACATCATCAAGAGTGCTTGTCTCGTGGCCAAGTGTTAATGTGTCCAGCTATAACTCGAGAAGTTTCAAGTTCAAATTCACTGGTGACATACTATGAAGTCACAGCTTTCAGAAGCGAGTAGACTTGATGAATTTGTGACAATGTTTGTTAAGTTGCACATTTGACATCAGATTACCTAATAATGGCGCCGCGGATAGGGATTTGGGTTTCCTGGTTCAAAACTCGAAGAGAGATCGATGATTGAAAGCTTTCCTGTTGAAAGTGGAAATTGACTTTCAAATCCGTAGACTAGAATGTCCTTTTATTAGTGTCGATGAGGAACAGAGAATATCAGATGCTACAATTAAGTTTGGTTTGGTTTGCCGCTCTACGGTTGTCCGGATTGGTTTGTCGCTACACTTTAGGCTAAACACACCGGGACCTACAGTTTAAAGTGGATTCCGAACCACTACAAACATCCATGGCACCGCCGGAGCTCGAACCCGAAACCTGTGGTACCGAGCGCCAGACACTCGGCCATTCAGGCCCCTGCCACAATTAGGAGTGAATTTCAACAAGTAATGAAATTTCTCGAAGATTGAATGGTAGCCCTTTAATTTTGTAATTTTTGCAACAATACACAAATAGTTATTTTATTGGTTTGATAAAAAATTACCTGAAAAAAAAAACATTATGATTTGTAAAAGTGACAAATGTTGTGTCAGGGAAATTGCTAATTTTCTTTTATAGCCAGTAGGTGCTTTTTGAATTTGAGCATGCGAAAGGAGAAATATCAGTTAAAGACACCTTGCCTGATTCCGACAAACTGAAACTCTGTAAGCTGTATCTCTCACTCTCTTATTGCTTCTGTTAGATGAACAATTAGTATATAATCAGTGTCACTTTGGTTTAAGTTACTTCTTTCTTTCGTCGTTAGGTCTCCTTGCAATTTACGATACGAGTTTTGCTTATCTTAAAGGAAAGTACTTCGCGATTTAAGGAAGTCTTCCGTGATAATTTTTTACTGACATCGATGTCAGATATAAGTTACATATGCGCATTTCATTGCACTAAATAAATGAGCACTTGGAAATTCACATTCCTACAACATTTAATCGTAGATTTTGGTTTTTCGATAACATTGAAAATTCAGGCATTTTCTCCGCCGTTCCTTAAATAAGTAGTAAAATATCCTTAAAGAGTTGCTTATTAAAATAAAAGAAATGAAGTTTCACTTTCAATAGATAGCGATAGATCTTCCAATTAATGTAAGATCTTAGATCTTCTAATTAATGTAAAATAAGTCAAAATACTAAATACTATTAATTATGCTATTATCACAATATATTATTAGTTTTTCTTAGTGACGAATTAAGACAGTCTCAAAAAAAAAAAAAAAAAAAAAATGCAAATTGTTTTACAATACCGTTTCTTTCTCTGTGATATTTGGCGAACTTATAACTTCACCAAAATGCGCTTATTCCCGAGGCCGCTACAGAAGAAAATTGTACTTATCTTGTATTAACTATATAAATATATTTCTTCTTCTTCATTGGCGCAACATCCCCATGGTGGACCAAGGTTACTACAGCCTACTGGCAGATTTCGAGATAGGAGATGTTTTCTTTTTACGGGATAGAGTTTTTAGCTCTACGTCCAGCGCAGTACAGTCATGTTAGAGAGAATAAATGTTAATAATAATAATGTTCTGAACTACTACAAACATTCATGACACAGCCAGGATTCGAAGCCGAAACCTGTGGAACCTAGAGCGCTAGTCACTCATCATCAGGCCACTGGATAACATATATATATCACTGCACTGGATAACATATATATTTATGTTATCCAGTATCCAATATCTATATTAGATTAAAAACAAAAACTTCAGGAATTAATGTGACCCTTATTTTGTTTGTAAGCCAAATGATAGACAAACATGCGGTATGCATAAGTTGTCATATGTTTCCAAATCAGTCCCATCAAAAGAATAAACACACGCACACAAAAAATTGGAATATAGAATTAATTGACGATTCAAGTTGGTGGAGAATCATACAGAATAATATTTTGGTTGATGCATATATATATATATATATATATATATATATATATATATATATATATATATATGTATATATGCATGGTATAAATGATAAGATATATGCTTAAAACCTTTTTCTTTAAGCGACTCGTGTAATTCACAATTCTGTATAATCTTCAGTTTTATTTTTTAATAACAAATTTAAAATAAATCTTCATGAAACAACTTCGAATGAGTGGACTGCAAATATTGTTTAAATTTTACCCGTCAAATATTTTACGGTACTTCAAGATATTGAGTAAATAACTAAACGGGGAATAAAATCAAAACAACCCAATAAAGACTGACTGAAAGCATTCTCTGATATCCTTCACCCAAAACAAACTAAAGCATCTGAACGAATTAGAAGTTACCAAAGTCATGGGCAAAAACTATTCCCTCAGTTAGCAGGAAACTTTCTATCTACCAGTCGATAACCATCAACGCCTACCCCTCACAAAACCTGAACAACCACCCCCTCACCCCCCAGAAGATGCGCTAAATAACTTGTTATGATGGCAGGCGAAGAATCTCCTCCAGAACTGGAAGAAACATAGAGCAAGAATGGGAAGCAATCTTTTTATTTTATTTATTTATTTTTTCTGCCAAGACCATCCCCTCCATTCCATTCATTTTGGCTTTTTCAGGGTAGACTCAGCCCCGCCCTCGGACACCTTTTGGGGGGTCATCTAGAATGGGGTGTGGACGAAACCTTCTCTAAAACAGGGGCCACCGAGAAAAGCAGCAGATGTGCGATGGAAGTTAATTTGTAGAAACGCTAAATGAGATAAAGGCAAATGTTTGAAATGGGTGGTGCGAAACTCTGTTGGGAGATTTAGTAATTATAAGTTATTTATTATTTTTTTTTATACATCATAAAATAAAAACCTGATCAACTTCAATTAATAATATAAACAACAATTGCATCGAAATAATATAAGAAAATAATAATCAATGACTTTAAATTTTCTGAAAATACTTAGAATATAATCTATTATATGAAAATAGAGAATATATATCTTATAATAATATAATCTATTAATAGTGCACTTGGATAAAATTTTATTTTAATTTTTCATTTCTTTGTATAATAACCCAGAGTACATTATTTGTATATAATGCTTGTAAATAAAAATTAAAGTGATCCCATGAACTTGAAAGTGGTTCTCTTCTTAAAACCGTTATATAGTATGTCTAATATAGGCCGATACGAAAGTGGTTCAATCATTTTTCAATGCCTATCCAACAACTTCGAAGAGGTCTGGAGCCAAAGAAAATATTTTTCAGTGTATAATGGGATAGGAAAAGTCATTATGAATTTTCTGATACCAATAACTGCTGTCAGCAGCCAATCAAAGCAATTTTGAATGTAAAACAGCCTTGATACACAGAAAAGGAATAATCCTTCATCATGACAATATCAAACCTCACAATGCAGGAAAGACTAAGAATGTCCTGAAAAAATATATCTGAGCTCCATCCATCCTGTTCTCCGAACCTTGTTGGAAAGAAGTACGTAGTTGTTAACATCTTTTATAAAATCATACTTATCTCATCAGGCTTATTTCAAGAAAACTAGTTGTAATGAAGTTCGATTTTTTTTTCTTAATGCTTAACCAAATTCATTTTACATAAAAAAGAAGCATCAAAAAACTAACGGGAGCATATTGAAATTATTTTTGGTTACTTTTATTTTAACAGTAAACAATGCACAAATCTTTCGTTATAATCTGATGTATCGCATAGCATTCGAAAGTCCCGCTTACACTTTTACAGCCACTGATTTACTTGACGTCAATTGTCCAAAAAAATGTATAAAATACTTATTTTAAAGAAATAATGAAAGGACCAATACCATATACCATACGTAATACTATAATACCATAGTCCTGCTTGTATGTCTTCATTCGGAAGTATTTCATGTTTAAAGGCCTGGCGCATTTTTGTCTTTAAGCTGTCTTAGAAGTTACCAGAAAAAAGGAAATTCGATTGGTGGCCGTCAAGTTAAAATGTGACAGGACCTGGGGAAAAAAAATGGCCATGGGAAGCTTTAAGTCGTGGTAAACGGGCGGAAGCGTGAATTGAACATACAAACATGCCTCAGAAACAACGGGAAGGGAGGGGGAGGGGGGGGGGGATAATTCGCAATGTGTCATGGAAGGCGAGAGAGAGGAAAATTTCGTTTTCGAGATTGTCAACGTTTTTGAAATTTTTATACGAAATTTCTGCTTGTCAGTCGTTTGAATCAAAGGCGTGACTCTCTTTTCAGTCGTATTTAATATAAAAATCGATGAAAAGGTATCTAAAGTAAAAAACAAAAAAATAAATAAAATAAAGGCAGTGAATTTATTTGAAACCTGGTTTGCACTATCAGTTACTTTTAACTTGATGTATTTTTTATCAATGATTTTCCTTTTAATATTGATTTTATTAAAAAAAAAATTAATCCTTTGATATTAATTTTTAAATCATTTCTACTTCTATATGAAACAATCAATGTGCTCTATTTCTTTGTTTTCTTCTTTTTTCATTGGAGCAACAGCCCCATGGTGGGTCAATGCCGTCTGCCTGCTGGCAGATTCCGAAACATGGAGGTCGTTTTCTTTTTTACGGCGTAAGGGTGTCATCCTTACGCCCAATGCTCTATGGTTATTTTAGACCGGGACCTACGGTTTTAGGTGGATTCCGAACCACTACAAGCATCCATGCTCCCTGGACTCGTACCCGAAACCTGTAGCACCGAGCGCTAGTCACTCAGCCATCATACCCCATTTCTTTGTTTTAATTATTCTATATTAGTTATGCAAGGAAGAAGATTATTGTTCTTAAATGATGGATACTTCGGTGTAAGATAATTTGCTATTAGAATAGCAGAAATGCAGCAAATTCAGAACTACTAAGGTTGCCCTATATGGGGACCTAATTCAATACACTCACAATTTGCGATGCGGGACGATGCGAGATGTTTTACAAATGTTCTTACAAACACTATCTTGTCACCTAGTTTATGAAATCAATGACTGCAACTAACTCTAGTTGATGAAAACCTGAATCCTTCTGCACTTTATATGTGCATATCATCTCGATATCTGTTCACATATTCCATCTTTTCTATATTTTCTGTGTTCTTTGAACTCATGTTCTACTTATGGATGCCACAAACGCCTCACCGATGGGTGATGAGTACATTGACTGGCAGTTCAACTTTTAAAGGGTGACTGTCTGCATTTGCTTGTAATGTACATTTATTGTCCTGCATTTACCTGCAATATGGGAGTAAACTTAGATACCTTTTACCAGGCAGTTTTATTATGAATACAAGGTACTTTTGTCACATTGGTACAATTATAGTAAAATATCATCGTTTCTGAAATCAGTCGCAATTAATTTAAGCCTGAAACTCATTTCACATTAGTTGCGCCCCTTAGAAACTCATCTGCATTGACGTAAACATTGAAAATTTTAAAACTGTGTGTGAAAAATCAAGTGCATTGAAAAGTAAAAAAAGATTTCGAGATGTATCAAACGATAACAATTCACAAACAATTAAATTCTATCTCCTTTTAAATGAAGGTAAATATCTCAGACACACCGCACGAGAAGCCAATTAAGCATTCTGTTTCTTGCGAATGCAAAATAAAGCTCATGATATTTAAACACGCTATTTACACACAGCACTGCATTGTTGATAGATTAGTAATTTTTCTTTCAGAAAGATACATTTTATTTTGAATGCCGTTCAGAATTGAAATAATAATAGTAATAATAAACATTGTAATATTTTGCACGAAAAATGTTTGCAGAAAACTAATCCTTTTAATGTTTCATATCCTTTGATGACGCCAATACCTATTTCTTTAATAAAACATGAATGAATAAATATAGAGTCGTAAATGATAAAAGGTGCCGGATAAAAGATTAATATTTCATGTTTGGAAAAATATTTCACATACTTTACGGATTTAATTTCTATTTGATAACAAATAATGAAAGGATAAAACATTTCCTTAGAAATTGAAGGCGTCGCGGATTTTTGAATATTATTTTTTCAGAATTTTATATCACTTAAACATAAAAAATAATTCGTAAATAAAGCAGGTGATAAAATTATTTGCTTTAATCCTCACAATACTAAAGTAATATGTTATGACGTTCGTGTAAATGGATTCAAAAAGTAGATATCTTTCATTCCTTGTAAATTTAATTGATGTTCCTCTACTAGTAAAATTCAGATTAGTATGTAAATATGAGAAATTTCCTCTCCATATCAGAATTTTCCTTTTTCCTATTTTAATGATATCTCGACAGAACAAATATTATGAGTAAACATAATAATGCCGGATAACTACTTTTCAACGAAATAATCGCAAGTACGATATAATTGCACAGAAAATATTTTTTGTATGACATTTTATGTTATCTGCCTACGTTAGATATATTTTTTTTTTTAAAGCTCTTTTGCTGCTTTTAAGAAAACTGTTATATAAAAATAAGAAAGCTACAAAAATGTCGATGTATAAACTCTATATTTTCAGAAATTTGTGTTTTATAAGATTGTAGTGTGCAGGTTGGACAACTAGATCGTAGCTGGGTGTGGTTGGATTGTAATACTTGATTCACAGACTAGAGAACTCATATTTTTTTACATAAATAATAAAGCCATACACATAAAATTAGAAACATACAGTATTTAACACATTTAAAGACATAATTATAGATTGGTGGAATTTTTACACTAATCCATATTGCCTATCTATATCTAATTTATGGATGCTGATCAGGACAATGGCTTGCAGTTGACCTAGCAAATAAATGCGGTACAGTAGGAGTAAGTGTCCCACATTTATTTGTAATGTAGGGGAAGGGAAACTTGGATAACTCCCATCAGATAGTTTTATTATGGATATAAAATGCTTTATCCACATTGGTACCATTGCAGTCAAATCTCCTTGTTTCTGAAATCAGTGACTGTAATGGACCTCGCATTTAATTTAAACCTGAAACTTCTTGCACATTAGTTGGGCACGTTAGAAATTCGTCTGCATTGAAATAAAAATTTAAATTTTTAAAATAGTGTGTGTATAATCGAGTGTATTGAAAAAGAAAAAAAAAAGACTTTTAAGATGTATCAAAAGATAACAATTCACAAACAATTAAATTCCGCCTCCTTTTAAATGAAGGTAAATAATTCAGACATACCACACGAGAAGCCAATTAAGCATTCTGTTTGTCGCGAATGCAAAATAAAGCTCATGATATTTAAACACGCTATTTACACACAGCACTGCATTGTTGATAGATTAGTAATTTTTCTTTCAGCAAAGATACGTTTTATTTTGAAAGCAGTTCCGGACAAAATAATAATAGTAATAATAAACATTGTAATACTTTCAACGCATAATGTTTTGCAGAAAACTAATCCTTTTAGCATTTCACATCCTTTGATGATGCCAATACCTATTTCTTTAATAAAATATTGAATGAATAAATATAGAGTCGCAAATGATAAAAGGTGCCGGATAAAAGATTAATATTTCATGTTTGGAAAAATATTTCACATGCTTTACGGATTTAATTTCTATTTGATAGCAAATAATGAAGAGGTAAAACATTTTCTTGGAAACTGAATGCGTCGTGGATTTTTGAATATCATTTTTTCAGAATTTTATATCATCTAAAAATAAAAAAAAAAAAAGAAATTCGTAAATAAAGCAGGTGATAAAATTATTTGTTTTAATCCTCACAATACTAAAGTAATATGTTATGACTAATGTATATGATATTTTTCATTCCTTGTAAATTTAATTGATGTTCATCCACTAGTAAAATTCAGATTAGTATGTAAATATGAGATAGAGCTATTTTAATGATATTTCAATAGAACAAATATTATGAGTAAACATAATAATGCCGCATAACTACATTTCAGCGAAATAATCGCAAGTGCGATATAATTGCGCAGAAAATAGTTTTTTGTATGGCATTTTATGATATCTGTCCACGTTGGAATATATATATATATATATTTGTTGCTTTTAAGTAAACTGTTGTATAAAAGTAAGAAAGCTGTAAAAAAAAATTAGCTGTATAAACACATTCTTATTATTATTATCATTTTAAAATTATTTTATTATTATAATGATTTTATTATCACATTGAAATATTATTTTCTGCAGATCATTAGATTTAATAGATTATTACTGCATGTCCATGGTGCATATTGATTTTTCAAAGAATAATGAAATTTTGTATGGTCAATTTTCCATGTGGTTATTGTCATTATTAAACCGTTTTCGGTTCCGAAGGGTACCCAAAATCTCTAATACGATCATTTTTGATGCTAATTTTTTTTTTAGAAATTCATTTTATCATGTCCTCTGCATTTTATATATTAAATTTGCTTTCATTCCGTCCCTTAATTTTAGCTACAATTGCTTCCTCTCAGAGAAAGCTATCTGATGATCTGTACATGCATACAAACATATTTGTATATATGTTTCATATGTTTGTTTATAATAAAACAAGTAATATAAAAAAAATTAAAATCAATTCCTACTTTTTTTTTTCACTATATTGCAGAAAGTCCTTTATAAATAATTTTTTAAGTTTATCTGGCGCTATCTATTGGTAGATATATGCAACTTAAATCTAAAAAAAACTAAAATTAATTAATTTAATTTAATTACGGAATTAATATTTGAAAAAACTGTTATTAACATCAAATGTTATTAATTATATAGTACTAATTTAAATAAAATAAACATATGATGAGGTGGGCCTTGCGAAAAACTCTGAGAAGTAGAATTCCATCGTTCATCGACAAAATACAAACGTCCGATCCAAATAAAAATCATCTTTTTAAATTCTGTTGAATTAGTTACTGGATAAAGCAATAGCAGAGTTGAAATATTAAACCCCCAAAAACTGGTTTAAATGATTCCTTTTAAAGCTTTATCAAAGAATTAAGAAATAAAATAAATAAATAAATAAATGTGGTAGTTCCCTGATTTCTTATCTTTAGGTTTTTTTCAAACGGCTTTTCGTCGAGCAAGTTTTAAACTTTCATGAACACATCGACATGAACATCTTTAATATTTGCAATGTAACAATATCTGTAACAATTTGGAAATCTCTTCGCGAGAATACGCCTTACGTTGTTTTATCGATATTTGCTTTGTTTCTAAACCTAATCTGTTTGGATATTTCTAGTTTTAAACTTCCATTTCCCGACATGAGCATATTTAATATTTACAATGTAACAATATCTACAACAATTTGGAAATCTGTTAGCGGGAATGCACCGATGTTCGAATCCAACGAGCTCCCCCAATGTTTGATTTGTTAAAAAGCCTTTTTAATTCTTTCCGCCGAACACAAAGCGGGAAATTTTCCTACTTAACGGAACTTGCTGTCTTTATTTAGATTCATCGAATACTATATCCTTACATATAAAGTAACAGATTTTTAAAGCTTTATTCTGTTTAATTAATTACCAGAGAAAATAATAGCGTAGTTGCGACATTAAACACCAAAGTATTAGTTGAATTGATTTCTTCTACAGGCTTTATCAAAGAATTAAGAAACAAAATAAATAAATAAATGTAGTAGTTACTTGATTTCTTAATGTAGGTTTTCTTAAAACGGCTTTTCGACGAGCAAAGTTTTACACTTTCTTGAACACATTTACTATTTACCATGTAACGATATCTGCAACAGTTTGGAAATCTGTACGCGATAATACACCAATGTCTGAATAAAACGAGAATCTCCGATGAATATTTCTATTTTTAAATATTCATTTCCCAACATGAACACATTTACTATTTAAAATTTTACAATATCTGCAACAATTTGAAATCTACGCGAGAATACAAAAGCGGAACCTCTCCGATGTTTCTGTTTGAATATTTTTACTTCTAAATTTTCATTTCCCAACATGAACACATTTAATATTTACAATGTAACAATATCTGCAACAATTTGGGAAACTATACTCGAGAATACACTAATGTTCGAATACAATGAGTTTCCCCAATGTTTGCTTTGGTTATAAACCTAATCTGTTGGAATATTCTTAGTTTTAAGTTGTAAAAATATTGTTATTGTGTTGTTTTGTATAATATATTATAACTATAATAGTTATTTGAGTATTAAATATAATAATTTTTTGCATATATATTATAAATTGTATTTGTATTGTTTTTAAATTTACCATGTAATAATATTTGCAACAATTTGGAAATCACTACACCAGAATACACTGATGTTTGAATGCAATGAGCTTCCCGAATGTTTGCTTTGTACCTAAATCTAATCCGTTTGGATATTTCTAGTTTTAAACTTCCATTCCCCAACAAGAACACATTTAATATTTACAATGTAACAATTTGGAAATCTGTACGCGGGAATACACCAATGTTCGAATACGACGAACTTCCCAAATGTTTGCTTTGTTCCTAAGCCTTTTTTACTAATGTGCCCAAAAAGTAAGACCAATTATTTAAAAAAAAAAAAAAAAACTCTTTATTTATTCTTATAAATTTATTTCATCGCCTTCAAAGTAATAACCTCCGGAGACAATGTACTTATGCCAACTTTTTTTCCAATCCTCAATGCATGCTGCAAAGTCATCGGCAGGGATAGCCTTCAAAGCGCGCAGCGATTCACGTTGAATCTTTTCAATCGACTCAAAACGGTGTCCACGGAGTGGTCTTTTGAGTTTAGGGGAACAGCCAAAAGTCCAACGGTGTGAATACGGTGTGGAACGATATGGATTTCATTTTTGGCGACAAGAATCAATGCAATGTGATCTGGTCCATTCAGTGTTTTCGGTACCAATCGAGATTTGACGCGTTTGAGGCCCAAAATTGAACTGACAGATCCTTTTGGAATTCCCACATCATCAGCAAGGTCTGTAATTGTAAATCGACGATTTGCGAGCACCAAATCATTAATTTTTTGGACGTGAGCTTCGTCGATCGAGGTTGACGATCGATCAAAGGGCTCTTCATCTTCAACGCGTTCGCTGCCTTCTTTGAACTGTTTATACCACCTCTAAACATTTCTTTCCGATATAGGAATGCCCACCGAATGCCTTCTGCAACATTCTATACGTTTCCGCAAAAAAAATTTAATGCAAGCTCTTTGCTCAATTAATTCAAGCATTCCAAAAATCGCCGTAATCAGTTTTAGCGTCTCACAAAGCCAAGCGTAGAAAAAATGATGAGAATAGTAAGAAAATTTGATTAATAACAGAAAATAGGCAAGGAAATTTGAATAGTGACAATATTTTGATGAGTAAAGCTCACGAAGCCAAGCGTAACTCAAACACTAACGAATATTTTGATGTCAAATTTCACACAGATGTGAAGAACAGTGCCTGCAACCTAAAAAAGAAAACAAAATTGAAATTCCTTAAGACACGGGTATTTTAAATTGAAAATTGGCCCTACTTTTTGGACACAGTAGTAATTCTTTTCGCTGAATACAAAAGCGGGAATGGGTGGTTACTTGATTTCTTAATTTAGGTTTTCTCCAAACGGCTTTTCGTCGATCAAGTTTTAAACTTTAATGAATACCTCGACATGAACACATTTAATATTTACAATGTAACAGTATCTGCAACAATTTAGAAATCACTTCGCTGGAATACACCAATGTTCGAATACAGCGAGCTCCCCCAATGTTTGCTTTGTTTCTGAAACCTTTTTAATTCTTTCCGCCGACTACAAAAGCGGGGAACTTTCCTACTGCACGGAACTTATTCAGATTCATCGAAAGCTATTTCATTACACATAAAGCAACAGATTCCTAAAGCCCTAGAAAACACTAGAACGGTTCCTTTGTTTTTTTTTTATTTATTATTATTATTTTCGCTGTGGAATATTTCTAGTTCCATTTTCATTATCTCGCGAAATTTAGGAATAAGGAGACGAATATTGCCCCTAGTTAGAACAAGTCCTCTACTCCATTGTTCATCTCCTGTATGAATTATTCATTATATTAAAACTTCTTTCAAGACGTATATCTACTCAGCATTATTAGATTTCTGCGGTTTCCCCCCACAACCACCCTAGTATGTGTGAACCTTCATATGATTCAACTAACGAATAAGTAATGAAGACATGGTTATTAAATTATGCAAAATGATTTTGCTCTTCTCCTTTGCTCTTTTCTTAGTAATAACAGTGATGTTTTTTTTTTTTTTTTTTTTTTTTTTTACGTTCTTTCTCCTGATTTTTCGTTAACTTTGTGGATTTTTCTTTTCGCAGGTTTGCCTCTGAAGACGAGAGAAACTGTTCCCGAAAGTAAGACAAATATTAATATTCATAGATTTCTACTTTTTCTACAGTTATTGCTGCAAGATTTTTTTTTTTCTTTCTCTTTCTCCCTTCCTTTCTTTCTTTCCAACTTTGCCAGTATTGAATAAGCTTTTTCTTACGATCTTTTTTTTTATATGTGTATATTCAAAGTGCTTGCAGATTTTGCGGTGTTTAATAAAGAAATTAATTGTCGTTCTGGAGTACTTGAGAGTGAAATGGTGGAAAAGACGAGACCATGTAGACTGTACTGTAATACAGTTGAAAAAAATATATATCTTTTTATAAAAGAACGTTTTTTAATTATGGATTGAATCAATGTTATTTTTTTTTGTTCTCTAAGCTTAGCAAAAAATAGATTATTTTAATTTTTTAGATTAGTTATTCATTTTTGAAAGCACTATTTTATTATAATTTTTTTTTTACTTAACTTTATAGCTAAATAATAATTTTTAATAAATCTTGCAGATGTAGGGATTAATTAGATAATTACCAAAATATCCTTTTTTACGAAGGAATATTTACTTTTTCATGATATAAGTATACATTTTTATTAAATCAAATTGTTCTGAATTTGCATATTTTTTTCTAAATAAAAAATTTTTCGATATCAAAATTATCTAAAAAACAGCGTTGATGGAAAAAAAATGTTATTTTAATGGTATTTTGAATGAATTTTTTTTTATTATATTTAATTTCGCTTTGCTCATTTAATATTTTTATATGCAAATTAAAATAATTAAGAAGAAATGCGAAGGATATTAAAAAAATTTGCATACGAAACGACAGAAATTAGAATATATTATTTTTGAAAAAGGTTTCAAGTTCTAATCCAAATCACTTGTGGTTTTACTTAAGGTTGGAAAGGCGTGGGGGATAGAGCATTAAGTTGCCAAACTACAAGAGCCAAATTCAAAATTTGGCAAATATAGCTGCACAGAAAGCTATGCCAAGAATAGAAAAAATAAATCTTTAGGACGAATAAACTTCAGTTTGGCTCTGGTAGCAGGCTATAAATCCCCAGATAAAATCCTTGAGATTTCGTTCAGATTTGTACTGGTAAAATATGGGAAGCTGGATGTACATCAAGTCCCCTTGATGTGCATTAGATAACGCTGAATCTGCTGCATCTCTTCTATTGTGACAAACGGCTTCAGGTTACATTATCTAGCATTCGTAAGAAATCATCTATCCTTCCTTATGTGTTTAATGCTTGTAGCATTTTTTTTCTCACGAGAAGAGTTTTGCCATTTCATTCCCAGGAGAGAGGAATGCATGCTATTTGACAAATATATAGTAAGCTCCATCGCTCAAATTTGACAGCAGAAGACTTTATTATGGGTAGTTATATTACATGACATTAGAGTTTTGTACTAAGGAGAATAACCTGTCACTCAAATCTGATAACCAATATTCAGTATCTTGTATAATGAGAAAATTGGCGAATGACCTTCACAGGTCGAAACAACCACAGATTGAATATGACATTTTATGAGTTGTTCCATCATAATGGGTGATAGACCACGAGTTGAGAAATGTCGATTCCAATGAGAAGTGAGGGAATTTGACGCCCCCCACCCCTTTTGACGGATTGCCTTAAAAAAAGTTAGTTTTTTTTTTGGTCAAATGGAGATCAGAAGCATTATTTTTTTCTTTTCTCTCTGAAGTGACTGAATAGTCCGGAGTTTTATATTCGCCGTAGTCTCGAGAACTTGGAGCCAACTGCCCTTGTATATCTAATTTATAGCTTTATTTTTAATTTTTTGTATATAGAGTTCTGTATATATATATATATATATATATATATATATATATATATATATATATATATATATATATATATATATATATATATATATATATGGGGGTCTTGGATAACGCTGAACTGCTGTATCTCCTCTTTTATAGTGGCAATTGGCCTCAGGTGAAAGTTCCTGGCATTCGAAGGTTGATTGAATCAGACTTTATTAATTTAAATTAATTAATTAATTAATTAAATTAATTTTTACGTCCGTAAGTGCTATTAATTAACGTCTAAGACAATGTTTTTCAAACTATGAAGTTCTATATATGTCTCTAAAGAAAGCGCTTTACGAGTACTACCTAAAATTAATTTACTTTAAAATAGTAATAAAATTGACAGAAAAGGATATGAAAGAAGTTTTTTAAGAATGGAAGATTTAAATCTCGTATTCTGATTGTAACTTTGATAAGCATGTATATCGCTTTTTAAATTTAAAAAGTCCCTAAATATTCTAAATATCATTAAATTTTAATAAACTTGAAATATGGAAACAACGTATTTATTCGAGTTGATCTTTCTGGTAACAATCAAGTCAGTTTAATTTGGTTGTCACACTACGGTCATTTTTTGCACACTTTGGGCAAAAAATGACCGGGGCCTACAGTTTAACGTGGATTCCGAACCACTCACAAACATCCATACCACCGCCAGGATTCGAATCCGAAGCCTGTGGTACCAAAGGCCAATTGGCCAAAGCGCTACCCGATTTGCCATCAGGCCGCATCAAGTCACAGGGAGATAAAAAATAAAAGCCTGCCTTTCTGATTAAGCATGAAAGAAAATTTTTTTTTCTAAACCCATAAAAAAAAACAGAAAAATGGAATACAGAAATTTAGCTTCCATATTTTAATTTCACGGAATTTAGATTAAAAATATTGTATATGGTTACATTAAATTACAAAAATTGCCAATACTCTTCAAGAGAGAGAGAGATCTGCTATATTTGTAAATAGAAAATCTATCAAACTGAAATTGTGCTGAAAATCATACTTCTTTTCTACACTCATGTCCATAAATTAAGTAACAAATTATACCCTTAGTAAATTTACATCATAAAACATTTTGTTTGTTGTGTTTAAGAAAGAATATTTTAGGTTATAATTTCAAAAAATTAAAAAAAAAAAAAAATGTGAGAAAAAAGAAATTTGAAAATAAGAGAAATGTATATATATATATATATATAGATAGATATATATAAAATTTTAGAATAGACATGTTACAATTTACTCATGTGCGACAGGAAATACTTCAAAATGCTGAAATTCTGTTTAACAAAATATTGTCAATATAAGTTTCTTATCCAAAATTTAATTCGACAAACTTGAATCTTTTAAAACACTTTGATCAATTAATTATTGATAAAGAATATTAATTTTAAACGTCTCTATTGTTGTGAAGCATGTTAAAGTGCCCAGTATCTCTGAATCTTTTTGAAACAAACTTGAAATGACTTAAGTAATTAATTCTCTTACCTGATTAAACTACTGTTAGATAAATGAAGTTCAATTTTCTTTGAATAATTCCTTCTCGCGAAGATATGTATGCTTGCGTAGATTGTTTTAGGCAGCTTAGGTTAAATTGTACACATTGACTAATATGACAGTCAATAATAATAGTAATATTAAGTTAACTCTCGACATTCTTCATTCCTATATCCTTCCGAGAAGTGTAAGATGAGTATTTTGGTTATTTATTTAGCTCAATCCAGATGTAATACACTCATGTCCATAAATTAAGGACAATTCAGAATCACACAGAAATTGAACTCTAAAATAAAAATTTCACCTGTAGAATTATCACACACATCTTGAAGAAGAATATGCAAATTACAGGAGACCACCAGATGGCGTGGATAGTACGTCACAATGACGAGAGTGTAAGAGAGGGGTATATAAGGAATGGTGGCAAAGAAGTAAAATTGTTCACAAGCGCTTTAAAAGCCCTTCTGTGCAATAACCGCATAGTTATTGCACAAAGGAAGCATTTGGATGATTTTTTACGTGGTAGAATTATCGGACGACTGGAATGTGGACGTACCCAGCTGGAAGTATCCGAGGAACTTGGAATCGCCCAGAGTGTCATCTCCAGGCTTTGGCAACTATTCCAAGATGATGGTAATGTGAGTTGATGTTACAACACAGGTCGCAACCGAGTTACAACGCCGAATGAGGACCGGTATTTAGCAGTTACTGCCAAAAGAAACAGACGGAGCACAGCATCAAACCTGTATCGTCAGCTCTCTTCAGCTACCGGTACGACAGTTTCAAGGCAGACCGTGTACAGACGCTTAGGACATATTGGTCTATATGCTCGTAGGCCTGTCAGATGTGTTCCACCTACCACAACTCACTGTCGCCTGCGATTAACCTGGAGTAGAGAGCATGTGTTGTGGACACCGCAACAGTGGTCTTGTGTGATGTTTTCCGACGAGTCCAGGTTTAGTTTGCAGTCTGACTCTCGCCGGACTTTCATATGGAGAGCGCCAGGTACTTAACCAGCATACTAACCATGTTATACTGTTTTTTGTAAATAGGTTCTTTTTTAAAATTTGCTCCAGAGAGTAAAAATCGCAATTTTTTTAATTATGTCAAACCTATAGCATCTTTTTTGCTCTTTACCTTGTGTTTAATAAATAGACTTTACAAATAAGTCAAATTTGTTTTGCTTCTGTCTCTTTCTTTGCCTGAACTTCATTATCCTTAATTTATGGACATGAGTGTATTATTTTTCTTGCTTTTTAGCTATTCTGTATGAATCCCTCCAAAGTAAAATGACAAGTAAAATAAATAAATAATAATAATAACAATAAAACAGAGGGAGTGGTCGAAAGTAAGGGACTAGAAAACCAACGGGCGATCTTTTAAATCGGATTTTCTCCAGGAAATATTGGAGCAGCAGGTGCTAAAGCTGACGGTCGCCGCCATGTTCTCTCCCCCACATGTTTAAGAAGCGCCCTTATATTTTCGAATCTCCCCACTTACAAGACACTCTCCGCGGGTGATCCCCGCCACTCTCGAAAGATGGTCCCCGCGAAGACAGCACTTTTATTGGAAATACTTATCTTGTCTCAGGAAAAAAAAGTCTACAAATAAAAATGATTCCGTGCTCTGAAATTCGATTTCGCTTCTTGTCATAGTCTTTGTCAGACATTTTTTTTTCCCATCCATGAAAGCTGAGAATATCACGCTCCTACACCTTTTATTTATATGTCTTCTACAGAAATATAATAAATTTAGCTTGCGTTATTTTCCTCATCTTTTTAAATTTGATTAAAATATGTAACATTTCTTTGATACATTTTTTTTTTCTACATAAAATTTTTTTCAGCATAAATCTTGCATAGGTTTATTGAAGATTTAAATATAAAATAACGGTTTCAAGTAGTAATATAGTTATACATGCACCCACTTTTATTTTTACTTCGTAGTGAGTTCGACAATATAAAATAACCCCTTAATATAGAGAATTCCTCACAAAAAAAATAAAAATATATGGGCTACATAAGTAAAATGTATTTTAATTACAAACCCGCAAAATTTCACATAAATACAAACTTTACCATAAAACATCAATAAAATACAAATCCTTCAACATTAAAAAATATATTCTAGTTATAGATTCTTAAAATACAATTAAAATGTAGAGTTCACCATGAATTGTAAATAAAGTCTAGGTCCTTTATCAATGAAATATATATTATGCACTTTTGAAGGCGGTGGCATGGAGTTTTATAGTAGATCGGAAAACTCTTTAAGCTGTATGTTCTGGTCGCATATGACTGTAAGAGAGAACACGGAGCCCAGTAAGACTTCTCTCACCCACATCATTCCCAAACTGTAAACAAGCAACTCAGCTTTAGGCACACTGAGTGTAGTAGTAGTAGAAAACCTAGAAAAAAAATTGAATGATATATTATTTGTGTAATTTTTCATATTTTAATTTCTTGGAATTTAGGTTGAAAAAATCTTGCATACACTTACAATAAACTACAAGAATTACCAATACTCTTCAAGCGAGATCTGCTATATTTGGAAATAGAAAATGTATCAAACTGAAATCGTTCTGAAAATCCTAGTTGTTTTCTATTATTTTTCTTACTTTTTAGCAATTCTGTATGAATCCTTCCAAATATAGAAAGTAGACAGAAACACAAATAAAATAAATAAATAAAAATAATAATAATAAAACTGAGGGATTGGAGGAAAGTAAGGGACTAGAAAACCAACGGTCAATCTTTTAAATCGGATTTTCTCCAGGAAATACTAGAGAAGCAGGTGCTAAAGCTGACAGACGCCGCCATGTTCTCCCCCCCACCACATGTTTAAGAAGGTGCCCTTATATTTTCGAAACTCCCCACTTACAAGCCCAATCTCCGCGGGTGATCCCCGCCACTCTCAGAAGACGGTCCTCGCGAAGACAGCACTTTTATTGGAAATACTTATCTCGTCTCAGGAAAGAAGAAGTCCACAAATAAAAATGATTCCGTGCTCTGAAATTCGATTTCGCTTCTTGTCATTGTCTTTGTCAGACATTTTTTTCTCCATCCAGGAAAGCTGAGAATATCACGCTTCTACACTTTTTTTTTATATGTCTTCTACAAAAATATAATAAATTTAGCTTGCATTATTCTCTTCTTTTTTTATTTGATTAAAATATATGACATTTCTTTGATAAATTTTTTTTGGCAGCATAAATCATGCAAAGATTTTATTGATGAGGTAGTTATAAAATAACGGTTTCAAATAATAATATAGTTATGCATGCTACCCACATCTATTTTTAATTCGTACTGAGTTGATCAATGTATAAAAACTCCCTTAAGATATAGAATTAATCATAAAAAATAGAAATTAATGCCATCCATTAGTATAATGTATTTTAATTACAAACTCGCACTAGTCCACAAAATATAAACTTTACCATAAAACATCAATAAGATGTAGATCCTTCAACATTAAAAAACATATTTTATTTATAGATTCTTAAAATACACTTAAAATGTAGATTTTACCATGAATTGTAAATAAAATTTAGTTCCTTCATCACTAAAATATATTTTATAGACTCCTAAAGGTGATGCAATGGATGTTTCCAGTGGTTCGGAGTCCACTTTTAGCAGCAGATCTCGGTCTAATATGACTGTAAGAACGTGACTCAGTCAGATTTCTCTCTCCCACATCATTCACAAACTGTAAAGGAGCAACTCAACTCTAGGCACAGCGATATGGCGTGATGTAGTAGTAGGAGATAATCTTAAAAAAAAAAATTTAAAAAAAGTGGAATAATAATAAATTTTTTGTAATTTTTCATATTTTAATTTCTTGGAATTTCTGTTGAAAAATTCTTGTAAATGGTTACATAAATTACCAATACTCTTCAAGTGAGATCTGCTATATCTGGAAATGGAAAATCTATGAAACTGAAATTGTTCTGAAAATCATACTTTCTTTTCTATTATTTTTCCTACTTTTTAACAATTCTGTATGAATCCCTCGAAATAACGATAGTAAAAAGAAGCAAGTAAAATAAATCAACAATAATAATAATAAAACAGAAGGGATTGGACGAAAGTAGCGGACTAGAAAACCAACGGACAATCTGTTAAATCGGATTTTCTCCAGGAAATACCGGAGAAGCAGGTGCTAAAGCTGACAGTCGCCGCCATGTTCTCTTCCCCCATCACATGTTTAAGAAGCGCTCTTATATTTTCGAAACTCCCCACTTACAAGACCCTCTCCACTCTCGAAAGACGGTCCTCGCGATGACAGCACTTTTATTGGAAATACTTATCCTGTCTCAGGGAAAAGAAGTCTACAAATAAAAATGATTCCGTGCTCTGAAATTCGATTTCGCTTCTTGTCATAGTCTTTGTCAGACATTGTTTTTCAGCAATCCGTGAAAGATGAGAATATCACGCTTCTACACTTTTTTTTTTATGTCTGTTACAAAAATATAATAAACTTAGCATTATTCTCTTCTTTTTTTTTATTTGATTAAAATATATGACAGTTTTTCCTTCATAATTTTTTTGTTTCTGACTGAAAAAATCATCCATAGGTTTTATTGATGATGTAGTTATAAAATAACGGTTTCAAGTAATAGTATAGTCATATAGCGGTGACATGGATGTATTTAATGATTCGAAATCCGCTTTTAGCTGCAATTCCCGGTCTCATATGACCGTAAGAGTGTCACGGAGCTAAGTCTGACTTGTCTCACCCACATTATTCCCAAACTGTATAGGGGCATCTCAGCTCTAGGCACAGTGGTGTGGTGTGGTGTAGTAGTAGCAGAAAACCTAAAAAAAGAAAAATGGAATAATATGTTTTTTGTAATTTTTCATATTTTAATTTCTTGGAATTTCGGTTGAAAAAATCTAGCGTAAGGTTACATTAAATTACAAGAATTATCAATACTCTTCAAGTGAGATATGCCATATTCGGAAACGGAAAATCTATCAAGCTGAAATTGTTCTGAAAATCATACCCAAACTGTATTATTTTTCTTACTTGTTAGCGATTCCGTGATCTTTCCAAATATCGAAAAAAAAAAAAAAAAAAAAGTTAAAATAAATAAATTTCGTAATTTTAATAAAACTTGGAGGGATTGGTGGAAAAATCGTGTTAAAACCAAAGGGCAATCTTTTCAATCGCGATCTTTCTCCAGGCAATACCGGAAATTGGAAAATCTAACAAAGTCGCCGCCATGTTTCTTGAAAATCACCCACATTTTAAGATGGCGCCCTGTTTTTTGAAACTACCCACTTTTAAGCCCAATTCCGCGGGTGATCCCCGCCAAATATCAAAGTAAGAGGGTCCAAAAAGCAAGCAAAATTGGAAATACTTATCTTGTCTAATAATAATAAAGCAGAGAAAAGAAAAATGATTTCGTGCTCTTTTAAATTCGATTTCGCTTCTTGTCATAGTCTTTGGCCCAGACATTTTTCAATTAACCACATCCATTCCCAAAGCTGAGAATATCAGCTCTACACAGTTTTTTTATATGCCTTCTACAAAAAATAATAAATTTAACTTGATATTATTTCTTCTTTCTTTTTTTTATTTGATTAAAATTCAGGTTGGCAAAATCTTTGATACAATTTTTTATTGACAAGAATAAAATAACAATGCATAGGTTTTACTGAGATTTAGTTATTTGGAAATGGTTTCAAATAAATTTTATAGTTATCATGCTTCTTTTCCATTATTTTTAGTGATTATGCAGGAATCGATTCAAATATAAAATAACCGCTTAAAATATAGAGTCCATCACAAAAAAAAATAATCAATAAATAAATGCTCCCCAACTGTAAAATATATTTTAATTACAAGCCCGCAATATTCCACAATACTGGCGGTGGCATGAATGTTTGTCATGTTCTCTTCCCCCACCACATACTTTAGGTCCCGGTTTTTTGCCTCCCCACACAAGATGACCGTAGAGCGACAAACCAAACCTTAAAATGTAGATTTCACCATGAATTGTAAATAAAATCTAGGTCCTTCATCACTAAAATATATTTTATAGACTCTTGAAAGCAGTGGCATGAATGTTCGTAGTGGTTCGGAATCCTCTTTAAGCCGTAACTCCCAGTCTCATATGACTTTAAGAGCGTCACGGAGCCTAGTCGGACTTCTCTTAACCACATCATACCCAAACTGTAAACAGGCAACTCAGCTCTAGGAGCAGTGATGTGGTGTAGTAGTTGTAGAACCTAAAAAAAAAAAAAAAAAATGGAATAATATATTTTTCGTAATTTTTCATATTTTAATTTCTTGTAATTTTATTTGAAAAAATCGTGTATAATCTTACATTAAAGTACAATACTTTTCAAGCGCGATCTGCTATATCTGAAATTGGAAAATCTATCAAATTGAAATTGTTCTGAAAATCATTCTTCTTTTCTATTATGTTTCGTACTTTTTAGCGATTCTGTATGAATCCTTCCAAATATCGAAAGTAAAAAGAAACAAAAAGCAAATAAAATAAATAAATAAATAATAATAATAATAATAAAACAGAGGGATTGGACGAAAGTAAGGGATTAGAAAACCAACAGGCAATCTTTTAAATCGGATTTTCTCCAGGAAATACATGTGATTGTAAGAGCGTCACGAAGCCCAGTCGGACTTCAATTAACCACATCATTCCCAAACTGTAAAGGACAACTCAACTCTAGGCACAGTGATGTGGTGTGGTGTAGTATTAGTAGAAAACCTAAAAAAAGAAAAAAGGAAGGATATATATTTTTTTTTGAAATTTTTCATGTTTTAATTTCTTGGAATTTCGATTGAAAACATCTTATATACGTTTACATTAAATGTCAAGAATTACCAATACTCTTCAAGCGATATCTGCTATATGTGGAAATGGAAAATCTATCAAACTGAAATTGTTCTGAAAATCATACTTATTTTCTTTTATTTTTCTTGCTTTTTAACAATTCTGTATGAATCCCTCCAAATAAAATAAATAAATAATAATAATAAAGCAGAGTTATTGGAGGAAAGTAGGGACTAGAGAACCAACGGACGATCTTTTAAATCGGATTTTCTCCAGGAAATACTAGAGCAGCAGGTGCTAAAGCTGACAGTCGCCGCCATGTTCTCTCCCCCGCCCCCCACATGTTTAAGAAGCGCCCTTATATTTTCGAAACTCCCCACTTACAAGACACTCTCCGCGGGTGATCCCCGCCACTCTCGAAAGACGGTCCCCGCGAAGACAGCACTTTTATTGGAAATACTTATCTTGTCTCAGGAAAAAGAAGTCCACAAATAAAAATGATTCCGTGCTCTGAAATTCGATTTCGCTTCTTGTCATAGTCTTTGTCAGACATTTTTTTTTCCATCCAGGAAAGCTGAGAATATTACGCTTCCACACTTTTTTTTTATATGTCTTCTAGAAAAATATAATAAATTTAGCTTGAATTATTCTCTTCTTTTTTTTTATTTGATTAAAATGTATGGCATTTTTTTGATACAATTTTTTTTTCTGACGGCATAAATCAAGCATAGATTTTATTGATGATGTAGTTATAAAATAACGGTTTTAATTAATAATATTGCCACTTTTATTTTTACTTCGCAGTGAGTTATAGAAATATAGAATTCATTATAAATATAAAAATTTATGCCCTCCATGTATTTTAAATACAAACCCAAAATGTTCATCAAAACATAAACTTTGCCTTAAAACATCAATAAAAGGTAGATCCTTCAACATTAAAAAATATTTTTTTATCATCATGAATTATAAATAAAATTTAGATTCTCCATCACTGAAATATATTTTATAGACTTTTTGAAAGTTTCTTCACCTCTTACTTCACCAGAAAATATCAGTACAATATAGATTATTTTCCATTAAAATGCATTACATATATGGCTCTTAAAAGTATAGTATATAGGCATTGCTTATATAGGCTATTAAAAATATAGTATTCAGGCATTGCATATATAGGTTCTCAAAAGTATATATAGGTTCATTTGACCTCTTAAAATATATTTTAAATTTAGATTTTTAAAAGCCCCTTTGTCATTACAAATCCTTCCCAATTGCAATATATTTTAAATATAAGTCCTTTAAAATATTAGCTTTATCATAAAATAATAGTAAATTATATACCAGTTAAAAATTCTATTAACTCTATGCCAGAATAAACCATTAATTAATGTCATTAAGGAAATATATACCAGAATAAACCATTAATTAATACTATTAATAAACTATTATCAGATAAAGGCTTCGCTTGTCCAGTTTCAACCAGAATATTCTTCAGTCTGAAATCTAACACGCTATTCACCATACCGCGCCAGCACCATTTAACCGAAGTTATATAATATATAAATATGAAATTCTGTTTGCTTGTCTCATATACAAATTTACAGTTTACAAACTGGAGTTTTCATATTTGATATTTATATAGGATATGGGATTCAATGGCTGCTACTACTACTACTACACCACAACACATCATTGTGACTAGAGATGTGTTGCCCATTTACAGTTTGGAAATAAGGTGGGTGAGAAAAAGTCTGATTGGACTCTGTGAAGCGCTACGGTCATAGACCGGGACCTACGGCTTAAAGTAGATTCCGAACCACTACAAACATTATGGCACCCCTGGACTCGAATCCGATGCCTGTGTAACCGAGTGTCAGAGCACTAGCCACTCGGCCATCAGTCTACCCTGAAATTCAATGTCTAAGATACACAGAGAATGAAAGATAGCAGAAGCACAAAGACGATTTTCAAGGTGAAGTGCGATAGCTAAAGAATAAAGTGAAAACCATTAAAGAGATGGGTTTATAAGTAGAATAGAATCTGAAGAGCCTAAAGACACATCACAAATTGAAAAACCACAACTCGAGATAACCGCAAACTACTTTGAAGTCGTATTATTACAGAAACCATGGTATAACCTGAACTGTAGTGTTGGGAATTTAGTTACATAGGTTGTAGCCTACATAAAACCTTAGGTTATTTTAAAAATTTGTTCATTCCGCTTGTTCTCTCTGGAGGGAAGGGGAAAAATCTTTGTTGAAAAAAAAAAACCTGGAAAAAAAGATTTGGAAAAAATCTTTGTGGGAGTAGAAAAAAATCTTTATTCCAGGAATAGGAAAAAATCTTTATGTTCTTACAAACGATGGGAAAACGAGGAATGTCGTTTACTATTAGGTTCTAGCTGATAATTAACTATAATTTACTCAATAATTTTATAATTTTTGTTAACTAAAATGATGTCAATAAAATATTTTATTGACATCCATATTAGCAACGAAAAAAAGGAGATTATGTCAATATATTATGTTTGTATGTTTTAATGCTTTTTTTTTATAGGTGAATGTGAAAAGATGTACTGTGCCTACGGAGCATTGTGCCTGGTAGACAAAAGAACCCAACAGGCTCACTGTAGATGCCAGGAGACATGTTCGGATGTCTTCGCTCCCGTTTGCGGAAGTGACGGAGTCACTTACTCCAGTGACTGCCAGTTGAGGATGGCGTCTTGCACCAAACAGAAAAGGATCTTCACCAAACACCAAGGACCTTGTGGTAAGCAATCAATCACTGCTGTTGACGTGCTTCCACAATGACGTAAGCAGCTCTAATTGAATCGCATTAAAAACATTGCGTAAATCAGCTGAAGCTTTCGATTTGTAAAATGATTGTTCTAATTCAGGAAATCGGCCAGCTCTATATATCACTGTAACTCGAGTATGTACAGAGCCTGGCACTTCATCATAAATCAATTTTACTTTAAAAAATGTGATACAAATGTTTTTTTAAGAGTTTTCGTTTTTGATAAGAGATTTAAAAAAACAACAAATAACTTGATCTACCTTTAAAAAAATTAACCTAGATTTAATTAATCTACTTAGTCCTTACTTTTTTTATTTGCCTAGTTAAATAAAAAAAGTAAGGACTTAACTGCTAAAAAAATATTTTGTTCAATGTTTCTAAATTTATTGCAATCTAGAAGATCATATCTTTTGGTTATAACTGGGCTAGCCTGGAAATAATCCCATTGTTTTTATTTTACGTTATATGATATTTACTGCATTAAACATGTTTCATTTTAAATTTATTAAATTATATGAGTTATTTTTTTGTATAAAGAAAAGAAATGAAAGCTACAAAGCGAGGATAAATTCATAAATAATTTCGATGAAATTTATACATGCTTTGCGTTTAATTGTCATTTATACATGCTTTGTACATAATTTCTGTCCTTTATACATGCTTTGTAAATAATTTCTGTCATTTATCTATGCTTTGTTCATATTTTATGTCCTATATACATGTTTTGTTCATAATTTCTGTCATTCATGCTTTGTTCATAATTTCTGTCATTTATACATGATTTATATTTAATTTGTTATATGTTAAGTAAAACAATTTTTTTTTATCCTCTACTAACTTTAAAATTAACCAATATATAGATACCATGACTTCTTTAAAATCAAAATATCTTTATAATATCCTATTTTAAAAACCTAAAAAAAAAAAACCTTCTACACCTCTTGTTCTCAAGGGCTGAATGGCCTAGTGGCTTGCGCTCTGGCGCTCGGTACCACAGGGTTCGAGTTCCGGCGGTGCCATGGATGTTTGTAGTGGTTCGGAATTCACTTTAAACCGTAGGTCCCGGTCTATTAGGATCGTAGAGCGTTACGGGGCATTGTTACTCCGCGTTCGTGGCTTATTCAAGTTACACACGCCCTCTGGGTAATGAAAAGTGAGTACTTCTGTGCAGTGCTTGCCTTAAGGCATCCAAGACCAAGCTGTCTAAGTGTTTGCCAGCTGCATTAGAACAAAAAACACCTCTTATTCTACCCATCTATACATTTACATCTGTTAATTGACCTAACTATTTATCAATTTTTTAATACATTTAATAAAACATAACCGCTTTTAATAATGGCATTTTTTTTTGGCATTATAAATTTAAACACTTCCATAAAATAAAAGCAATTATCAAATTAAGAAAAAAATAACTTCCTTTTTAATTGATGTTGTAACATAAAATTAGTTAAAACTATTATAATAAACAATTTGTTTTTATTCAAATTGTTAATTTGCCGAAAGCAAACAGCAAACTATTGATTTGGAAAACTAAACGAAATAAAAAGATAACAACCCAAAGTTCCGTTGATTCATTATTACAAAAAAAACGGCCATTAGTATGTGACTTAAACCCATTAAATACGGCTTCTTTTGAAACTAATCTTAATTCAGTGCACTCTTGCTGCGAAAATAATTTTTCTCTCCAAAGAAATTTAATTAGAGCCAGAAAGAGCTCTTTAAAGAGTTCGGGAAGATTTAAGAAACAGCATCGCCAAATCCTCGAAAGAGAAACAGCAATTAAATGTGATTTACAAAGCTTAATAAAATGGATTAGACTTGTTATTGTGTAGTTCTTAAATTAAGCTTATTTACTTTTGTAGCATTGGCAGATTTGAGTTTAATTTTCTTTTTATTTTTATTATGAGGTTTCTAGACTCATCAATCTGTTCGGAAAGATTCAGAAACTTTTGAAAATCCATTAGATTTTTTTTATATAATACTTTTAATTGTCTTGTTATCACATGAGTAAGAACTACTCAAATTTTAATTATTATCTATCGGAAATTGTTGTGTTAAAGATTTAATTAATTGAGAACATTTTAAACCTGGTGTGTACTGAAAATTTCTTTCAAAGAACAGAAAAATAATCTTGAAAAACGTAATTTTCTATATAAAAAATATATATATGCCAGTATTGCTATACTAGTACTGCCCACCAGTATTGCTATACCAGTATACCTAGTATCTATATCAGTATTGCTATATTAGTGTATCTAGTATCTATGCGAATATACCTAGTATCTATGGTAGTATACCTTGTATCTATGCCAGTATTGCTATACCAATATACCTAGTATCTATGTCAATATACCTTGTATCTATGGCAGTATACCTAGTATCTATGCCAGTATTGCTATACTATACTAGTATTGCTCGCCTCGTGGTCTAGTGGTAACATGCACAGCTTGCCTGTAGGGAGGCCCAGGTTCAAATTCATTGATGTCGTACGTTACAGACACTGCGGTCGGAAATGAGACTCGAAGACAATTGCGACTACGTATATAAGCCTATTCCAATGATGGTAAGGTTTAGTGGGAGTTTTTGATGTTTTCTACCATACGACATATAAATTTCGGATAATTTATAGTACCTCTGAAATTCCTCCCGGAAGTCAAGGATGACCATCCATTGTCCCACGGTCAGTCCTGGTATACAACATCATCAAAAACAACCTGGATAAAGTCGTCAGTGTTATTTTGCTTTAAACATATCGTGTTTTCATTTGTCTGTCGTCATGATCGATATAAGAAAGGGCCTATAATGTTGAAAATTGTTTTCATCTTTTATCCCTTTCTGATCAATTTATCCGTAAAATAATCAAAGCAATCATCAGTAATATTTAGTTAATTGAAAATATCGAACTAAATTCCTTTATGTCTTTTTTAACATTACTGTCGCTGCCTTCCGAAATAAATTTATAATGATTGTGACACATGTAAAAGAATCTCGAATCGAAAACAAGGCTACCTGGTGGCATTTTATTCCATTTGAATGCAAATGTTCATAAGCTTCACCCTTAAAGATTTCCCAGAATGTAATGTCCCTCTTTCATCACTCTTCAGTTCAAGGTGTATACAAAAAGAAACCTGAAATACAAGAAAATTAACTGGAGCATAAATATAATATACACATATATATATTTGGGGGTAACAGACTTCGACAGCAGACTTTTTAGCAAATATTATTTAGAGAGGTAAGGAAAATTGGTGTTTGAGTCATAACCTGTTCCATTGCAGCCTGAGACTCTCTCTGCTGATATTTTCCTAGGATCTGACAGGCAAAAAGACGCAATAAAGATGGTTTAGATCAGTGGTTTTAAAGGTGGGGTACAATTGATACTTGAGGGTATGCCAAAGACGTTGGCTCATGATCACGTGCGAGTGTATGATCGTATATCACCAGATCAAACCTGATTTTTCCGATAGCACTAAACATCAAACCATTTTTTCAGATATCACTAAGCAAATGCAATTATAATGCTTGCTTTAAATTTTAATTAAAAATGTAAATTAAGTTATATTTTGTGTAACTTTTAATTATTTAACTCATTGCCACGCGATCCAAACAGTGTGGCGATCGTTGGTTCGAGAGCAGGATTCATAATTTTTTTTGGTTCAGGACTCGTTTTTAAATTAAAAAAAAAACGATCCCTACCATTGAATGCATAAAAAGAATGCATGCAATCTAATGCTCGATCTTTATTTTTCTGTCAATTACATTAGTGCTTGAATTTGTTACTTGTGTACCATTTGCAATACAAGTCGAAATCTCTGCAGATGTGAAGGACCCCTGTGAAGAGAAAGAGTGCCACTTCGGTGCCCAGTGCCAGCCTTCCCTGGATGGAAGGACAGCGGAGTGCATCTGTCCAGAGAAGTGCGCCACTTACGGCGACAGCCGACTGAGACCGGTGTGTGGGACCGACGGGAAGGATTACCCCAATGTCTGCGAACTGAGGAGGACGTCATGTCTGGAGATGAGAGAAATTGAAGTGCGTTACAAAGGGCACTGTGGTAAGTCACTTAACATATTTCTTTAAGGGACATATGTCAAGCAAAGCTTATTCATCCTCCCCTTTCTCATTATAATCGTCTAATCTATTGTTAAGTAAACCCCATCCACGGACACAAAGTTAACTCAAATTGTCGTCCTCCCCACTTCGTAATGGTCACCGAAGGCTCAATCGAAGCGAAAAAATAGTCCTTCAAAATAAAGTTCTCTGAATCATCACCAGTGCTCTTTAGTACATCAGGAATTCAGCTATCTGTGAAGATTTCTACGTCGAACATATTGGTTTCCACATTATTGTGCTATATTAGCAATAATTTCAACCACAAATTCAGTCATCCATATTCTATCATCCAGACATAAACTCTTTTTGCAAATAATAATGGAAGAGATAAATTCAATTATAGAACTACTAAATAAATCCTTCTTAATTTGACTTATTGATATCATTAACAAACTTCAATCAAAATTTCACTTGCATTCTCATAAAAAAATAATAATAATTCTCAATAATATAATGAAAGTTTCTTTTGCATTCAATGTTCTTGATAACCCTCCTAATTCCTGTTTTAAATTTTCATAATGTCAATTCGCCCACACACATTATTCACATATTATTGCACACTTCCATTGACAATGAGACTCTAATGTAACATCAACTTTGACGAATTAAATTAGCGATCGAGAATAATTGACAATAGGGATTCATTCACTCTATTGTCTTTCTCTATGACAAATCATATTAAAGTATGACTTTTCTCACCAGAGGCAATTTTCCAGAATGTCAATGGGTTGCCAAGAGCTCTTTTGTTCCAGTACAGCCATTTCATTCATATCACTGAGTTTGTTTAAGTGGTTGATGTCATTTAAGAACCAACACTATATGGTGCGGAAATTTTATTTTTTGCAAACTGGCAAACATTTTTGAATGATTACATTTTCCATCTAAATTGAAGCAAATCAGCTTGGAGAGCTTCCACGAGCGATGTTCAGGAACGTTTCACGAGTTCATTCAAAATGACAGCCATTAGATAATGCAGGATGTACTATAGAAAGCCTGAAAGACAGCACGCAGTGGTGTGGAATAGAAATTCCTCTCATCCACTTGCCGAATTGAGCAGGATAGATCTGTACCATTCCGGTTTTACGGTCTATAAAGCTCAGATGTGTATCAAAAAATTCTGCTCACTACCTTAATATTTTGTGACCTTAATATCAAGAAACACATAAATGGAGAAGCATCGAAGAAATAGGCAAAGCTTTGAAAGCCAGGAACCAACACTCCGAATCAATATGTCTCTCTTTCAAAGAAAAACGTAATGCGTGGCAGAACGATTGCCATCTTTCAAGGACCGATAGACCGGGGTCGGTTTTTGGTCCCGCATCCAAACATTTATGACTTACCGAATGGTGACTATATGCTCATTCGTATGAGAGATATGGGGAAGGGAGGAGTTGTTTTCAAATTTAAGCTGCAACGTCTTGCGGCAGGCAAACATTCGGCATGATGCTTCAAATCTGGAAGTCTGGTTCATCATGCTCATTCTCCGCATAGACATACTTAAGGATTTTTGGTTTGGTCTGTCTGGTTGAATCTTGTATTCTTAATCAAAGTGGTGTGATATAGCTTAAAATTAGTCTTATAGCAAGACTAATAAATTAAGTTTAAATCATATATTGATATTTAAAGAAATTTTGAGTTCAATGTCATATATTAATTCTACAAGACTTTGTTTAAGATTTTCTTTATTTCGTCCACATGTAATACAAATCCCCACATGCAAAACGGAAAAAGGACAGACACACACATAAATTAATTTATTTCTCCTTCTTTTGGATGTGCGGACTGATGGCCTAATTAGCTAGCTCTCTGGCCTTTGGTACCACAAGCTTCAGGTTCGAATCCTGGCGGTGGCATGGATGTTTCGGAATCTACGTTAAACTGTAGGTTCCGGTCTGTTTAGCCTAAAGTGTGCACAAGCTGACCGTAGAGCAACAAACCAAACTAATCTTTTGGATGTGGTAGTGTTTCTTGGTTTGTCATTCTACGGTCATCTTGTACACACTTTAAGTTAAACAGACCGGGACCTACAGTTTAACGTAGATTCCGAACCAAAACCGACATCCATGCCACCGCCAGGCTTCGAACCGGAAGCCTTCGGTTTGTGGTGGTGAAATGATGAAACCAAGTTGTGGTGGTGAAATTTAAAGTATTTTCTCCCCTTCCATTAAGGTAGGTCGCATTTCCTAGCTAATTTGTTACTGAATGCAGAAATAACGTCAAATAAAGTATGGACGTTTGAATAAATAAATAAATAATTAATAATAAAATAAAATAAACAAATAATAATGCAATAATAAAATTTTAATGGAAGTTTATTTTTTTAAATGTAAATTATTTACTTAAATTTGTAAATTTAACAAATTTAATATAATTTGGTATTTAATGTTGCATTAAATGCCATGAGTCTGAGAAGTATAAAAAAACCTAATATAATTTCCGAGATTTAAATAGAAGAAATGATAGAATTTCTCTTCATTTAGAGGACAAGATAGATTTTCTCTTTATTTAAATGGGAGTGATAATTTTTTTTTTATTTTGAACTATTATTATTATTATTATTATTAGAATTTTATTAGGATTTCTCTTTATTTAAAGAGTGAAATAGAATACTTTGAAAACGGTGATAAAATTTTGTTTTATTTAGCGGCGCTCATTATAATAAGGCCTTAATATTCTTTTATTTAAAGATAAATTATGAAAACCACTATCCTATAAAAATAATACTTATAATAATAATTATAATTATTATCCTGCTCACTAAGGTTACAAATATACACATCCTTTCGGCAATTATTTATTGATTATTTTAACACGAACTCTTTCTCGCAACTTTGCTTACAAGTATGCTCTGATCAAGTGTCTCTGAATTAGGTATTTATGAATGCGTCCTCTATTTGCAGACCCATGCGAGAATATCAGGTGTCCGACGTACCAAGTCTGCCAATTGGACGAAAATAGAAACCCAATTTGTCGCTGCAACGATATCTGCTCTCCAGACTTCAGACCTGTGTGTGGCTCCGACGGGCTGACCTACGCCAACGAGTGCGCTCTGCGGGTGGAGGCCTGCAAGCAGCACAAAAACATTCGTATCATTTACTCTGGTGACTGCAGTTCAAGTACGTTCTCTTCAAGACAAGTTCTGTTTTTACATAATTAATTGGCACTTATTTCTGCTAATGGGAATGAAAAATGACTCTGAAGGACATTTAAAAATTAACACAAATTGTATTTGTGTACAAGGCACTTTGCTTTAAGTCTTAAATGCTTAAGACTTGTGAAGGTCGAAGACAACACAAAGAAAAAAATTGTTTGTATAAAAATTACGCTCGATAGAATTTAAGTGTTTATGTATTTATTTATGTGTTAGAAATTTATGTTGTGTGTATGTGGTAAAAAGAGAAAATTCATTTATTATTAAAGATAGATACATGTAGAATTTTTTATATTAAAATATGAATGTCAGTTATTATATTCGTTGATCAGAAAAGAAATAGTTAGCGGGGGGCAACTGAAGTGTGAAACGAAAACTCTCGATTCTATTAACTTAACGTCAGAAAGCAGTATAGGTTGTTGTTCCATGGTGTATAGTGAGATCAAGTTTTCAATTAGTCATTTCATCCACTACTATAATGTGTTGAAGCAATCCTTATTTTGATGAAACTGTCCAACAACTAGATAAAATTGATAAAATTGGCCGACAACAACCAATGATTCGACGACAAAAAAAATAAAAAAATAAATAAAAAAAAGAGAGAGAGAAAACCCATCTGAAAATTTATCTACCAGAAAAAAATAATAAAATATCAATATTTTAATATAATAAAAAGTAAATAAAGAATTTCATGCACAATATTACATGATTCAGTGGTAGTGCGCGCCGCTTGTGAGTATTATTAGGGTTGCGCTCCAATCTGCAGGCGGCTTTGTCTTAGACACTGTTTTAAAAAACGAGGAGTCTCGATGATGGCTTATGATGTTCCGCATCTTGTCTCGTTTAGTCGGATTACCTGGTGGGAGTTTTTCCGAGTTTTCTCACATACGACACGCAAAATATGTTTAAACACAACATTATAAAATATACAGTTTTTGCTTTGGGTAATCTTCAGTATGTTTTTCTATGACATCAGGTTTGAACCCATGCGATGTCATCAAATTCGACCCTGGCGTGGCTTCCAGCCTCCAACGTCTAAGTCTCGGATTCCAAAATTGTAAATTTTGTAACACAACTTTCTATTCACCAAATGTTTTCAAACTTTACCGTACAATGATGTGTTACATTTTTCGTTTGTCCCTTATGCCGAATCGACACCTTATAATGTCATATCAATTGTAGGCATCCAATATTGGCCATCATTGGTGTAAATTATATTTAAACTCAGCATTATAAAAATACACAAGTTTTGGTTTGGGTTATCTTCAATAAGTTTTTCTATGACAACAGGTTCGAACCCATGCGAGCTCATCAAATGCGGCCCTGGACAAGAATGTGACGTTGATCGTTACGGCGTGGCGTCCTGCCAGTGCCCACCGACGTGCGAACCCCGGATGCAGCCCATCTGTGGCTCGAACGGTCGCACCTTCGACAATGAGTGCGAGCTGAAAAGGCAGTCTTGTCTCCTGCGACAAGAGCTCACTGGATTACATGAAGGAGAATGCGGTGAGTTGCTTCTCAAAAACGAGTTTTGCTGTTTTTTCAGTTTGGTTCTGGCTTATGTACAAAAGTCTCATAATGATAACACGGGATCTGCTGTCATATAATATCATGAAAACTGTTTGAAGGGGGGAGGGAGAAAAAGACCTTCAGTGGAGTGATTATTCGGCTATTCTGATTACCGAAAGGGCGGGGGAACACATTTAATAGCTATGTCTAGACTTGACAGAACCAGTTTTTTTATCATTAGAGTAATTAATTTGCTTCTTTTAGGACTTGACGCAACATTAGTTGAACTGTTTTCTTGCATATTCAAATATCCAAAAAATGTTTTAATTATCCTTTTAAAGATATTAGCATTAATGTATTAATTATATTAGCCAGATTGCCTAAGGGGTTTCGGCGAGATATTTTACATAACTAGTAACAGATAAGACCAGGCCTTGTTTTTTTCTATTTGTATATATTTTTACATTGGTTAATTAACTGAGAAAAATATCAGCAAAAACTGCTGAGAAATTTAAAGATATGTTTTCATGCAGATATGGCAGCATAATAACATTAAACTCAAAATTTTATCATTCTATAAGATAGACAGCTGAATGTAATTTTAAAAATCGAATATGCACTTGATGTTTTTTTCGATTTTAACATTGAGCGCAGTTTTGTTTTCACGCTACCAGATGGCGCCAGTCGCGAAATATTAAAAAATTATGCAATTAAAATAATTACAATCAAACCAGTTTTTATCCAGTCCTTTTTTTGTACGATTTTTTATGTGCGACTGTTTTTGTACAATATATAAAAAAATTCCATCAAATGCATATTATGAATAAAAATTTTAAAAAATGTAATTAAAAAACAACGGATGGTTATCAAAATAAAATGCAATTAAAAAAAATTAAACAGATGGCCCACCTCATATTATTCCATTACTACGAATGTTAATAGATGCGAGATAATGCTACGTCGGGATTTTTTGATATGCATATTTTCCATATAGGATTTTTTTATGCAGTCCCTATTTACCGCATATTTTTTTACCTTTATTGCAAAAATTATATTTAGTAGCTACTTATGAAGTTTCAAAATATTTTTTATGTGATTTCTTTTATGCGATCTTATTTATTTATTTATTCGATTTTATTTATTTCTTTTATGCGATTCCAATCCGCAGCACAAAAATTTTTAAAACTAATTTTTTTAAAACTAATCTAATTTTTAACTAGACTAAATATTTTTTGTACTCAAAATTTAACTCGAATATTATACTGTTTTATATTTTTAAAAAGTTGAAAATCCTTATTTTTAATTTTTCTTTCATTTTTAACTTTACAAATTCATGTTCACTTTGTTTTTTTCCATAAAAAAACTTCTAAAAAAAAACATACAGTGTTTATGGTATTTGGCAGCCCCTATTTATTACACATATTTAGAATAAAAATTAATAAAAAAAATGTCATTAAAAAATAATAGATAGTTATCAAAATAGCGTGCAAATTAAAAACCTGATATTATATCATCCCATTACAACGAATGTTAATAGATGCGAGGTAGCGGAAATATTTTTTAAACTAAGACAAAAAGAATTTGATTTATAATTCTCAATATATAAGAAATGTAGGCGAACAAACAAATCTCTAACTTTAAATATGGTGAGATACGTCCACTCATATTAAACAGCTTTCTATTATGATAAAGATTGTGGCTAGAATTTTATAGACAGGAAAATAGTTTAACTACGATCAATTTTTTTATTATTTTTCGAGTTTGAATTATGTTTAAGACAAAGTTATTATTGTACTAAAAATTTAACTCTGAGGTTTTACCGATGATATTATACCGTTTTATATTCTTCAAAAAGTTGAAAAAAAAAATATATTTTTTAATTTTTAACTTTACAAATTTATGTTCACGTTGTTTTTTTTTCATAAAAAAAACTAATAAAAGCAAAATCTACAGTTCTTATTATATTTGACAGCACCTATTAATTACAAATTAAAATTTATCTAGTAGAGAATTCAACGTAGAAGTAATAAGATGAACCGAAATCCTTTCCACATGTAAGTGACAAGGAATAAATTAATATGAAAGTACGACAGTGCATAACTCATAAGATGAAAATTTGTGAAAGTAATTGGGTGACAGAAAACAACTAGTTAGTAATCAGGGTTTTAATATTCACTTTACACGCGCAAACACCCACACGTATTTCGTATTTCTTTTATTTCATAATTAGTGAGAGGAAAAATAACTTAAGATCCGAAGAGAATATAAATTGCGACGACAAAACTGAAATTCATTCATAAGGTGAACAGTAAAAACTATAAAACAGATTGAAAAAAAGCACGCGTATAAAATATGCAAAAACAGGGTGATAAACAAGTTCTCAAAAAAAAAAAAAACCCATAATATGCTGAAGATAGCTTTATTAAGGAATCCTATCCTCAGGACATTTTAAACCAGTTTTAGTCATTATTCGTTGTTTTATATTATTAGTCTAAGATAAAGTATTTGGTAAGCAATTATTATTCTATGCTTTAACTTGCTGTAATTCTGCTTTATAATTTTTATAAAGTAAAATTACTTCATAACTTAACCATTACTGAGCAGACTGTGAGCGGTTAGAAAATTTTTTCTTACAGAGATACAAAAGTGGTCTGTAGGTATAAAAATATGGTTAAATCAATTAAGATTTAACCATAACATATCCATTATCGAGGTTTAACCATAATAAGGTTTATTATACCATATTAAGGTTTATTATATTATACTCGTGTTAAGGTTTAACCGACCAAGCTGTCTAAGTGTTTCCCAGCTGCATTAGAAAGAAAAAAAAAAGGTTTAACCATATTAAGGTTTTTATTAAAGTTTAACGGTTTTTTTAGTTAGTTAAATAAGGTTAACCATTATTTAAAAATTAATTAAAATTTAAATCTTGTAAAGTTTAACCATATCATATCCATTATTTACTAACCTATATTAACCCATGATTGTTATAAACCGTATTGATGTTCTCTAGATGACTGGATTCAAGTCAAAACAAATCCAGCGAACTACTCTAATAACATGGAGGAACAAAATATCTTTCAGCTTAGAGGAAGTAAAGAATTGAACTAGTAAATTACAATTTTGCAAAGCACTTGGTTTTACACAAAAATTGATCTAGTCAAGTCACATAACCACGTAAGATATCTAATAGGATTGAAGACATAACATACAGTTATATACAAAACATTCAGAAGCATTAGAATTAGTATTAAATAAAAATTGTGTATAAAATCAGGTTTCTACTGTTTTCCAGGTAACCATGGTCCTTGCCACACTCACCACTGTTCCTACGGCGCCATGTGCGTCGTGAAAAATGGTCTGCCTGTCTGCGAATGTCCAACATGTGCTGAAGAATTCGAACCTGTCTGTGGCACTGACAACATCTCGTACACAAACCCTTGCAAGCTTAAGAGGGAAGCTTGCGAACAAAAGACGGACATAATAATCGCTCACGAGGGATTATGTAGTAAGTGAATTTAACTCGAAAACGCTCTTTCATACATATCAGAGTAACATTTAAAAAAAACATTTATTAAATTTATAACTTTAACATTAATTTGTTATTTCTAATTTCAATTAACAGAGGTATACGTTTATTGCCTTTTAAAATATAAATTTGTTAATTGCAATAAGTAACATATAAATGTTTTTTTATCCCAGAAATAATTAGAGTTAAATAAAGAATCTTCAACAAAAATATTGTGTTTCCTGTATTAATCAGAATTTATTCTCCCCATTTAATGAAAATTTACATTTGTCGAAAAATCAAATAATAAGAAATACATTGCCTCATATAGGGAGACAAAAGAAAAAAAAAACCAACAAGAATGATATACCGTTAGTGTGATATAATAGGAGAATTTAGAAATGTTTTTGAATAAGTAGAATAAAGTGGATTTGTATATAGAAAAGATACTATATTTGGTTTTGATTTATGTGTCCAAATAATAAAAAGCATGTCCCTTAAATGTTTTTCGTTATACCTAAATTTGGAAAAAAGGGAGAAATGAAACCGGAATTCAGATCATTTGACTTAAATTCATCCAACCCAAATCCCTTGTCGTATATCTATGTAGTACTGTATATTTGAAATTTTAAAACAAGTTCTTTATAAATGGCATCCTAAGATATTGCATGGATTCTGGATGATTGTGTTGGACAAATTGAACAAAATCATTCTTGTTATTTTAAGAAAAGCCTTTTTTACCTTGTAATCAAAATATAATAGGATAGTTTAACAAAAGGGCTATCAGACTGAACTTATTAGAAAATAAAATTCTTATCTTTGTTTATATTGATATATATATATATATTCAAAATTGTTACATAAATATGTGAAAACCCTCTATTTATTCAGCGTTACCAAAGGTGTATCACGATTTACAGAGCCTGCTATTTTGCCGTCATAATTTGTCCCAAAAGTTTTTAATGAGCATACCCAACAGTGAAATATACAGTCTACACACTCCAACCTTTCTCTAACCCTAATGAGAGACCATTCAGACTTGCAAATTTGTCATTCATATCTTTGCAATAGGCAAATTTTGTTTGACAGTGTTCGTGTAGTGTTGAAATAGTCCTCTAGGTTCATGAGCCGAACTCGCTATGTAGTATGTTGCTCTGATGATGCTACTAGAAGATAAATATTGGATGTTATTAGAAGCATCAACCTTTAAATACTCATCGATTAACATTGAAAGAAATTTATTAAGCACCCACTCTTAACAAGAACGTCCCCAAGGATGACATCTGAGGATTCACACATTCCATCCTCACCCTTAAATTCAATGGAGGGATATTCCAACCTACAAGTTTATCATACCCATTTTTGGCATACTTTGTCATAGTCAGTGCTTGTCGAGAGTCAAACTAAACTTTTCTACAGGCCATCATGTCCCTAGAATCACATACTCAAAATTCTACTATTACTACACCACATCACTGTGCCTAGAGCTGAGTTGCTCTATTATAGTTTGGGAATGATGTGGGGGGAGAAGAAGTCTTATTGGCGTCTGTGACGTCTACGGTCATTGACATCGGGACTTAAAACTTAAAGTGGATTCCGAACCACTACAAGCATTCATTGCCCCACCGAGATTCGGATCCGACACCTGGGGTACCGAGTGCCAGAGCGCTAGCCACTCGGCCATCAGGTCCCATACTCCAAATTCTACAATTCTCATTCTTTTATCTACTTCATTGTTGGTCCATAAATATTTTTACACTTATCTGCCAAACTCCCATTTCCATTAGAAACGCCAACCTTTAAATCCTCATCCATTACCGCTGAAAGAAATTTATCAAGCAACCACTAAAAAGACGATAGACTCTCAACAAGAATTTTATTGACTCCCAAAGACGAATGGCCAACCATTTATCAGAGCCGAACTTTCCCTCACGAACCATCGATATTTGCCTCACCTGAACTCAATTTATTGAGTGTTTCCCTCCTCTCTTTTTCTTTCCTCAGATATCTGTTCCACCCAGCAATGCGATTTTTATGCAGTCTGCGAAAGCTTTGGCAAAGGGGAGACTCGTTGCGTATGTCCTGAGGTGTGCATCAAGGTAAGTAGTTTGCTGACTATAAAACATTAACGACTCTTGGCTTTTTCTATTAGCAGGACCTCATACTGTCTAGTCAGCAGGTTAAATATTTCATTGAGTTATTTCTTTCTTTCTTTCTTTTTTTTGTAACAATAAAGATATTTTTCAATTGCTTTCTGAGTGGTATGTTGCGCAAGGTTGTCTTGAAGATAAGAGATTGCTTGTTTTTGATGGTGGTAAAATTGGCGGGTTTGGGCAGTGATTGATATGTCAAATATATTTTGGGTTGGGTTAAAGAGTCTGAAAGATAGCTAATGGATTTTAATGGTACTACTCTGCTGTAAGTAATGTTTACCATTTCATTGGCATATTTGATAGTTTATGGATAAGATATAAAGCAAATTTCAATGAAAATATTTTCCTCGCAAAGAAAATAAATAAATAAACATATAAACACATGAATATATAAATAATGTGACCTATATTGGCAAAGGTAATTCTAATCTGCACACAGGAGCTAGGTTGAGGCATATTGATCCTAAATAATGTGAAAAACATACCAATTTTATTTAATTAGAACCGTATCAAGACCTTTTCCATCAGGACCAAACAAATAATAAATAAATAAATAAATAATGGAGCTAGGTTGAGGCATATTGTCAAAGGTTCTCATATTCTAAGCTGTAATAAATTAGACAATATACTATTTTTTTTCTAATTTTATTTAATTAGAACTGTATCAAGTTCCCTGTATTATCCTTTTCACAAACAAAATAGATAAATAAACATATAAACAAACGAATAAATAAATAATGTGGATTGAGATCCAGGACCTAGGTTGAAGCATATTGTCAAAGCTTCTTATATTCTAATCTGCAATAAATTAGAAAACATATCAATTTTATTTAATTAGAACCGGATCATGTTTCTTTGTTTACCCTTTTTACAAACAAAATAAATAAATAAATATATAAATACATGAATATATAAATTATGTGGATCGAGATCCAGGACCTAGGTTGAGGCATATTGACAAAGGTTCTTAATTCCAATCTGCAATAAATTAGAAAACATACCAATTTTATTTAATTAGAACCGTATCAAGCCCCTTTTTGACCTTTTCCACAAACAAAATAAATAAATAAACATATAAACACACGAATAAATAAATAATGTGGATCGAAATCCAGGAGCTAGGTTGAGGCATATTGACAAAGGTCCTAAATTCTAATCTGCAATAAATTAGAAAACATACCAATTTTTTTCTAATTTTATTTAATTAAGAACCGAATCATGTTCCCTTTTTTACTTTTAATCAAATTCTGAAAGTTTTTGGAAAATTATCTTATAATGCCTGAAAATTAAATTAATTTTAAAATTAAAATTGATATCCGACAAGGCAGTATACGACTTGTTCATCTCTAATCTGTAATATTCATCTCTAATGCAGGTCATACATAATATAAGATTCATCTAAGATATAGGATGCACATATTTTTAGATCTCGCGAGCTATATTTGACATAATTCTACTTTATGTACAGGTTCAGTCAATGAAAGTTAAAAATAAATTTGGTATATAAGACATCTGCCATGACTGATAAAAAAGAACGTTGTGGCATATTAATCACCATATCTTTTAGAGAATAGTTTTTTTTTTTTTTTTATGGTCTACTTTATATACAGGTTCAGTCAGTAAAAGTTAAAAATAAATTTAGTTTATAAGACATCTGCCATAGCAGATAAAAAAGAATTTTGTAGCATATTAATCAACATTTTTTTGAGCACATTTTTTTCCCTTTTTGTAGTCAGTTTTTAATCCTGAAATAAGAAAAAAATATTATATATTGCAAAAATAAAAATATTATATATAAACTAAATAAAGTTTTTGTCTCTTTTAAACATTAATTTTATTTTATAAATATTTTTATGTAGTTTTTTTTTTATTAAATTATAAATTATCTTTTATTTAAAAAAAAGCATAAATACAAAAATTATTTTATTATTTATAGGAAATCGACGATTTCATAGGGATCGTTTACTGAACAAATATTTTTTTTAGGGCACAAAAAAAAAATAATTTTTTTTTTTTGATAAATTTTATTTATTGATATATAATTATTTCACAGAATTGAATTATCTTTGAGAAATTCAAAATACTATTCAATTTAAAAACACTTTTTTTGGGGCTTTTAACCTATAAAAAATCCAAGTACATTTTGTTAACAGTGTCAATATTTAACAATGCTCACGATGTAGCATAAATTCAACATTTTGTATTTATGTTAGACGTGAAATAAAGGTTTGTCCTAAAATATGGAGATCACGAAATTTTAATTAGTGATTAGTGTACTGCAAATGAAAATTTTCGATTAATACTAATTTATTTACTAACTCAGAAATGAAATATTTTATTAAGCAACATATGACAATTTTTTTATTTTCTAAGGTTGTTGGCATATTATATTTTATTTTTTGGGTCTTAATACATAACTTTTTTTTGTGTGTGATAACTGTAGTTTTTAATTAAACTTAGAGCTAGGAAATAAAAATAAATCATTGATTTTCTAGGTATTACTTTATTTTACAAATTAAAGATTATTTTTCTTTTCAGCCTCTAAAAACACATTTTTATGTGTATCAGCTGGTGATAAATAATTTTCTACGCGCAAATTTAAAAAATAATTTTTATGCTATAAAGTTTTATACTTATTTTAATCATAAATCCCTTGTAACTTTTTGTGTGTATTTTTATATGGAGTAAAACTTCTTTATCATCATATAAACAAAAAACATTAATAAATTTGAAACCAAAATAATTCTTATTAAAATTACTTTGTATTTAAATATGAAGTGAGATACTTTCTTTTGAGATTTTAAGAGCGTTAATAAATTTTATACTTTATAAAATTGCTCGCATTTTTTTTTTTATTTTGTATTGAAGAATAATGATAGATTTTTAAAAAATTGTTTAAAATAAAAAAACCGTTTTTTTTCAAATTTTTATGATTTAAATGTATTAGAAATTGCATAAATATATTGGCATTTACACAGAAGCACATTATATTTATATATATTTAATTTTGTAATAATGTAAACAAAAGTATTTTTAATTAGATTTATTCTTTCATGTAAGTCATTTAAATAAAATGGTATTAAATTATTAATTGAAATAGAAAACGTTCATTGTAAGAAATTAATGAGTCAGGGGTATATTTCAGTTTCCCTTAATTTACTAGAATTGCTTAATTAGTAATTCTATGCTCTTATTCCAAAGTTCGTTTATTGTTTTGTTCTGTTATGGGATTAGATTTTGAATAATACATGTAAGCTGTGTTACTTTGAAAATAAGAAAATGCTTTGAAATATGATTGGAGAACTAATTAGAACACGACTGCAAAAGAAATCTTTAATTAGATGTATTGGTTATACATGTTCAAAAAGTTGAAAATGAATTAAATTTTATAATGTTAAAAATTTTAATTACCGGAATATATTTTTATTGTGCAGGTTATTGAATTTTTATCTATATTCCAATTAAAAGTTATGCTTTTAATGATGAAGTAGCTTATATAAATAATAGAAAAATAATTTTTACTTCAAATGTGTAGAATTTTTATTAGTTTAAAAATAAGTGGTTTTAAACAATCATAAAAATAGTAAAAATCAAAAATACATACAGGGGTGTATAATATTATATATACAATAATTTATGTTTTTTTTATAATACATTATAAAAATACATAAATTATTGTGAGGATACTTCCCTTACTCATAGATTATGACTAAAAACGTGAAAAAAACATTATTTCATATTACTAAACTACAATACAAAAAAGTGCAGGTTGCAACTCTATAGTTGTAGCAGTTATGTTGACGTGGGATTTATAAATTGTGAATGCATAGGCCAAACCAATGTGCATTTTGTGATAGTTTGTTTCAAACAATACGCTACTATTATTGAATATGCTATTATTATATAAGTACAGAGTACATGTAAGAAAGATTTTTCTTCAGATTATTCTATTCGACGACAGTTCAAACTATTTCAGGAAAAGGGTAAGTACTACATAAAAACAAGTGAGAAGACAAAAGAATGGGAATTGTTTACTCACAATCTACAAAAATCAACCAGATAAACACCTTTTCAGTTGGGTTGTCCATGCACGAAGCATATGAAAGGCTCTGCATAACTTCCTTCGTCTACATATGTGTAAAATGCATGCGATATAGTCAATCTAATGCCTCGTGCACTTACCCTTTTTAAAGCGGTATAGTTGTACTTTAATAGAGAGTTTTTGCATACCGTACGTTAGTTACCGTAGGACGTCCGTTAGCTTTTTCTGCTCAGTTTCCTATGAGCATGCGCGCTAGGGAGAAAAAGCGGACGTCCAACGGACGTCCTACAAAAACTCTCTAATATCTTGTCGCTCCCCATTTTTAAAAACGTATAACCCTACGGTCTTGTGCAAAAATTTAAAAAGTGGTTTAGCTCTAATTCTTGTCGCTCCCCATTTTTAAAACGGTATAATCCACTCTAGTGTCTTGTGCACTCACTATTTATAAAGTGGTTTAACCACTCTAATTCCTAGCGCATTCATCATTTTTAAAACGGTATAGTCACCGGACCTTGTGTGCTCAGCATTTTTAATTTTCATGTCAATAATTGCCACTATTGCAGCAGCATTATGAGTACAATGTTTTTTTTTTTTTTAATTTTAAATTGTGCTTCATATACATTTTTTTTCAGCATATTCGATACTTATGGCGTATAGAAATTCTGAAAATAATTTATATAAATTGGGTATTTTTAAGTATATTTATAATATAAGTATTTCCTTTTACAATCATTTTTTATATGAAAATTTAAATTATTACTGATGTCCAATGAACCAGTTTGTTCATCATAAAATCACAAGCTACTCGCATATCGCAAAAATTAAATAATGTTGGTGAATATCGCTTTATTACTAATAATGCTTTTTTCTATAATCCATAGGTGGACGCACCTGTTTGTGGTACTGATGGCGTATCCTATCCAAATGAGTGCGAGCTTCGAGTTGAAGCTTGCAAAAGGAGACAGTACATCGCAGTTGCAACCAAAGGACCATGCGGTAAGTTAGATTAAACTATTTTATTATTTTATTATTCAGCATAAAAAAAACAAAATGCTTTATTTTACGCAAGGTTCATGTTTATGCACGAGTCTCTGTCAAATGAAAATCTTAAATCCAAAATAACATTTGTAAATATAATTCACTTTGTTTTATTCGATTTATTCTTATTTTTTATTTAAAAAAAAAACAGGTTATAATAATAAAGAATCAGAAAATTGAAAAAAAAAAAAAAAAAAAACCTTTAAAAAAAAAAAAAACAGTCTGGTTTAAAATTCAAACTTACCTTTTTCTTCTTTGATCTTCTAAATAATTACTTTCACGGATGATCAGTAATTGATCTTATTAGAATGTAGACAGTTCTAGCAGAGAGATAGTTCGGCATTTGGCACAGTAGCGTTGATAAGGTCAGTTGGGAAATCACGAAAATAGAAAAGTAGAAAAATTCAAATGATGCAAAAATTGAAATTTATTGAATTTCACGGAATCTCTAAAACAGTCAGCATCTTTTTGAGAAATATCACAAATGCAAAATGAAACAGAAATAAAACTCAAACTTTAAAGACCTAAAAGAGACCCTTATCTTAGTATTTACTAAAACTTTAATTCACTATCCTAAGGATAAACTATGAAGAACTTCATTGACAAATTCCAGGTATGCATGATATAATACTCAGCAGGATACCAAAGATACTTAGTAGAGCCATAAAAGAGTAATATAATAGAAGTGTATCGGTGTTATCAATTTGGGGCAAACATAACTCTCACATGTTCATAAACCTCATGTGATTTTTAGTTTGTAGTTTAACATATGTGATGATAGCTTGTTAAATGTTGGAAACAATCTTTTCTGTTGGTTTCTGTTCTACGTGCTGTTGACTTGAAGTAAAAAAAAAATAAGTTATCATACAGCGATTTTCAAAAGATATCGTTTTTATTTTATTTTAAAATTTAGCATTTATTTCCTATCAATAAATTTTCTTATGTATAAGCATATTGTATTCAAAAATCTCTTGCATAAAGCTTACTAAGTGCAGTTATTCAAAAATATGAGAATTATTGGATGTATAAGTGATAATATTAAAAAAAAAAAAATAGAGATCTAGTAAATTTTGATTTTTTATAAAACAAAAGAAAAGATATTTATTACGGAGATCAGTAAAAAAAAAAAAAAAAAATCTAAATAGTTTTTAGAAATAATTCATTGAGCAAATGAGCAACATGTGCACTTTTTTCTTTACAAATTCCTCCGCAATGCTTGAATTGAAATTTATCACAAAATTTTTGTTTTTCTTTTGTTGAACGTAGAACTATGTGAACACGTGCACTGCAAATACGGAGCCAGGTGCGAGAGTGGACGATGCGTCTGTCCTGTTGACTGTCCGAAGATCTACGAGTTCATTTGCGCCACGGACGGCAAGACCTACATCAACGAGTGCGAAATGAAAAGGAGCGGCTGCCAGAAAAGTCGAGACTTGGCCATCCAATTCTATGGCACTTGTGGAGAGGCCACCGATGGATCAGATGACGACGAAGGTAATTATTCTCGCTCATACTGTTCTCGCACATTTTACAAAAGTGATTTACTATTAGAATGTAGCAGTTTTAGTCATGTTTTACACCGTATGCGGTACATATTTTCCAGCACAATTTTGTAGAAATAATTTCTATGGATGCCATCTGGGGGAAAAAGCAAACTCTTCATCAATCACAATGAAAAGAGTATCCTCTATTGCAATGGTTTCCAAATTTATTTGCCCTAGCGCCCATTTTGTGAGGAAAAAATAAAATAAAAAATCCACATCGCTACCGTTCCCCTGGAAATCTACTTTCTTAAAGGCTCATTCCCACCGAGGCGAGAGACGTGAAGATGCAAGAGGCAAGCGACCAAATTTTTTCGACCCCTTCACAGCGAAACGTCAGAAATAGCATTACGCATAGTGAAAAACCGCTTGGAGTTGAAAGTTGGGCTACTCCACGCGGCGAACTGCAAACCGGTTTCAGGCGACCGCGGTGAGGTCAAATTTTGGTCGCTTGCATCTTGTCGCCTTGGTGAGCACGAGCCTTTAGGGACCAAACAAAAAAATGTGATGAAAAAAATTTGTTATTTAATGCATCTATATACCTATTTAGGTCTTCAAACATAATAAATAAAGATATACATTGAAACCTGAAATTATAATATCTATTAAAATCAAATAAATTCCGCATTACACACAAAAAAAATAATGCAATGAATCTTAATATAGAAAAAAGTATGATTAACATTAAAAGTTATCCTAATATGAAGAATTAAGCTGATGTGTTGCAATCAACGAATTAATCCTCAAACTTAATTAATCCTCAATCCATCACCATAATCCAGAATAAACTGTTGATAGCTGCTTTTTCTTGGTTGGCGTTGCTTGTCATGTTTCAAACTCAAATCTTTGAGTTTGGAAACAGAATGAGTTATTCGCTAGGTCACTTCGAATTATTGTAATATAATTTGGGAGAGATGTTATTAAGTCCACTAGTTCAGTCTAGGTGGCGGCATCGCTCTCTCTGAGAACTAATGTCCTATAGAGTTGGCTTGCTTGTCATGTCGTCATGTCTCAAACTCAATGTATTTTTACAAAAATTCTCACAAGCTAATTTAAGTACCTTATGCACAATGTAATGATTTCTGCAAAAGAAGTTGGCTTTCCAATATTCTGCAGAAGTTTGCCATCGAGAATTTTGATGAAATTCAAGTTAAAGACGTTGGAGGAATGCGAGGCAGTGAGAAAGAAAGATAAGATTTCGATTGACTGGCATTCTTAAAATAATTTAGGTTCATTTTAAATAATTGCTGTGTTGGCAGTTATGCAATCAGTAACGCAAAATTGATTTTCAATAGATTTGCCAGCCTTGAAAGAGCGGAAAATCAGCAGCTGTCAGGACAAGCAGTGCAAATACGGCGGCATCTGCGACTTCAACAGCGAGGGCTCTCCCTTCTGCGTGTGCACTTTCCACTGCCCCAGCATCAAGGAACCCGTGTGTGGATCAGACGGGAGGATGTACGACAACGAGTGCCGTATGAGGGAGGAGTCATGTTTGCTGCAGAAGAGAATAGAAACTTCTGCTAGAGAAGTTTGTGTTGGTAATTTTATTTATTGTTTCTTAAGAGCAAATATAGAAAAAAAAATAAAATTCGATCACGAATTGCAATTTATCAAGTGTGTATGAACTCTATCAAAAGATTTATGCACATACCATTATTATTATGCATTTATATATCAGATTTATGAATATATATTTTATTACCTTCTACATGCTTGAATTACATGTAGAAGGTAATGTATTACTGTCCAATTGCATCAATTTTGCGAAACGAAATGGATTTAAATATTTACTTTTGTTCTCGTTATGCAAAATTCAAGTTTCTTTATTTACTTTACGTCACATACCTATACATTACGTCATATTGCATCTCATTACTTCACATCTCCATACATTATGTCAAATTACATCTCATTACTCCATTGCACATTACTTCACAGCCTTACATATCACATCCCTATATATCACATTTCATTATGTTCCATAATCTCACATCACCATACATGTCCCATTATGTCAGATCACTATACATTTATTACATCTCATTATGCCAGATCACTATGCATGTTTCATTATGTCAGATCATTATACATTTATTACATCTCATTATGTCGGATCACTATACATTTATTACATCTCATTATATCAGATCTCTATACATGTTTCATTATGACAGATCACTATAAATGACACATCAGATCACATCCCATCCCTATACACCACATTACTTCACATCCCTATACATTACGCCATACTGCATCTCATTACGCCATTAAATATTACTTCACATTCCTATACATTACGTCATATTGCATCTCATTGCACCATTACACATTACTTCACAACCTTACATATCACATCACATCATATGTCACATTACATCACTATACATCCCATCCCATTATGTTACATCGCATCACCTTCCTATATATCACATTACTTTACACCCCTACAAATAACATCTCATTATGTTACATTACTTCGCATCACATCACATTAATTCATATTACTTTACTACAAAACACTTTCACATAACATCCAAACTTCGCATCACATTACTCCGCCCTAATCATTTCACATCACTTCACTTCACATTACATAACTTACTTCATATCATTTTCATTTCTTACGTCAATTATCATATCACATTCTCTGCAATTATAGACCTTCAACTTGAGATATCCTTACAAACAAGATGAAAAATTTTTAAAGTGTATTCGCAGAGTCCCGAACTCGAGTAAATATTTTTAAAATATTTACTCGAGCTCGGGATTTTGGTGTTTTTTAAATTTTTTTTTTATTAATTTAAAATGTTATTAATTTTTGATTAATTATTATTTTATTATTGATAGTTTTTAATCAATATTTAATAATTTAGAAGTCAATAAATCAATTTTTTCTGTATCAAAATGAAATTAAATATAAATTTTATGTATTAATTGGTAAAAGACAAAACTGAAATGTTATATATTAAAATTTTATTATTAAAAATAAAATTACGTCCATATTTTGAGAATCAAAAACAAGTTATTTCTCTAAACACATTTCAAACATTTTAATTCCCAATTATCTTATATTGAATCTTAGTCGCTATTTCATTTCTCTGTATTTTATAATCCATAAAATAATAACTTGCATTAGAATACTGAAAATAAACCTTTCATCTGGAAGTAAACAAGATTTCAGTAATCTGATAATTTGCATTATACTTACTGTTTTAGTTTATCCTTATGCTAAAATTATGATAACAATGTATCGAATATGTATTTTGGCGTAGCGAAAATATTTTCTGAGATTTTCTCCGTCTCTCGATATTACGATTTCTTTTTTTTTTTATTCTGTACTCCAAGGAGTTTCTTGTTAAATTACCATCTGTTTTCAAATATTTTATAATACTGAAATACATGAATTAAACATGAAATATCTGAGATGGCAAACTGAAATCATAATTTAAAAATGCATGCAAGCTACAGAAACTCGAAATGTATTTGCGATATAGTTTCGAAAAGCTGATATATTTTAGGAAAAATTCTCTAAAACAGAAAATTAGAGTAACTTGTTAGTCAAAGCATAGCATTTCTTTAATACATATGAACAGCGTTTTTTTCTGAGTGTTTCAGTACAAATTAGATATTTGCAAAACAAATTTCAGATATACATTCTTTCTTAATAAAGAAACGTATATTTCTCTTTTAAACAACTTTTCTGCTCTTTTTTTATGCTTATAAAAATGATACATATAAAATGATAGATAGGAGCTATTTAAACAGAAAATAATTTGATACATATATTTTGTTTACTTAATTATTATTTTAAATTCGAATTATTATTTACTTATTGTTAATTTAGATTCGAATTATTATTTACTTATTATTATTTTAAATTCGAATTATTATATTTATTATTATTTACTTAATTGTTATTTAAAATTCGAATTATTATACTTATTATACTTTACTTAATTATTATTTTAATTTCGAATTATTATATTTATTATTATTTACTTAATTGTAATTTAAAATTCGAATTATTATACTTATTATAATTTACTTAATTATTATTTTAATTTCGAATTTTTATTTACTTAATTGTTATTTAAAATTCGAATTATTTTACTTATTATAATTTACTTAATTATTATTTTAATTTCGAATTTTTATTTATTTAATTGTTATTTAAAATTCGAATTATTATACTTATTATAATTTATTTAATTATTATTTTAATTTCGAATTTTTATTTACTTATTATTTTAAATTTGTATTATTATTTACTTATTATTATTTTAAATTCGAATTGTTATATTTATTATTATTTACATAATTATTATTTTAAATTCGAATTATTATACTTATTATTATTTACTTAATTATTATTTTAGATTCGAATTATTATACTTATTATTATTTATTTAATTATTATTTTAGATTCGAATTATTATACTTATTATTATTTACTTAATTATTATTTTAGATTCGAATTATTATACTTATTATTTGCTTAATTATTATGTACTTATTATTATTTTAAAATTAATCATTTCTGTCTATAAACTTATTATTTCACTTTATTTGCTTATATAATATTAAATTAAAAAAGATTTTTTATTTCAAATTAAAAAAGATTAGGTTGAAGATATTTGGGCAAAAAGTAATTTATGATATATATTAAAATATTTTTTACTTATTTGTATAATAAATTTGACTAGCTATGACATTTATTGAACCGAATTAATTATTCCTCTTTATATGTTTATAAACTAAATAATTAAAATGTTAGATCGAAGATATTTAAGCAAAAAATAATTAGTTAAACAGTTATAAAAATGTTTTCTTGCTATTATTTAAGTTTGATTTTCTTATGCTAATTAATGGATATATAAATTTTAAATAATATAAAATTTTCTTTCGTAAATATTTTTGCTCTTTTTTAATAAAGATACATATATTTCTCCTTTAAACAACTTTTCTGCTCTTTTTTTATGCTTATAAAAATGATACATATAAAATGATAGATCGGAGCTATTTAAGCAGGAAATAATTTGTAAAATTTGAGAGATGGGTTTTTATAAATTTGTCTGTACATACTTTTTTATATATTCCTCTCTCCTGGGAATGAAATGCCAAAACTCTTTTCGTGAGGAAAAAATGCTACGCACCTATCAATGGGCTTGCAATTACATATGTAAGTGAAACATAACAACAAACTTATAGAGGGGTATAATAGATGCTGAAGTCATTACCAAATCTTCTCGTTTTTGTAAATAGCGACTTCAATGCATGTTTATAAAGGTAAAGTTTAATGTAATATATATCTATATATTTCAGATCACGTTGACATAGCCTGTGACGGGAACTTCCAGTGATTGACCCAGCTACTGGTAAAGACTATTATTGTGGAACAGGCTCTGGATCTAAATTGTGTCCTGCGCGAACTGTTTGTCATTTGACCCAATATTTCGCGAAGTGTTGTAACGTTGGTAAGTCAATACAAAGTAAAATCTGAAAATAACTATTTAGATAGATTGTATGCTTTTAGATATTTAGAAAATAATGGCAATTTATAACTTATTTGATAATTTTTATAGAAATTTTTTTTCGTATCTAACAAAATCATAATGGAAAATTGTATAAAATAAATGATCATTATAAATAAATATAGCACACACAACACACACACACACACACACACACACATATACACTGAAGTGACAAAAGTCATGGGATACCTCTTAATATCGTGTCGGCCCTCCTTTCGCCCGGCGAAGTGCAGCAACTCGACGTGGCATGGACTCAACAAGTCGTTGGAAGTCTTCTGCAGGAATATTGAGCCATGCTGTCTCGATAGGCGTCCATAATTGTGAAAGCGTTGATGGTGCAGGATTTTGGGCACGAACAGACCTCTCGATGATGTCAAATAAATGCTCGATGGGATTCATGTTGGACGATCTAGGTGGGCAGATCATTCGTTGGAATTGTCCAGAATGTTCTTCAAACCAATCGCGAACAGTTGTGGCCCGGTGACATGGCGCATTGTCATCCATAAAAATCCCATCGTTGTTTGGGTGCATGAAGTCCATGAATGGCTGCAAGTGATCTCAAAGTAGCTGGACATAAGCATTTCCAGTCAATGTTCGGTCCAGTCGCACCAGAGGACCAAGTCCATGCCATGAAAAAACAGCCCACACCATTACGGAGCCAACACCAGCTTGAACAGTGCCTTGCTGACAGTTTGGGTCCATGGCTTCGTTGGGTCTGCGCCACACTCGAACCCTACCATCAGTTCTTACCAACTGAAATCGTGACTCATCGGACCAGGCCACGGTTTTCCATTCATCTAGGGACCAACCGATATGCTCACGTGCCCACGAGAGTCGCTGCAAGCGATGTCGTTCTGTCAGTAAAGGCACTCGAGTCCATCTTCTGCTGGAATAGCCCAAGAAAGCCAAATTTCTCCGCACAGTTCTAACAGACAAGTCTCGTGTACGTCCCACATTGATTTCTGCGGTTATTTGACGCAGTGTTGCTTGTCTGTTAGAATTTACGACTCTTTGCAGACATCGCCAGTCTCGGTCGTTAAGTGCAGGCGGTCGACCACTGCGCTGTCCATGGTGGGATGTTATGCCTGAAATTTCATACTCTCGGCACACTCTTGACACAGTGGATCTGGGAATGTTGAATTCCCTAACGATTTCCGAAATGGCATGACCCATGCGTCTAGCTCCAATTAACATTCCGCGTTCAAAGTCTGTTAATTCCCGTCGTGCGGTCATCATCACGTCAAAACCTCTTCACATGAATAACTAGAACAGAAATAAAAGCTCTGCGAAAGCACTGCGCATTTATACCTATTCTACGCGATGCTACCACCATCTGAAAATTTGCATATTGCTATCCCATGACTTTTGTCACTTCAGTGTATATATATACATATATCATATAAATAAGAAATTATTTAATGTTTCTAGTTATATAGAAATAATGTTGCTGATAAATCAAATAGCAAGGCACAAATGTTAATTTAAACTTTAATTATAGTATCCATTTATTTGTGTTGTTGATTTATTATTTTTTTCAAGAAGAGAAACGATATTATACGATGAACTTTATCCCGTTAGCGACAAATACGTCCTGTTTCTATATAATTATCTGCTACTAAAAAAAATTTATGTAACAGCTATACAAAATTCTCTAGGGGGCTACTTCTTATAATAACATTATATATTTTTACACATATGCATAGCTTTTCAAAATGATAACTTTCAAAGTTGATACAAGAGCGCAACGTAGTCACAAAATGTTCAGTTACAAAATCAAGAGTAAAAATGCATCAGTTGTGGTTCGTTTGAGGGTAATAATATCTGTAGACTTTTTCTAGTAAGCCTGGTGCCATTCATATGATCCCAAAGATAGAAATCACATTGCTTCATACCTGGTGACTAAGGCGACCAATGCAATGCACAAAGAAAACTGTTTTTTGTATTGATAAAAAACAATATAGTTCGGATTACAAACGCACTGTTAATGGTGTCATACACACTGTGTGTTCTATGAGGAGGGGCACCGTCCTGCATTAGTCAATATTCATCAGTGTTCGTAGATTACGAATTTGGGGAAAAAGTACACCTTCGTATTACCTCTTACTTTATCCTTAGTATACCACATAAATACCAATTTTTAACAAAAATTCATTCTTCGAGTGAATAATTCCTTTTATGCCCTCTCTCCCTACATGTATTCGTCATTTGTGAGACTCAAACAGCTGAAAGTTGTAGATTATTATTTTAAAAAAATGTAATAAATGTCTGTAAATAAAAATGCCTATATAAATCCAGTCTTATCTGTTATATATATATATATACTGGATTTATATAGGCATTTTTATTTACAGAATATAACATTATATTACATACATACATACATACATTATATATATATATAATGTATGTATGTATGTATGTATGTATATATATATATATATATATATATTGCCCTATCTGCTACGTTCTGTATTCTAAAATCTACGTTTTTTATTTCTCTTTCAGCTCCTCTTGTAAAGAGCTGCGAAGCCACGCCGTTCGGTTGTTGTCCTGATCTTCGACATCCTGTCATGGGTCCGAACAACGGAGGATGCCCGAGTAAGTCTGAAGGAACACATATTTTTTATGTATATTTATCGTATAGATAGAATAAATGTTATGCGAATATTTGCAACAGTCATTGCATATCTCGCCACAATTATTATTAGGAAGATATGTTAACGATATGCAAATAGTTTCAAGCCTGTCAAAACTCCATTTCAGTAAATTGTAAATATGTTTTGCGTCTGCAGCAATACGTATCCAACAAAGCAATTATACACCATTCATTATATATTGTTACGTGTTTTCTTATAATCTTATATTTTGATGGAAACATAGAATTACTTTTTATAAAAGCCAATTGCTTACATCATTTATTGAAATAAACAACTAAATGAATCTAATTTGTTATATAAAATAAATTTATAGTTATTATTTCCCAATGACAACTTAGAACCCAACAGAAACTCCTTAGCCTTGTCAAATTTCATAATCTTTCAACTAAAATTGCCTCCAGACTTGAGAGCAATAGAACTGAAAGGCTTATAAAAGAATTGGCTCTCCCAAGTACACACGGAACTCATCTTGCTTATTATTTCATGAATCATCGTAAATGAATTTGTTCCATAAGTCCGCATAGGTTTAGCTTAGTATCCGGATTCAAAAATTTAACCATCTACCTAGACGAGTGATAACGCGAGATGCTTGCGCCAGAGAGCATGTGTCTCAAGTTCGTCCCAACTTGAGACACTATATACGTCAAGCTTATACCATGTGCCATACGTATATAATACCACACCATATACGTCATTATGTATGTAATACAAGTTTTTATGCGCCACTCAGTCATTCTGCTGTGAAGTCTGGACGTAGCCATCGTTTGAAGGACATGAAACCGATGGATTTCTTCCTAGCATTAGTTACTTGTTTTCGATATCAAACAGCAGCACGCTGTAGTAAACGATTTATTCACTTCAAATATGGATACACGTTAAGAAATACAGCAAACAGCGTCATTTTCATCGGGCGTCATCTTGAAGCTCATTTTTTTATTGATTCATATTTATTCTGCACCAAAACGAGTATCTTTTTTGAGGATAAAAGGTAAAAATGATTTATGTGCAGTATAATAAACAAGGATCTTACAAGCAACTGACGTTTGCTCAGTTCTTCACGATATAAAAATATATGTATGGAAGATTATAAAGAATCTATTCTATCTTGCTTCTGTCACTTGTTTTAAAAGCATTTTTTAAGTATTCATTATAAGTTTGATGAAAATTGTTAGGTCATTGGGACATTGTTTAATTACAGGTGTGTGCAACTGCAACACTTTGGGCTCCTACAGCTCGACATGTGACCCTGTTTCAAAGCAGTGTCCTTGCAAACCTGGTGTAGGTGGCTTGAGATGTGATAGATGTGAACCAGGATACTGGGGGCTTCACAAAATAGAGAGTGGTAACAGCGGATGTGTTCGTAAGTATGAATTATATTTCTTAATACATAAAAGGCCGACTCGTGATCCATTGGCAAACATGCGCAGCTGAAGTTGCTCTTCAGCTGCGCATGTTTACGGTTGAAATTTAATATATTAAGATTTAATTATTTAAAATTTATGATGACTGTTGAAATTTAAACCCGCTCCTGGCGTCCGTTGCAGTCATTGCTTTCAGAAATAAGAATTAGTTACAACAGTGTAAAGAGTTTCGGATCGATATTCAAATTTCCAAGTGAGAGTTTTTTCGGATTTTCTCTCTTACGACGCGCAAATGCTTGGTATAATCAGAAGAGCATGTCATTTTATCTCCTCTACCCTTGGTATACATACTTAGGTCGTCGTTAATATATAACAGGCCAGATCTCGATCCATCGACAATGATGCCGTCGGTGGCATATACATAATCTACTTATAGTGATTCTTTCTCTCTATCTCTATCTCTCTCTTCTCTCTTTATATATATATATATATATATATATATATGTTATTATTAAATATAAAATAAAAAGATAAATTCTTAAAATATTTTCATTGTGCTGTTATCTTATAAACAAGAATTTATTTAATCCAAATTATTTGAAATTATTAATAGAAATTAAATAATTTCAATTTCAAAATTTCAATTATTTATTGAAGAATTTATTCCCAATTTCAATTTTCATCCAACTTACGATGTCAGACTTTTGCGAAACGCCAGCTTCTATCCTCAGTCAGGAATACATGGTTTTATGGACCAGTAGTCGAAAAATGTATCCTTTTATTAAGCCACGTCTGAGAAAAACACTTGCACCTTTTCCATATTATTAGTGTCCCTCCAGTATTAATTTTATGCATTCAATGATTTTTTTTCTTCCTCCAGACTGCAACTGCAACCCTTACGGATCCATACGGGACGACTGCGAGCAGACGACGGGTCGATGCGTGTGCAAACACGGCATCCAGGGCATGAAGTGCGACATCTGTCCCCCTGGAACTATACTGGGGCCTGGTGGATGCATGGACGGTGAGCAAATCTTCTGTTGATTGGTTGAATATACGTATTATAGCATGCAGACATCCATGATTCGTAGAATATGTGTATTATAACATCATGCATTAATAAATCCATGATTTGTAGAATATGTGTTTTATAACATCTTGTATTTAACCATGATTTACAGAATATGTGTATTATAACATCCATGATTTGTAAAATATGTGTATTACAACATCCATGATTTGTAAAATATGTGTATTATAACATGTAGACATCCAAAGCAATTATGAACATTTTATCATGAATTTCTAAGTTATGTTAATATAGTTGTTTCCAATGTCCAAAATTGCGGGGCTCATGCCCGATTTGTAACATACGCAGCTAGCGGGAAAGAGGGCTAAAGTCTGAATACCTTGGTGACGTTCGTCGTGGTTATTGCTTTAAAAAAATGAAGAGATTAGATGGCTATTATGGTTATGTGTGTAAAGCGGGATTTGTAGAATATATGTATTAAAACAAAATGCATTAAGACATCCATGATTTGCAGAATATGTGTATTATAACATGTAGACATCCAAAACAAATATAAATACATTGACAAATTTCTAAACTACATAACATAGTTGTTTCCAATATCCAAAATTGATTGACACGTGCCCAACTGGTAACAAGCGCAGATAGCGTGAAAGAGACATAAAGTTTGAATATGTTGGTCATGTTCGTTGTGGTCACTGCTTGCAGAAACGAAGGGACTCGATGGCGATTGTGATTATGTGTGTAAAGCGTGTCATATAGATAATCTGACTGCCAAAGGGCACTTTCTGAGTTTTCTCCCATGAAGCAAAAACATAGGATGCAGTTACCACTAAGATTCTTCTCAAAGGCAATGTCCTTCCCTCACCACCCGTAGGCGGGTTGTTTGTGACATGCATAAGTGAAACACGAGGTTTGCCAATGTTCAACCCTCCCCCCCCAAATATCCAAAAATATTTCTTTTTTAGAAGCATTCTTTGTGAATTTCTTCTATTTATGCAACGAATATTTTTTTATACAGATACTTTCACTTGATATTCTTCTACATTAAAGTGGCAATGATGCAGCAGAATTAATCTCACTCAAGACTCACCAAGCGGTATCTGCTCTCACATTTCATTGCAGAAATTTTAAACAAAAATCTCGAAGGAAGCATTTAAAAGGTTTGCACTCTCATCTACATCATCTTGTAAAGAATTTAGCCATTCATGGTATATTCAATATCGTGGCCATTCCCAGTATAGAAATGAAAGCTTTCGGTTCACTTTCGCTTGTTGGATTTGGAAATTTGAAAGATTTAATTTTTTTAAAATGTATCCACTTAAATGTATTTTTGTTCTTTTTTAACCCCCTTTGTCTATTGTTATTGCTCCTCAATCTTTCCTCATTCCGAGGATATCGAAATTGTCTCCACTAATAAAGATTTTCTGTAAAAAAACTAGGTTGGTTGGTTTGTCGCTCTACGATTATTGACGAGGGCTAAACAGACCGGGACCTACAATCTAAAGTAGTTTCCGAACCATTAACAAACATCCATGCCATCCATTATCTAAAAAAAAAGCTAAAATTAATTAATTAAATTTAATGAATGAATTAATATTTGAAAAAACTGTATTAACATCAAGTGTCGTCCACTACAAGTTTCAAAAAATGTATTTGAACTTGAATGGAGGAATAAAAAGTATTTTATGAACGATTGAAAATTTCAACACGATATATATAGGGAGAGGGTGAACTAATAGAAGAAATTGAAAAATAAAAAGTAAACATATAAGCAAACTTATCTTAAAATATTATTTTGAAAAAAGTTAACTGAAATTGTATAAAATAACCTTTTGAACGTGCACCATTGTTTATACTCTTAAATGTACCTTGATTTTAATCTCATTAAGAATCTCAAGTGAATGAATCCGTGAGCTCGTGCGATGATTTGGAGTGCTACCATGGTGCCAGTTGCGTGGACACCAATTCCGGTCCCCACTGCAGCTGCGACTTCAAGTGTTCTCCGGAGGACAGCAGAGACCCCGTGTGCGGCTACGACGGAAACACGTACGGTTCTGAGTGTCAAATGAGACTGTTCAGCTGCCGTTACCAGAAGCCTATCAACATCAGATACTATGGAATTTGCAGAAAAGGATACTTAAGTAAATATTTTTCTTCTATATTGAAATAATTGTATAATTTCTATATTGAAATATAAATTAAATTAATTATAAATATATTTCTATATTGAAATATAAATTAAATTAATTATAAATATATTTCTATATTGAAATAATTAAAGTCTAGTCTATGAGCTATTACAGACCATCTACGATCACTGTCTAAATACCTTCGAATTTTATAGAACCTGATGAGTAGGGGCACTGAAATGTAACATAAAAAATTTAACAAATCAGACCTAAAGTGTGTAAGTAGATTATGAATGCAATATGCCTTATAAAGTTCTGCGGACAAAAGCAATTTATAACATACCTTGCGCTGGTAGGGAATCTTTATTATATGTATTGCAGGATTATATAAATATGGACACTATGCGATGTTTCATGCATAATGTTCCATTAATTTTCCAATGTTCCATGAACTGTTCCATTAATTTTCCAATGTTCCATGAAATGTTCCATTAATTTTCCAATGTTCCATTAATTTCCATGTTCATATAACCCTACAATGGACATTATGCAATGTGCATTGTAGGGTTATATGAACATGGAAATTAAAAAATATACATTGTAGTATTATATGAACATAGAAATTATACAATATGCATTGTAGTATTATATGAACATAGAAATTATACAATGTGCATTTTAGAGTTCTGTGGACATATTACAATGTGCAATATGTTCATATACTATATAATTCTACAATGCATAGAATATAATGCACATTTCATGCCATGTGTCACTCTTTGAAACTCTTTGCTCATTAAATGAACTTGATATTTAATTTGGCTTGATGCTATACTCAATCTAACACGAAAAACAAAAAATGCTTACAGAAATTTTCTACTATATGAGAACTTTGATAAAAATATTTTAATTATTGTTAGAATGACTGAAAGAAGTTATTGTTTTGAACAAACATTTAATAAAGGACAATCACCAAATTTTCATGATGTATTCTGTGTAGAGAATTAATGCATTATGTCGGTATATATTTTGTTTTAAAATGAATAAAAAATGAAAAGGAAGTATCTAAAAAATACAAGTATAAATAGTTTTATACCTAGGACGACAGCTGATAATATTAAAAAGATAACAAGTTAATTGAAAATTTTTAACGTTTAACTATTTTTTAAAATTGGTAAATATGAAAATGAAAGGATATTTAAAATGATTATTTGAAACAAGAATGCTAAATTGTCGCTGATAGACGTGGTATTTTATTTTTAGGTGATTCTGATGTAACTACAACCAGTTTCCCCTTCAAACTTCCCAAAAGACGAAGTTACCTCAAGAGACCAGACAGCAAATCGACGAGAGCCGTGACATTGAATCTACCACAGAATTTATACATGACGACCAGATCACCTGTCTTTGGAAACATAACTACCACTTTGGCACCATTCCTCGCCTTTCCACCAGGTAAGGAACAAATTTGTGCATTTCAAAATTAGAAGAGAGCAGAAAACAAGAACTCATTTTAGTGATGGAAAGCTAACTTTTGAAAAATCGCTGTAAACTTAAGTGACAGGGATGGCCAGGTTAAATCTATGAAGGAGATTTCAATCCTTTGAGCTCGTGGAGGAAGAGGAGAAGATAAGAATCGGCAAATGCTTTCTTGGGGGAGGTGTTCATTCAAAATTGCAGTGAACCAATGCGGATGTAGTAAGCCATCTTTGATGTATCCTTTGATGGATAATCTTCTACATGAACGCCTTTTTAGTAATGAATGATTTGAGGAGATTATTTTCAGTCGTGAATGAATACTCTTTTAAAAAATAGTCTTAAGTTACGTTTCCTTTTATTGTGAACATTTACTATATATGTGATAAATACAGTATCTTATAATTATTGGTTGCTTTTCAAAATTATCTGATTAAACCTCTAGAAGTAATGATTTTCCTAATTTTAAATGCAACGACATAACATTCGATGTGAAATTCATTGGTTACTTATAATACGTCAAGCCAAGCTATTTGTAATGTCACATACTAGCAAGCATGCTATGACATTCTATGCATGTATAGGTAAGCAGCTGTAAAAGAGGTTACTAGATTTAACTCCATTTAAATTTTTTCATATGGGGTTTATTTGGAAGATTGTAACAAGTTGAGGCCTATTACTAATTTGTAGGAATTGAGGCAGCCTATCATAGTTGCTGTTTATTCATAACTCCTAAGATTCTTGCCATTGCATGGCCTGAAATAGTGCATCGTTCTCAAGTAGTGCGAACAATCCACTGATCTGACATCAGTATTTGATAAAGCTTTGAATTGATAAGTCAATAGACTTTGTATTTATATCTATTCTAGTATTTTTTTTTTGTTTTGATAGTTTTGTAATGTGTCCACTGATTATCGGTAAACCTATACTTCTATTTATGTTCATTGTAGATTGCTTCTTTTTTTACTGTTATAAAATAGGTGTTTTGGTATATGGTGAATAAGCTTCTAAGTGTTTAGTTCATAAACTTGTAGAGTGTGTCCGTTTACTACTTTTTGTAGTAAACGCAAAGATTGTAAAATGTAACTTAAAATGTAGATTGTAAACAAGCATTGAAAAAATAAAAGCACATTTTATTTCTACTTTTTTAAAATTTTTTTGAAAACATAATTTTGTAATGTGTGCAATAATTTTCCTACACTCTATATATTAATAGCATTTGTCTAAAAGTGTTATCATTTGGAGAAAAAGCGAATCGTAATATTTCTCACACATTATTATTTTTTAGTTAATAGAAATTAAGTAAAGTTTGCTATTTCTGGTTAATTCATTTCAACGGATTGAGAACGTCTAAATTAAGCTAAAAAATAAAATTCCTTAGTCATTATCATTTTCAGTTTAATAATATAAAAGAGACAGTGTTTTCTCTTATTAAGAAGGGGGAGTATAAGATGTTTAATAATCATTGCTTAAATTTGTTGCATTTATTTATGCAATAATATTAGTTAACAAAATGACTCTTTATATGTAAATGTGAATGTAATTACATTGTTAAATAAGAAAAGAAACCTAATATTGCTAATTTTGTTTTGCAATTTAGGGTTCTATTTATTTATCTCAGAATTTCATATTTTTGTAAGAAATTATTCTATCGTTCTCCCATGAATATGCTATCGGCAGTATAAATAATTAATATATTTTCATCTATATTTTTTATTTTCATTAATAATTTTTAGATATATCGAAACATAGTTGTGATGCATAATAATAGAAAACTAAATATTTGTGTGTGTTATTTTTTTTTTACAATTTAGACCAATTAATGCAGTTTGTTGTTATGTTTATTCAATATTTGTATAAAAAAATTAGCTATAAAATAGTCATTCAAAACAAAATTTACTTTGTAATTTTATGTTGTTGTTTTCGAATGCCTGAACCTGGGGTCATTTGCTATAGAAAACGGATATGGAACGTATACCTGGGATGTACAAAGAAAGGGGGAGGGTACAGAGAAAGGGGGAGGTACACCCACATTTTCCATCACAATTCAGAACCAGAGGAGGCATCTGTAAAGATAATACCATATTCTCCTCGAATCCTATGGAAAGACTTGCTGGTCTACATATCTTTCATGCAAATCTCTCGTGTATACACAGAATCCCATGGTATTTAAATGCAATACAATATCCTCTTTGTATTCTTCTTAGCAAAGCAAAAGCACCTTAGACAAGTTCTGTCATGCCCTTGATATATTTCATCACAGATACCATGATATTTCGGTGAGTTTTACAGTAACAATGTGGTTATAGTTAATTTACACTAATTCAGAAGATTCTGGAAGCAAATTTTTACATTTACATAGTACAACTGATACGTTCTGTGGAATTGGAAGAAAAGTTAAAATTTATGTCACTGGATACAGCTGCATCATCAATTGAGATGAATTTTTCATGTTTTTTTTTCTTCTTTTTTCTTATCTTGAAAATAAATTGAGACAAAATTTATTTCTCTATTGTTAAAATAAATATTCGCTAATTCAAATAGCTTTAAAGAGGGTCTATGGTTACAAGCAATGCAGAAAAAAATAAAACAATTTCCAGTGATGCATCAACTAAATAAATGAATAAATAAAATAAAATAAATCACAAAATTAATAGATCCCATTGCAGCAACGGCAATAAACAGAAAAAATATGTTTCCTCAATAAAACCTGTATTATTTTTAGTCAAAAAGATCTTTAAACTGTAATTTCTATAGCATCGTGTTGGATCGAGTAATAATCTCTGTGAAAATAGAAAAAAAGTTAAAATTTATGCCGTTAGGTAATGCTGCATCATAAATGAAGATGTGTTTTTCATGTTTTTTTTTTCTTTCTTCTTATCTTGAAAATAAATAAAGACAAAATTTGTTTCTCTATTGTTAAAATACATATTCGTTACTTCAAATAGCTTTACAATAGGTTACAAGCAATGCAGAAAAAATAAAACATTTTACAGTGATACATCAACCAAATAAATGAATAAATAAAATAAAATAAAACAAAAAAAAAATTAATAGGTCCCAATGCAATAAAATACGCTTCCTCTATAAAACATCTATTATTTTTAGTCAAAAATTTCTTTAAACTTTATTTTGTATAGTGTTCTGTTGGATTGAGTCAACGAGTTATGGACTTAATATTGTCTATCGCATTATTGATTATCAAATAAATGCCTTTAGATACATAGAGTTTTGAAAAACAAACATGAAATTGAAAAAAAAAGTATACTATTAGATCAAATGATCGTGGCGACTAGAGTTGGCTTTGTGTAAAAAGATGTAATTTTGTGTACTGAATTCACGAAATTCAAAAGAACGGTAGTTTCTAAGAGTTTAAAAATATATTACGCTTAGATAACTATTCAATTTTGCTTTAGTAATAGAAATCTAAGCAGACTTTTAGTTAATAATTTAAATATTTACAGAGTGTGTTACTTATATATTAGTGAAATTTTGTTTTATTTGGAGACCATTGAACTGAGCCTTTGAACCTTTTGAATTGGCGAAGATTAATTATAACATTCCTGTATGCATAACGATTGTTTTTAACTCAAAATATTCCGAACGTCTCTTTAATCAGTTTAGATTTACCAAGTGTATTGAATTGTAATGATAACTTATTACAAATATTTAGTTTCATACTGCAAACATAATCAAATATTTTAATGCAAAAGTCATCAATAAATTGGGTAGCCAGATTTTTAAGGTAGATTTGCTTTCAACTTGTAATTTGATTGTAAATAAATGAAAAAAAAAATGTGAATACATTTCTGTTAAAAATAGTAAGTTCTAATCAATTCTTTTATTCTTTAATTTAATTATTTATCTATATTGTAAGTTAAAAGTTTTGTACCACTGAAAGACTACTTACAGTAATTTTGAAGTTTCTACTAATTAATGTTTATTTTTATTAAAAAAAGTTTTTCCATATCAATTGTTGTTAATTTTCATTCATTTACTACGTTAATATGATTATATTTCCGTATTAAATATACCAGGCCTGCAATTTTATGAACGGTGTATGAAATTAAATATTATTTCAAATATTTAATTTCACACTTCAGTATTTTAATTCAAAAGTCTTCAGTAAGTTAGGTAGCCAGGTTTTTAAGGTTTTAGGCCTTTAACTTGTAGTTTGATTGTAAATAAATGAAAAAAAATCACACTGCTGCATAAATATTCTGTTAAAAAGAGATCAAAATGAGATATAATCTATTTATTTATTCTTTTATTTAAATATTTATCTGTATTAAAGTTAAGAATTTTAAGTCAAATATCTAAGTCATAATATTTTAAGTCATAATATCTAAGTCATGATATTTTAAGTCATAATATTTAAGTCAAAGACTACTTACAGTAATTTTGAAGTTCATATTAATAAACGTTTATATTCATCAAAAAGTTATTCCATATTATTTGTTGTTAATTTTTTTCATTTACTACAGTAATAAAATTATGTATCTGTATTAAATAAAAATTTGGAATTTTAATGTAGAATGTGTATTTAATACAATTCGTGTATCAAATACACATTGTATGTTCTGCAATTTTAACATAATCGTTTCTCACAATGTGAAAATCACATCAATAAAAGATTGTGCCTTTTTATGAAGAAGATCTAACAATTCTGTAGCATCATATTTAGTGATATCATTATCAAATAGCTGATAATACTGTCAATCATTTTATTCCTTTATCCTTTTAATCCGCATCATTCCTTTTTAGATCCAGATTTGAAAATCGACGTACCATCATTTTCCGGGAAATCTTTCATGGAACTGTACAAATTAGAAGCTTACAGTCGTCTGTCGCTAGAAATCGAATTTAAGACGTATTCAAACGACGGAATCTTGTTGTACAATGGACAAACTTCTTCGAAATCGGGAGATTTTGTGTCATTGACTGTCAAGGACGGATTTGTTGAATTCAGGTTGGTTTTTAAATATTTATATCATATATTGTTGCTTTATAAATATTTATATCATATATTGTTAGTTTATAAATATTTAATATTGATTAAGTACATAAATGAATATGGCTTTTTATAGTGATAAGTAAAAGAAGTCCATCAAAATATAAAGAAATGAATTTATTATGTATATAGGGTACCACATATTCTACGAACAAAGGATTATGAAAAAATGGTGTTTTCAGGAAGATTTTTAGGGATATGTTTCGCATTTGCATGACATAAGGAAATTGATCAGGAAACCTCCCCTTAAAAAATTGATTGGTGATGTAAGACCCTTACATATGTTGCAATCGTCAAATCCTCCCTATTTTGAAATCAGTGATTTCAACAAACGCCGCTAGAGGATTCCAAATTTAATTTCCTTGTAATCTATCTGCACGTGTTACCTTTAGTCGGGTAAAGGTTTGGATTAAGATCAAATTTATTATTTACGAAATTTTATTCCAATTTATTCATCAAGAATTATCTTTACCTTTCATCACGAAATGTTGCAAATACTGGATTTGGATCCTGACGTGTACACTAAAGAGGGAAGTATTAGACAGCTCCTAAAAAAAAGCGTTGTCCACTGTTAGCTATGATTACAGCCAATATTTTTCTGGCCATAGACTTAATGACTTATAAGTTACTATACTTGTATTTTATACAACTATACTTGTAAGTTGGGTAAATTCTACAGAACTATAGTTTCAGCGTCATCAACTTGAAAAGTTTTCATTAGACAAAAAAGGTTAATGTTTTCTTAACATCATATTCTGATCCTGTCATACGCATAATGATGGTTAAAACCATTCAATGGTACCAAGCAGCATTTTCCCAATCTTTAAGGGTCCGATTTCTGTGCTTTTGTATTCCATCAACTTTACGAACGGAAACCCGTCGAATATACTGCGCAATTCACCATGGAGAAACAAATTTTCCAAGTTGATGTTCTTCTATTGCTGAGGATAAATTATTTAGCAGCATATATCAAATATCTCTTTCATATTATTTTCCGAACAGAAGTGTCTTTACTGCCAGAAGTGCTTTTGTCCAACTGCTACCTATACCCAGATAAAACCAGAAAATTAACCATTGCAAAAATACTAGATAAAAGGTACCTACATCCTCATATGCCATGTTAAAGTGCCTCAAATCATTCTCTTTACCCATTTTCTTAATACTTACTTATAGTGATAATTACTTTTACTCAAGAAGTGGGCCTAATTTTAATCAATTCCTGGCTCTAACGTCATTTTACGTAACTGTCACATGTTAACAAATGGGTTTGTTTGCAAACCTGCAAAAGACCACTCTTCTTTTACCAATGCCGGTAAAAAGAGGCAGCGTGAGAAATTTTGCTGAAAAGATTTTAAGGTGAATTTCCACCGAATACTATAATCTCATGTCATAAAGCACCAACTAATCTCAATCCACTCAAGCTTTCAACTGGTTGGAATTCTACATCGTGAGAATTTTGTATCTGGTGAAAACCCATCTTTATACCGAAAAAACTGCTTTGCCAACTGCATCTTGTGTAAGCCGCTAAATGGGGTAAACGAAAATTTGATTTTCTCTTCTTTCAGATATAATTTGGGGAGCGGTGCTGTGGTCTTGAGGTCGCTGCAAAGAGTTCAACTGGGAAAATTCCATCGAGTGGTTGTAAAGCGCTACCTGAAAGACGGAATGCTTGCTGTGGAAGGTCAAGAAAATGTTTCTGGCAGAAGTCAAGGAACTCTCAACTCCCTGGATTTAGTCGATAACCTCTTTGTTGGCTTTGTTCCTGGTTTCTCAAAAATGTAAGTTCCCTTTTTAAATGGATTATGATGCGAAAATAAATTATTTGATTATTATTACTATTTCACTTCATCACTATTTCACTATTATCACTATTTCACTTTTATTTCAAAGAAATAGAAATTATCAAATATTTATAACAGTTGCAAATGGGAACAGCATCAAATTCTTGTTGATAAAATTAAAATTTTTTTTTGGCATTATTATTCTTAAGTTGTCTGGGGCTCGCTGACGCAGGTTCGGATTCGAGTCCTGCCTGTGCCATGGATGTGTGTAATAGTTCGAAATCCACTTGAAACATAATGAATACATAAATAAAAATTACAACTCAGCAACTAAGAGTAATTATTTAGTACTTCTAATTTTATTAATTAACTATCATTTTCATTCTGTAGTTATCCCTATTAACAGATTAAAAATTTAATCGACACTAAAATTAGCTAATTCGTCTGTTATACTGCCTTCACACAGTTTTTATTTGTTTTCAGACGTGCTTGATATAAAAAAAAGTTGCTGTATGAATTTATTGTTTATTATTCTCATAAATATTATTTATAATTTTTTTTTAATCTCATGAAATTCACGAAGAATTCTCTTATGAAACTATTTTTTAAACTGGTAATAATTGTGTTTTATGTATGTATTTATTATTCTTATAAAATCCAGAATATCTCTGACTACTGGGGTGGAACACGGTCTGAACGGTTGCATCAGGCACTTGAAAATCGACAGAAGAGAAGTGAATTTAAAATATCCTTCCTCGAAAGAAATTCTAAGAAGCTACGGTATAGGTATGTTGTTCTTTTGTTCTCTATTTTGTTCTAAATCACACGTCATCAGTAACATACATTATTAAATAACATTAACTTAAATAGTACTTACAATAATAACAAATTAATTACTACTTTAATTATTTTATTTACCTTCTTATTTTAATTATTTGAATTTAATTATTATTTTTTTAATAATTATTAGTAATAATGAAATTTATTTTTATTATTAAGTACAAAAATTTAAAAATTAAATACTTTAATTATAACGATATAACAAGTAATATAAAAATTCTTTTTTTTTAAATCAATTCCAATTTTTTTTCATTATATTGCAGAAAAGGACTTTACAAATAAAGTTGAAATTTTCCTCTTACATCTGGCGCCATCTATTATTAGATACATGCAACTTAAATCTAAAAAAAAACTAAATTTAATTAATGAATTAATATTTGAAAAAACTGTATTAACATCACTACAACCACTACAAGTTAAAAAAAAAATGTAATGATTAAAAAGTGTTTTACGAACGATTGAAAATTTGAACTAGATAGGAATTGAAAAATGCAAGTTAGAGATTTAAAGAAATTAAACTATTTGTAGAAAGAGAGCTTTTATTTCAATAATTCACTTATAATGCGTTTAAAATGTGTGTTCTAAATAATTAAAAAATTTACTACGTTGCATTTGATCAAGTTATTCAGTGACGATATTAAAATGGACATTTTCGATGTACTTTTCCTCAGATTACCGTACTTAGAACCTCCAAATTTTTATGAACTAAATATATTTTTTTAATTTTATTGTAATGAGCTTTTAAGAAATTATTTATGTAAATTTTTAATCTGCAAACTGCCATTATTCTTTAAAAAATTATATTTTATTGGAAAAAAATTGTTATAAAATATTTTCAGAATATTAGGAGAAATAATGCAACTAACAGCACAAAAGTTATACACAGTAAATAATTATGAATTTATCTGAAACAATTTTGAGATGCTAATGCAGTAATTGTATAAACATACACTGACAATAGAAAACATTAGCACAGTGTCGATTTACAGTGAAAAATACGTTTCTTTTATTTAATATGTGACATATTCCGTGAAAATGATTATCAGAAGTTTTAAAGGCTATTTGAACGTGAAATTTGAAAAAAAAATATCAAAATATTTATGAAATTTTATTTAAAAACTACCTGAATAAATACAATAATCCCTCTTTATTTTGTCCTAACTGGTTTTTTTTAATGCCATTTCTTCAGTAATACTTTTACTGATTGATTCTTCAGTAATACTTTTATTTGATTCTTCAGTAATACTTTTATTGGTTTATTCTTCAGTAATATTTTAATTCGTTGATTCTTCAGTAATACTTTTATTGGTTTATTCTTCAGTAATACTTTTATTGGTTTATTCTTCAGTAATACTTTTATTGGTTTATTCTTGAGTAATACTTTAATTCGTTGATTCTTCAGTAATACTTTTATTGATTGATTCTTCAGTAATACTTTTATTGGTTTATTCTTCAGTAATACTTTTATTCGTTGATTCTTCAGTAATACTTTTATTGATTGATTCTTCAATAATACTTTTATTGATTGATTCTTCAGTAATACTTTTATTGGTTTATTCTTCAGTAATACTTTTATTGATTGATTCTTCAGTAATACTTTTATTGATTGATTCTTCAGTAATACTTTTATTGTTTGATTCTTCAGTAATACTTTTATTGATTGATTCTTCATTAATATTTAATTCCTTTGTACTGATAGGTGAATGCGGTGGAAACGCATGTAGCGCCATACCTTGTAAAAACGGAGGAACCTGTGTTTCTTCAGAGCATAAAAATTTTTATTGTCAATGCGTCGAAGGATTTTCAGGTATTTAATAATTTCATTTAAAATTAATTAATTTATATACCACACATTTTAGTCACTTTTCATAATTCAGAAGTATATTAACTTGTCTGAATCCAGTTGAAGTATGATTTTCTAAATTGTTTTTTTTTTAAAACTTTTATTGTTGTAGGTGAGAAATGCGAAATCAAGATCGATCCTTGCAGCAGTAATCCATGCGGTGAAGCTGCGACGTGTGTGGACGTGTCCCAAGGGGAATTTACCTGCAAATGCGGTCCGCAAAGAACCGGAAAATTTTGCGATAAGCGTAAGTATTTGAACCATTTTCATCAAACAACTTCCATTTTGGAAGATATCTTCATGATATATTAAGGCCTTTTTTTCCAGTTTGCTTTTTAGTTTACATTTTTACGTTTTTTAAACAGAATTTATCGTTGTTTATTTATTGGTGTTTTTTCCCCTTATTTTGTCTTCACTATCATTTTCACTATCCGGTATTTTTTTGGGGATGTATTTCGGGGTATTTTATATATAATTATTTTATCATTTAAATAATTTTCATACCATGAAATTTGATAACTTTCATGAAATTGATGACTACTATGGCTGTCATCATTTGATGTCCATCATAAAATTGATGACTACTATGGCTGTCATCATTTGATGTCCATCATGAAATTGATGATTATTATGACATTCATCATTTGATGTCTATTTTCAGAGCTCTCGAATTTACGACAATCTTATACACTGGTCTTCGAGAGACCTAAATTATCCCACGGAGTGATACACGAAATCACAAGGGGCTCATTTTAAAAACAGGCGGAAAACTTTGGCCTATTCAGTCACTTCAGAGAAAAAAAAGAAAGAAAAAATAAAACAATTCTGGTCGATTCGTCACAGAACTCTCTTATTTTCCTTTTCCATATATCTCCTTTTAAGACAATCCATCAGGACAATTTTTATTATCAGGATTTTAAGACAATCTTTTAATATCAGGGGTCAACTTCCTTCACTTCTCATTGGAGTAGACATTTTTCAGCTCGTAATCTATCACTAGTCACGATGGAAAAATTCATAGTATGTTATATTCAATCTGTAGTTGTTTCGATCTGCGAAGATCGCACAGGCATTTCTAATCTTTGTCTGCTGCCAAATTTGAGTGATGGGTTAATTATATATTTGCCAAATAGCATTCATTCCTCTCTCCTGGGAAGTTTGTGAGTGGTTCGGAATCCATTTTAAACTGTAGGTCCCGGTCTATTTAGCCTAACGTGTGTTCAAGATAACCGTAGGGCGACAAACCAAATCGAACCAATCTCTGTTGGAAATGAAATGTTAAAACTCTTCTCGTGATAAAAAAAAATTCTACTATACATATGTAAAAAAAAAAAAAAAAAAAAATCTTCCTTTTTACCAGTATAGTAATTACAATTTCCAATGTAATGAATTTTTATTTTTTATATTTGAAATTAGCGTTTAATAGTATTTGTATTTAAACTTTGGAAATCGTTTAATAGTATTTTCTGTAGATGTATATATACAGAATCTGTAAACTTATTAAAATAAATTAAAAAAAAAATACTACTCCAAGAATTAAAATTGACAAAACTTATATTTCTGGAAGGAAATGTACTGAATTCACATCGCTACTGATTTCATGAATTATTCATCGTACTGTCATAAGAAAAATAAAATTATTCATGAATTTATTCATCTCACTGTAATAAGATTACTGTCATCTTTTTAATGGCTGGCATATGAGATAAGAAGAAAATAATCCATTTTCAAGCAATTAATTAAATGAAATTAATAAGTAACTTTTTTTTCTGTTGCATAATTGGTGTTTTCTGCTTTTTGGAATTTTTAGCTCGGAAGGATTTGGGTGATGTGAGCATTCCAGATTTTAGTAACAATTCCTACTTGGAGTTTCCACCCCTTCAAAACATCAAGCATGCTTTCTCAATGGAAATCTGGTTCCTTGCTCGCTCACCAGATGGCGTTCTAATTTACGATGGCCAGAAATTAAACAAGAAAGGAGATTTCATTGCAGTCAATTTAGCAAATGGATATGTCAGTTTCGTTTACAATTTGGGAAGCGGATCGGCGAATATTACGTAAGTATTTTTTTTTTTTTATGTATTTTCTAAAAAAACAAAACATGCTCTTAATATATTCAAATGCTTTTAATTAACAATGTATAATCAGATATGGCAGTTCGTTGCTCAGTTACAGAAAATAATTTTTATTAAGGAAGACATTGATGAAAAATGCTGAAGAATCGGTTAAAAAGTTCAAATCGCGAATGCAAAATTTCATTAAATACCATTTTGCAAATAGTACAGGAAAAAATTTATTTGAAAAATTGTTTATCAAACAAAAGAATTAATAATTCCAGTGTGCAGGTTGATTAACCAGATTGGATGTGATTGGGTTGAAATACTTGAGGCACAGATTGGAGAACTCACAGCTTTATTGACACCCCACATATACAATTAAAAACATAAAATATTTAACACATTTAAAGACAGATAATTATAGATTCGTGGAAGGATTCCACTTCTGAGTCGAAAACTGATACTCAGGTAAGTACAGGATGGGCAAAACATACTTCTTCTATAGGTGAGAGTTTGTAGGTCAACTGGTACGCAGATTTTCGTTAAATATATTTCTTCTCGGGGTGAGAGATTGTAAACTAAACGTTTATCAACAGAAGCGCGCAGTTGCGCTGTACATCTCACGAGTTAGAGCCTTAAGGCTAAAGAAGGGCGCTGTTGACAGTGTGTAGGAGCAAGCACCGTTATATCATGTAAAAATTAATGTTAAATTTTTTAACGAGTGATATAATACTTGAAACAAACAAAAAGTTATTAAAAGATTAACACAATCACGTTAATTTCAATAATCTGGGAGCATGAACTGACGATTAATATTTTATTTTAATTTAAAAATAAAATATTAATCTTCAGTTACTATTACTTTATATTAAGTTAGTACTCCTTTTTTTTTAATAATTATAATTATTTATTTTATATTATATTACTTTACTATTAAGGTATTTCTGGTAAGTTTTGGCTAAGCTTCCGTTAAAATAATAATAAATTTAAAAAATAATATATTCATAAATAATAATAAATTCCTGACTTTATATATATATATATAAAGTAATTAATCTTTATTTTTAAAATTTTAAATCTAATTTTTAAATTTGAAAATCCTTAAATTTATCAATTCATAAATCCATTTTAAAACCCTTAAATTAATAATTTTAAAATCCAAATTTAAAAAAAACAATTTGTTAAAAAATTATATATATGTATATATAAAGATGAAACAAATAAATTTAATATAAATCTATCAGAATTCATTTGGACTATTTAAGCTTTTCTTTACTAACATAATGTCTCTTTGAAAATAGTTCTCGTCATCCCATATCTTTGAACGAGTGGCATTCTTTGAAGATAAGCCGATTAAGAAGACAGGGGACTCTGAAAGTAGACAACGAAACAACCATTGTCGGAAAATCCAAAGTAAGTTGCTTTAGTATTTGTATTATTTACTATTTATTTGTTTATGACTGAAATATTCTTTCTTCTTTTTCACAGCATGGTAGTTATCGATAACTATTTGTTGAAATTGTATTTGAATTATTTTTTTTTTTTACTATATATGGCGAAGTAGCAGCGCTCTGGTGCTCAGTACCACAGGTATCGGGGTCGAGTCTCGGCGGTGCCGTGGATGTTTGTAATGGTTCGGAATACACTTTAAACCGTAGGTCCCGGTCTAACTCGATCGTAGAGTGTTGCAGGGGTATTGTTACTCCGCGTCGGTAGCTTATTTTCACGCTACACGCATCTCCTGGGTAGTGCTAAGTGAGTAACGTTGGCGCGGCACTTGCCTTAAGGCATAAAAGACAACTGTCTAAATGTATGCCAGCTGCATTAGAAAAAAATATGTATATACACAGTCCAGTCACATTATTGTGACCACCACCTATTTTCGACGTCAACGTGAAATAACCAATCACAAAAGACAGGTGGCAGCACATTGCAGCCGAGTGTATATAAAGAATTCCACTTAATACCACTTAAATAACCCCTTAATACCATATTTCACACTCCACTTAAAGCCAGAATATACAAGAGTGTATATTCTGGCTTTTGACAGGTGGTCACATTAATGTGACTGGACTGTGTATGTATATGTGTGTTTGTGTGTGTCCGTGCGTGTAATAAAACGACAAAAACTGATACGAGTTGTAATAGAAATTCAAACGGATTTTGCTGATAAAGTTAAATGAATCTATTTACTTCCTTTTTCAGTAATTTAAAGAGTTTAGGTCTATTTCGTGTAGGTAAGAGAAAAGTAAACAAACAAATGCATTAACTTTAAAAGTTTCTAAGCGTCTGCAGCTAGTGAGAGGAAAATTGTATAAATATAAATATAAAAGTGGCCTGGTTAATATCTTGCAGGGAAAAGACCTGAAAGCCCCATGGTAGTGATAATTATAGAAGTGCAACAATTAGAAGGGACTGTTACATGAAACCGGAAATAAATTTAGAAGCAGTTACTGCAGTATAATTATAAGCACAAATTTCAAGAAGACCGAAGTTGTGTTCATACTCATATATATATGTGTATGGTTCATTTAAGCATGTTGTTTATATATTTATACTAGCAGACCCGGCCACGCGTTACTGTGACTTTCTTGTATTTCGTTCAATTATTAGATACTATAATTGTTATTGTAAGGTAAAGAAGGATGAAAAGTTCAAATTAAGCTTCAACGAATAGAAAATGTTTCATTTTTATTCATTTAATGAATGAGGTAGATAATGGGGATTTTTAGCACTGTTTTATAATTATTGTACCTAATTTAATTTTTAATAATCATTACTTTCATTTATCTAAGAACTAAGCGATGAACACTATTTCTTGTTAATCTGCCTTTCGTCAAAATAAATAAATTCGTTAAATAATTTAACAAGTTGGTTATGCTTTTCTAAAAGATTTTCCAATAATTCTACAATAGCTCTTAGGACTTGCTTGTTCGATAAAATTATACTGACATCGAGTTGTCACACGTTCTTCAGAACTGCCCATAAAATAAATTTGAAGAAATTTTTGGCTCTTCGTTAGGTATTGGCATCAACGACCCGATCTTACACCTGACCTTGTATTTTAAATGTGCTTTCAAAATTACGTCCATCGGATGAGAAATCGCAAATTTTAGTTGCGCCAAATGACGTCAATGGCGCCAAATGACGAAATATGAAAATCGTCGATTTTGCATTTAAATTAAAAAAATCTGAATAGAAACTATCCTATCTCTCAAGTTGGAACAAAACACACATTTAAGAAAAAAAAAAGTTAAAATCGGATTGTTAGTTTCGGAGTTCATCCTAAACAAACATCGTGACACGGGAATTATATATAATAGATGTCTATGTTGTGCATCATACAAAAATGTTATAAGAAGTCAAATGTTATTCATTACATTGTGCATAGTCAGCAAATTAAGCGAAGTGCAATACAGTGATGATACTTTGCTTAATGACGGTCTTTATTAACGACGAATGGCTATGAAAGATTTTTGGAAAACGACTAACCGTGGAAAAAAGTGATCTTTTTGTAGAAATGAACAAATATAAGATGAAGGACAGAAACTGGTGTTATTGTGACATTTTAGAAGATGAAGAAGTAAAACTTAAAAGTAGAAGAAGAAGATGACGAAGCGAATTATTGGGGATGCAAGGGGCCAAAATTTGAAAATTGAGGATGAAGATGAGGGTGGAGAGAAAGAAAAATTATGATTATAAAAATGATTTTTCAAATGTAAAGGAAGTTCAGTATATAGGTAACGGAAACCAAGCAAAAGTCTAATATTATTTAATAAAAAAATTCACGCAGATTTTGAGAAAAATGTTCTAAAAGACATTTTCACAAAATTCCGCCAGAAAATACCAATACATAATTGAAAAACCGAGACGTCTAGGGAAATGGAAAAAAAAGAAAATAGATTACAATTCAATTTGTTCAATAGTTAGTTTTGATAAAAAAAACGTGTTCCCACATAATTAACTAATGCTCAACAGTGAGTTTTACTATTATTATTTTTACTAAAATTGTACAGTGTTCAAATTTGAAACAATATATTGTATATTAGAAGTACATCTAAATCTTTACATCGATAAAGATATAGCCCAATTTGGTTAATTAAAATTTCTGGTTAGCGAAACGAAAGTCTGAAAATTTTATATTGCTTACCATTTTTTTTTCCCCAAATTATTAATTTCATGACGCGCGTTATTTTACTCAAACACCAAATTCAAACTGCCTAAGAACTGTTTTTTTTATGTACAGTCCTATATATGTAATTTGGGGAATTCCTAATAAGAGTTTTCTACTTTAACACAAAAACAAGATTTATTCTGCGAATAATTGTTATTTATATTTAATATACATATCCAGCCACTGATATAATTTAAGGAAATTAATTTTTTTAAAATTGAAATTCAATTTTATTAAATTGCAATTCTGTAAAATTCTCAGAATTTCTTGGATTAGATATTTATTCCTGACTTAGGGTTAATGGACTAAAAGTGAATAAAAATCGCTTAAAAAATTACTGTTTTATTATTGATCACTTTGCAATTAAATAATCAATTGTTTATTAATAAATTTGCATTGCTCCATATTTGCAGTCCTATAAATAGAAAGTTATGTGCATTAAATTGAACTGCGATCAGAGAGAGGATAAACTATGTATTTAAGAAGGGCATAGAATGTAGTAAAAATACTTATTTAGCTAATATTGTTAGGTAATTAAGATACTACTAGATGTTATAATTAACAAAGTCAATAATAAAGTATAAGATAAAATGTAGTAAAAAAATAATTTTCTGAGTATATATCCTGCGTACATTTTCTAAATTTATTTCACATTATTTTCGAAACATAACGACAGTAAGTTTAGAAACCTTAAGGCACTTTCTCTTAGGACCTAATTGAAAATATAGAAATAGTAGTAACTGATTTAAATTCAAGATATCGTAAAAGTATTTATAGCTCTCATATTCACATTTCATAAATCTTGCAAAACTGCATTTGTGGTAGTTAAGCTCCTTAAGACGATTTTCAATTATGTTTCTGCATTGCTTCTTATATTATTAATGGATATGCATTAATCAATTTATGAAACTTAAATTGTACTGAACAGCTTGGTACAGATCCTAAAAAGGAATATCGCAAGGTAATGGTAAAACGTAAGTATAGATAAGGAGTCGACATAAATTTATGATATCGATATTTTATACTTTTGCCTTCCTCCTTATATACAGTATAGATGTATGTAATCTCCCAGAGCTAAATGTGTTAGCATATTTATTTTGTCTGCAACATTTATTGCCAAATGCGTATGCATAGTTAAAATATGCATGCGTATTTGGTATCGTTGTATACTTACTAAATTTTTAATGGGACAGCCTTCTGCTAGCGTTATAAACATATTCACTTTGCAGCTGGGTCGCAAGACATTAAATTGCAGTTATTTAAATACTTTTAACAAGAAGAAAAAATTTAAAGTTTTGACGTTATATAACTGAATTTCATAATTATTTAACTGAATATAACTGATATAACATTGTATAACTGTACTTTATAATTATTTAACCCAATATGTTGTTGTTGTAACATATGGCTTTATTGGAAAATCAATCCATTATAATAAGGATCAAAAAAGCAACAAGCAGAACAAAGCAAACATACAGCAAAAACAGCAATCAACAATAAGTCGGTCTCACACACCACAAAAAGTCAAAGGGCGAGAGAGTAAATAAAATCACTTATTTTACACTATGAGGCCACTGACATCTCAATACAACTGCGAGACTTCTCCCTGGCGCTGAGCCTCCCTGTTCAGTTCTGGACATTTCAATAGATGTTCTGAATTTATTGTTCTAGCTCTACGTATTGGGCAAGTGTTCGAGGCGAGGACACCTATCCTGTGTAGGTGTTCCGCAAGATAATCGTGTCTGGTTCTTAATACAAAGTTGGCAACAGCCTCTTTACGTGGTCTACTGTTAAAGATATTTCGGCTGTCTTGAATATTGTGCCACTTTTTGCCTACAGATTTAGTTATCAGATTATCTTTCAGTTCTTGAAAGATTATGGTGTAACTTTAGTATTTCCAATATTCACATGGTTTCCTTTCTCTGCAAGTGAATCTGCTGCTTCGTTACTTTTAATTCCCACATGTTATGGTATTCACTAGAATACAATTTAATTGGCTTTACTTCTTAAATATTTGATATCTTTCTTAATTTAACTTATTCTTGGGGTTTCAGTGTGATGATTTAACGAGATAGCTTGTATGGCTGCTCTGGAATCTACGAATATTTTAGAGTAGCAAATATTATTGCTACTCTAAAATATACTCTGTATACTAAACTATATACTAAACTATATACTCTGATTTTTTAATTATTTATTGCTAAATGTATAAATTTAACTGAATATAACTAATATAAAATTATATAATTGAATATAACTGATATAAGATTATATAACTGAACTTTTTAATTAATTAACTCAACGTAACTGATAAAACATTATATAACTGAAACTTATCTACTGAAATTACATCATTTCAGCCCCCTCTCACAGAACTGAATCTGGCCCTACCGTTTTACATTGGAGGCGTGCCCTACACGCGCCATGTTCATCAAGACTCTGGCGTCATCAAAGGTTTAGATGGAGCCGTGCAAAAGATAATCTTGAACGGAGAACCCTGGAACCGTTTCACTTCCAAAGCCGTCAGAATCCATGGAATACGCAGTTATAATGGCGCACCTTGTACGCCAAGAACTTGTCTTAATGGCGGCACTTGTTTATCCCGCATGAACGTATATACGTGTAAGTGCTTGAGTAAATATACTGGAAAAAGATGCGAAAAAAGTAAGTTGAAATTTTTTATTGTTAAGAAAGTGTAAAAATATTACATATTGTTATTATGAAATTTTCTTGTATATAAGTAAATGATTGTTTATTTTTAATGAATTGGTAATTTTTTTTACTATTTACTGCTCCAAGTATTTATTATCATGTGTGAAGATGATATTGTATGTTATGAAGTTTGTGGCGTCAAGAAACTACACGGGAAACACTAAAATGGCGCCAATAAACTACATGGAAAAAATTAAAATGGCACCAAGAAAATACATTGGAGAAATTAAGATGGCGTCAAGAAACTAAATGAAGAACGTTAAAATGGCGTCAAGAAACTACATGAGAAAAATTAAAATGGCGTCAAAAAATCAGTATGAAAGGAATTAAAATGGCGCCAAAAAATACATGGGAGAAATTAAAATGGCTTCAAGCAACTATACAGGAAAATTAAAATGGCGTCAAGCAACTACATAGGAAATTAAAATGGCGCCAAGCAACTGCATGGGAAAATTTAAAATGGCGCCAAGCAACTGCATGGGAAAAATTAAAATGGCGTCACCAAAAAGGTATCAGAAAAATAACAAAGTGGTTCCAACAATAAATGCAGTAATGAAAAATAATGTGACGTCAACACAAATGCACTGTAGGAATAGGAGAAGAACCAATCCGAAACAAATGCGGTGTGAAACAATAGACAGAGAAACAGTTTTAAAAAAGTCTAAATTTATTTTAAAACATTCAATTTTCTAAAATATTGAATGTTTTAAAATAAATTTACACTTTTATAATTATACTATTAAAACTTTTTTTTTTTAAATTTAGACTTTTAAAATAACCAAATGTGATTAACTAAAAATTCTCTAAGGCATTTTATTTATTTATTATTATTTTTTATAAATTTTAAAAATTATTGTTTGAACCGTTTTAGTTGAGGTAAATATGGCAAGTTTAAATTGTATAAAGAAAAAGAACTGACATCAAAGTTTGGCAATTAATATGGTAATTGTGGCGACAAAAGTTAGGAGGAGTTACAGTTCTGTAACTGATTGGCGAGTTATAACTAATTATGTCTAACAGGAAACATTTTTGTATGAAAATGTAATTAGGTTTCTCCATATTTTTGAGAAATACTTAGAAATCTACTTCTTTTCGTTAAAAATATTTTTGAAAAAGCTAAATATTTAACTGGATAAGACAAGGAAATAAATCTTTATTGTATTATGTAATAGCATAGTTCTTTTAATTTTTTAATCGTCGTTAACCATTCAATTCGGTTTGACTTTGCCGTGGTGGATGGGCTTTCCACTAACACTGTCACAACTGTTGAATGACTTGGAAGTAATTTTTTTCGTCAAAAAAAACAACAACAAATAATCACATTGAACACTATAGTTGGTTTAATGTGCAACTCATGCAAAAACGTTGTAACTTCTATTCAAAATATCACTGGCAGCCAAATTCGCTTTCTTTATGCCGCTTACAACTCCATCTATTAATACACTTTGGAACTTTCTTTGATGTCGTATCGTTTCCCCCTTCTTCAAGTATCTTCAGTTCAAATTTGAACTAATTCTGACGAGTGGTTCTTTTTTTATAGCATTTTGAAAGTGGGACTTTAATTAGAATCACTCTGCATATCAGCTTACTTTGCTTAATATTTATAACTGACCAGCAAACATTAAAAACTTTAAATCTTTTAGAAATAATGATTTTTCGATAAATCAATATATTTCTACTTATAATTGTATGTCACAATTTTCAACAGAGATAATATTTTGATAATTTCTTATAGTTAATTTCCTTCTTCCAGGAATAAGAAAAAAAGATTTACTTCGAGCTATATCATTCAACGGTACAACCTTTTTGAATTTTCCTTACACGAATGCTAAGGGGTAAGTAAGCAATATTTATTCTTGAATAACAATTAACTCCAGGAAGTAATTTAAAATGTTGCGACTAAGAAAAGGCATCTGAAAAATTAATGGATTCCGTAATTGCTTCAGTATGCAAGGAATTCCTTTCATGGGAGGAATATCATCTATTTTTTAAAGATATACAACTAAAAGTTTAATTGAAACAAAAGAGTTACATACTGTAATACATTTTGTGCCTTCCTGAAACACAATTGGTGTTAATACTGGGATATTTTTTTCGTTACGAAGATTTGATTTTGCAATAAATGAGCTTCATATAAGTTTCATATGTTATTCGTAATGTTAATAAGTTAATAAGTTTAAGTAATGTTAATAAGTTTGATATATTATTCGAAAGTAAGTTTAGTAGTAATTTTTTGATATGTTATTCGAAAAACTTACATTAGTACGGAAATGGGAAAAAAATGATGTTAAGCAAAGATATCTCTTTTAATGTTCTTAAAGATGAAATAATTTTTTTTCTTATTGATGTTAATAAACACTATTATTTTTTTTATTATTAGCATCATGCCAAAGTCCAAATATTTAATAATCCAAATATGTTGTATAATAGATGAACATAATGTCAATTAATTTGGGCATTTTTAGTTTTTTTATTTCGTCAAAGGAAGTTAAACATAGTAACCAAGTAGCAATAATCATTTTGTTGACATTGACCATTTTACTTAGAGAATTAAAATTGTCGCCGTGAAACAAACAAAAAAAAAAAAAAAAACGTCAAAACGGTAAGGTCATACATTAATGTAACTCTGTTATTTTCCAATTTGCTTCAACTTTTAACCCATTTCATAATATTTTCCAAATACGTCACCCCTTCCAGTTGAAAAGTGTTTACTGTCAAAACTAGGGGTCACTAATCCGCGAGCCGCAAGCGGCCCGCCTTGAACATTTTTCCGGCCAGTAAGATATATCACAATTTTACAAAATATATTTAGTCTGCAATGACCAATATGTAGTAAAGACCACCAATGTATTGAAAAAACGCATCATGTGTGTGTCGATATATTCAAAAATTAACTGTCGAAATTATGAGAAAAAATTAACTTTTATTTTAAAATAATATTGTTGCTTCATTCTTGCATATTCTTCTTCCTTTGTCTGTTTTGAATGGGAAATAACTTTAGACCCACTTTATTTATTTTTTTTTTTTTTTTTTTTTTTGGGATTAATTTTTTTTATTAACAGTCCGACCATCTTTGGAGATTAAAATTGGTTAAAATTGAACGAATGGATGTTAGTACGAATCGAATACGTGTTTGAATGGAACGAACGAATGGATGTTCGAATGGAACGTTCTGGAGGTTAAAATTGAATGAATGGGTTAAAATTAAATATAACCAAAAATGAATGTATCCAAGTTATTTTATAATAATAAAAATATTTATTATTTATTCAAAAACTGTTAGTCAATTTGAAAATTGTTACTTGGTGTGCTTGTATTTATTGCTTATTTTTACAGATCCAAAAGACGCAAGTCCAACAGGTTCCAAGTGCGTTTCCGCACCACGCACTCTTCCGGCTTATTGTTCTGGACGGGCAAGAAGTCCTCCCTGGAAAGTGACTTTTTGGCCGTCGCTCTGGTCGACGGCTTTCCGGAACTCACCTTCAAGCTCAGGAGGCAGCACAGTGCCTTGAGTGTCAGAAGCGACCTCAGTGTCAATGATGGTTCATGGCACACCGTATCATTTCACAGGTAATGGAGAAAACATTGTAGTTTGAAAAGAGTTATCTACTACTAGTTGAATTACTCGGTATTTCCCGGTCTCATCGGAAAAGAAGTCATACAATAAGGATAAGAGAGATAACAAGATTAAATAATTAAAATGTTCAAAAATGGATTTGTTTTTATTAAAACTTTGTAAGCATGAAAAATAAAAACTTTAGCATTCAATTAAGAAATTTCAGGTAGTCGTTTGTAGCTGTACTCTATATTAAATTTTTACATTCAAAGAGTGTGTATTGAAAAAGTATAACTAATGTAAAACATATGATGAGGATTTATAAGTGACTCAATGGAACTATTATGTATATTGTAACACATGTTTGGTTAGAATTTAGAAAAAGGAAGCTAAAAAGTTATTTTATTTCAAGAAAGATAGTAAAGAGCTGAATATTTCATCTATCATTATCAATATGAACTGGAGTTGCCTAGCTGCAGAAATAAAGCATTTTTAATTTCCATATGTTTGAAAAATATTATTATTTTTAAATTTTAAATTGTTTTTAAATAAAAAAAATGAATTAGTAAGCATTTTTACAATTATGAACTTCAAATCAATTTCAGTACGGAATTTAGCAGACTAATATGAAAGCCATGCATTAACAAATAATCTCAATCGCTAGTAATTTACATTTAAATAAATATTAAAAATTAAAAAAGAAATTACGTCAGCAAGAGCGAAGTAATAAAATGTCGCCATGTGTAAAGCATCAGGCTAAATAATTGTTTTACAGATAAAAAGATGAATTATATTCTTAATAAGAACACATAAAGAGGTATGGCATTATTATTCATTCGCAGTTCTGTTGTTTAATATTAAACAAAAAGATTTTCCTGAATTGTCAAGGAAGTAGAGTTTAGCTGTGTATTTTTCAGCCTCACTGGAAGTGGATCATTTTTCTGAATTCAATAAAGCTAAAAATATTTGATATTTAAACATTACAAAAATAATTACCTACGAAATTGTTTACAAATTGTAACTAATACAATATTCAAAAGAAAGGAATGCATAAAGAAGTTCTCAGCATGGCAACTATTTTCTCTACAAATCACACATATTATATCGAGCTGGTAACTGAATAGTTTAATGAGCAAGAATAATGCAGTTTGAAAAAAAAAAAGGTTATGAAAAGGTTAATTGTCTGGGAGACCACCTTTTCTCAACCTCTGTCATTAATGGGAATAAAAAGGTGGTCGCTGTCTAAAATTTTACTGAATAACAGTTGATTTTTTTTTATTTCAGGAAGAAGAGATTGGGAGAGATACGAGTGGATAAAACTCACTTAGTGTCCAACATATCAGAGACGGGAACAACAGACTTAAACACAGATGGAATCTTGTGGATAGGTAATAATTTTAAATATTACTTATATTATATATATATATATATATATTCTTCTAATGCAGCTGGCAAATAGACCGTGATCTTCGCCATAAGGGCTACACCGATGTTACTCACTTTGCATTACCCAGGGGGCGCGTGTAACTTGATGGTAAGCCACGGAGGCGGAGTAACAATGCCCCCGCAGCGCTCTGCGATCCCATTAGGACCGGGACCTACGGTTTAAAGCGGACCCCGAACTACTACAAACACCCATGGACAAAGTCGGGATCTGAACCCGACACCTGCGGTACCGTATATATATATATATATATATATATATATATATGGTACCGCATACATCCAACATGTCACTTAGTCCAATCTGGCGTATATATACGCCACATTGGACTAAGTGACATATTGGATGTATGTGACATAACTTTGGAAAGTGTCATGCAATAAAAATGTGTTATTTCTATAAATAACTCTATTATAATATAAAAAGTATGTTTTAAATGTTTTGTAAATCGTTAAATACGAATACTATTGTATTTTTTTTCTTGAACGAAATTGTCATGTGATAGAAAATAATTTTGTTATTTCTATTGGATGCATTACATTATACATCCCTTATGTTCTATCCATATGTTACATGCTATACATATGTTACATCCTTATGTTATACATTCCTGTATGTCACAAATATTATTAAAATCGAATATTATTAAAATTAAGATTATACTGCTGTTATGCACCTTGGATAATATTTCTATGTGATAGTAAACATTCTGCTATTTTTATTAGTAATCACACTTACAAGTAATACTGTTATGTTTCACAACATACATTAATATGAGAAATGTTAAATTTGACAGTTTTCTTCATCTAACATTATGCACACCCAAGGGATCCATCATCTCTGGTTAAGAAACCATACTCTGCAAAAAGGCAGTAAACATATAGTTCTAAGCAAGAACTTTACCAGATTACAATTAAAAATTTTAATATTCCTGACTTGTAATATTTTTTTCTCCGTCTATTTAGGTGGATCATCTTCTCTGCCCTTGGGTTTACCATCAGCCTATTACGAAGGATTCGTCGGTTGCGTAGACTCTATAATCGTGGACAAAAGTCCCATTCATCGAATTATGAGTGGAAAAAAGAATATTCAGTTCTGTCCACATTCCAAAGCTTGGCGACGATAATGACTGTCCAATCAGTGGAGAATTTTCAGTTATTTTTACTTATTCGGTTCATTCAAGAACGAAAGATTTTGAAAGTGGATAAGACATTTTGAAAATGTTTCCTCAATACTATTCATTATCTAATGATTTGTGGTTTTATCGCTTCAAAAACATGTAAAACAATTATGGATATTCTTGTGAAGGATTGTGAAGTGAATGACTTTGCATGTATTTGGATCCATGTACATGTGTATTATTATTATTTATACAGGTGTACACTATCTCAGCTCCTGTACACAGGGTTTCGTTTTCCTAAGGCTAAATTTGATGGATTCTTTATTCTTGCCATGATTAGATGTAAGAAGACTCTAAGAACATTTTAAGACCGCTGTTTTTTATTTCAATTTGTCTGCATGAGCTATTGTATTATATACGGTTTCGAGTTTCACTCCAAGGTTCTTACAAAATAGATCTATAGATATCTAAACAAACCAGGAGATGATAACGACAATGTTCCAACAGCCCATAAAAATCCAATTTGCTGTGCTTCCTGTGACTCGATGAAGAAATTCGTGTGTATTAATAATTGAAATTAAACGTAACACATTATGTGTATCCCTGTTCTAGGTTTCTTGAACATTTGCATAAAAATGTTTCCTGTCCCAGATATGTACACATGTACGATAGCTATATTTTAAAGGATACTTATATCTGTGCACACGTGTTCAAGAACAAAGTATAGGTTTCAATCCATGTTTGAAATGTTTACACTGATACAAGTGTTTTAAGGGGCTCTAGTCTACGGTGAAAAACCTACTGCATAAGTAAAAAACTAGAAGTAATATATGCAAATGAAATTGAATAATTTCAACGTTGTTGATGAGTGTTGCTTATGACAGCTTAAATATTTTCTTTGGATAATAAATCGGAGCGGACATATAAAATAAAAAGTTATTCAAATGCCAAATGAGTGTGCCATGTAAAGGATGCACATATTTCTTGGATGACGTGAAAAAAACATCTAAAGACAGAACACAATAAAAGTGCAGCAGTACCGTTACAGCAATTTTGTGTGGACATAAAACTTACAGTTGTTCATTTTTTGCAATTTAAACTTTAAGCAGAGAAATATTCTTAAATCCTATGTTTGGAATAAAACTCATGCATTTATGTAATGAATGACAACATTTTTTCAAGGCAATTGCTTTGACTCATTTCATAAGATTTAAAATTATTTCAATATAAGATTTTTTTATCAATATGTTTATAGGATTACATGTTTTAAAGATAACGATTTCATATAATTAAATGTATTATTAGTAAAGCATAAATTCTTTAAAATATATTCCTATTTTATACAAAAAGTGGTTGATTAATCGTTTACTATATTTCGTGAATATTTTTCGTGAATACTATATTTATATTTCGTACTATATTTCATTGCTTAATTTAAAAGTTGTAAAGTTTAATTGCTTGCTATTCTTCAACTTTAATCTAAAAATTTTTATCAAGGGAAAAATTGAAATTATTTTATGAATACTAATAAATGTAAGATAAGTTAGTGATTTTTAAAAATGGGTTTTATTTTCATGTAATGATGTTAAATAAAAAATCATATATGCATATATGCTTGACTTATTCATTTATTTAAGTTTTTTTTATCAAATTAAATTTTATGGTCAGTCAAAGGAAAAAAAAAAAAAGACGAATTTTTAAAACTCAGTATTCTATAAAATAACAGAGCTACCTGGCAGATAGCGCGTTAGTAATTATCTGGGTTCGAAACCCAATAAGTATGTCTGAATGGAAAGTTTTTATGTAGGTCAGGAGGCACAGACTACAGCCCACTGATGCGTTTATGGAGATTCGAGTCATTATACATTAAATTTAGTTTAATTAAACAATTTATTTTTTAAAAAAACAATGAGAGACAGGAAACATAATTAAGCTTTAGATTTTAAAAAAAAAAGAAAACTTTAAATGTTAGATAGAATTTAATATTTAATATTTTACATTTAAATGCTACAAAAATATTTAATCAACGTTTCCTATTTCATTATAAAATAAAATATCATTGCTGCCATTTGGATTAAAGCTGGTGTCAAAGATTGTAAACAATGTGTCCGACCAATTGTAATTGCATATAAATAGATGCATGTTAAATCATCTGTTATAAAGGTGGTATTCCAGTAACTACTAGCAAATATTACATGAGAGTTGTACATCATGCCGCCGCTTACTTTCATATAAGGTTTTTAATCATTGTTTATTCTTTCTATATTATATATCATTCGTTCCACTTATAATTCTGATATCTACGTAGTATCCTAGCATATTTTTAATCTATCTTAGTAAAATGTATTCTTTAATTTCATAATTTAAATTTTTTTTTGTTTAAATTTTATATATTATTTTCACTATCCACAGTTTTTTAAGTGGTAGGAAACTATTTAATCTTGAATAAAGGACATTGTGTATAGAAAGTCTAAGAGATCAGAAACTTTATCGATAATTTGTTAGCCTGAATGAAGAATTGTTATCTAAGTAATTTTTTCTATACCAGCAATATTTATTTAAAAAAACAATATCAAAGCAGATATGGTTGGTGTTGTATAAAGCATAAAAACACACAAGCCTGTTAGTATTAACACACATTAATGGTCATACATTTTTACTTATGATTATCGCAAATATCAATAAATACGAGGATACATTTTATACCATCTGACAGCTCTTCTAAGTATTTCATCGAATTATATAAGGTATATCTGCGCTATATTGTATTTTGCGACGTCCATACTGTAACATCTGTCGCTGTGGCGTCCAATACATGAATTGGAGCTGAGCTGCAGACCTGTTAACATGGCCGTCAGGATTAATACACTGTCAAGTGCGAGTCAAGTCACTGTCAAGTACGAGTTACACAGCTTCTTTCCTTTTGTACAGGCAGAAATGTATACCGCTACAAACAATTAGCTGATAGGTTTGGTTTGTCGCTCTATGGTCATCTGATGCACACTTTAGGCTAAACAATCCGGGACCTACAGTTTAACGTGGATTTCTAACCACCAACAAACATCCATGCCACCACCAGGATTCGAACCTGAAACCTTCGGTATCACCGGCGAGAGCTCTAGCCAGTTGGCCATGAGGCCGCGTTAGCTAATAGGAAAATGAGTTGCTATTAAGGTTGTAATTGTTTTGATCCACGGTAACGCATGATATACTGCGTTGGAAATCGAGCAGCTTCTTGAACAATTTCAATGGGAAGCATTCGCTCATCTGATGTACAGCCCCAGACCTGGCTTTGAGTGACTTTCAGCTCTTTTGATAGCTAATGATCGAGATGGAACGACAGCGTTTCCACGCCAGTGAGGAACTTCTAGACGCTGGCAGCAACCTTTCATGTATTGGAAAATTTGTTCATCTATGTGACAGATGTCTGAATGTTCACGGTATGTTTTTCTTTATTTAATGTCTCAATGGAAATTGAAAAAAAAAACAGCTTTCACACAAATGTTGATCATAACTTTTGTAATTAGTTTATACAAATATTGAATCAAATACTAAAACAGGAGTGTTAAATATAAAACTAAAACACTGACTTTAATTATGTATATCACTCATCAAATCCTTTAATACTGAGGAATTTCTATTATGGATTATGAAATAGAATACATACCAGATTGAAAGTTTTCTAGAAGTCTGTTGTGAGACCCGTGACTAAGATAAAATGAATACATGTGGCCCACTGGCTTCACAAGTTCTTATTTCGTTGCTAAATATGAATAAAGATTTATGATTTAGTAATGAAAGCGTTAGTTCAATAATAAATGAGTTTAGGTCATTTACGTCGAGATGGTTGCGTGGTTATTTTATTCTCCAAGTATCACGATATGAGCAAACTCCTTTTATTAAGAGCTACAGATAGCTATTTTGGTAAATCCCAAGTTTATAGTTAATCCATTTCATGTGAAATCACCACCTCCACTCTCATAATAACTATGCTATGAGTATTTATTCCATATTGTGGTGGTATAATGCGGGTAAAGAGTAACAAACTATTTATGGTTTACTGTATATAACACATTTATTATGTATGCACAAGGTGCCAATCAAATAATATTCCCTATTTGTAGGTATCTTTAACTAAAACTAACGAATAGAAGGAAACAAAATTTCATATATAAATTTTGGAAGGATTTGGATGTATAGGAGCATTCCACAAAAGAAATAAAATTGCCAGTAGTGGGTATTTTGGTGCTATCGGAGCCAAAAATAAGTCCATAAGAGCAATGAACGTAAGAAAACGGATTGTGCGAAATTTCCATTAATGTTCGAGTAATAAAAAGTGCCCTTGCGAAAAGGGTGACACACAATGAGAAAGTCTCAGAAATTAACATTTCGGGAATTAATCTTTTCATTAGGGTACTCTGGACCCAGTGCAGAGTTTTCAATGTGCTGACATTCCCTAAATACAAGACAGAATTCTATATAATAACGTTCTCTACAGCTATACGTAAACTGTTATTTTAAATACTTATAATAGTCTTTGTTTAAAAGTTTTATATTCTCTTTTAAGGTACATATGTTTCTAATATCACCAACATACATAGCGGAATTAAAATATTCACAAAGTTAAAAATTACATCTAATAATCTCCAGGAAACGCGACGACAGAAAATCCTCCTAGATTGAGAATTGTATCAAAATGTTTCATTTCGGCGTCTTTGTATACTAATTTTTTTTCCATTTTATCTCTCTATGCTTTAATAAAGGGCTTTATGGCCGAGTGACTAGAGCTCTGGCACTCGGTGTCGCAGTTTTCGGGTTCGAGTGCCGGCGGCGCCATAGATGTTTGTAGTGGTTCGAAATCCCCTTTAAACCGTAGGTACCGGTCTAACAAGACTGTTGGTGTTAGGTGTTGGGTCTAACTTTGGGTGTTGGGCTGACAACCCCACCCTGTAAAAAGGAAAATATCTCTTGTCTAGAAATTTGCTAATAGGCAGACGGCCTTCGCCTATCATGGGGCTGTTGCGCCACTGATGATGATGACGCTTTAATAAATCTACATATGAAGTCCGATTTTCATTTAGTTCGTTAAATGAATGTAAATTATTTTATGGCCACCGTGATGTATAGTGATAAATACGTTTTTTAGACAAAGAAAAACAATTGTCGTTAAAAACCTTTCATTTAATAGAATATCAATGACGACATTCATTAAATTGGATACCGCTAATGACATTCATTAAATGGAATACCTTCATTCCATTGTAATTCGCTGCAGAAATGCTGCAAGGTATTATTCAACCTTTTATCTCAAATTCTTGATACAGGAGTTGTTCTTTATCCAGACACTGAACCATTATTTCGCTAATTATTTCAACCGATCAGAACACAGCTATTATGTGCAAAGGGTAGTAGGTTGAAAAAAAGGGTCTCCCAAACGATATCAAACGACAGTGTTCTTTTTATCTGGGGTCCCAGAAAAATAGGGGCCGTGAAAAAAGTAACGAGCCGAGCAAAGAGCCCCTCCAGAAACCAATTACTGCTGAAAGCTGGCGGACGTGTGATTACTGCAAGATGGAGTGCATGGGAACAAACAGGGCCCAAGATAAGTTGGCCCTCCCTTATCAGGGCCAGAGATAAGTCCCGGGAAGTGATGAGGGGTGGCCCGACTTGAAAGGCAGGGTGAAAGACGGTGCCCGTGAGCTTTAACTAATGGACCCGGATAATCGCTTGCCATTCACTTCATCAAAAGAAGAAGTGGAAAAAGAACACAAAAAAGTGTGGCACTTCACATTCTGATGGGAATCATTATTTCAGGAGTCATAAAAGATGCACTCCGACTGATTTGCACTCCAGGAATCGTGATGGGTGGAATGAATCAATTGTAGTGTGTAAGATGGCACTATTGATGTATTTTTACCACCTTAAAAAACTATCGGGGTCTTATGGCCGAGTGGTTAGCGCGGAGCTTGGCACCACAGGTTTCGGTTTCGGGTCCCGGCAGTGTCATGGATGTTTGTAGTGGTTCGGAATCCACTTTAAAATGCAGGTACCGATCTAACATGGCTGTAGAGCGTTGGGCGTCGGCCTTGATAACCCCACCCCGTAAAAAGAAAAACATCTAAAAAAATTAATTTGCCAATAAGCAGACGGCCTTGGCCCACCATGAGGCTGTTGCGCCACTGATGATGATGATGCTTTAATAAATGTACATATGAAGTCCGATTTTCATTTAGTTCGTTAAATGAACGTAAATTATTTTATGGCCACCATGAAGTATTAATGAAAATATGTTCTTAAGGATAAATAAAAACAATTGTTAAAAACCTTTTATTTAATTGAATATCAATAACGACATTCATTGAATTGGATACCTTCATTCCATTGTAATTCGCTGTAGAAATGCTGCAAGGTATTATTCAGCCCCTTTATCTCAAAATGCTCCATCTTAAATTCTTGATAGACGCAGGAGTTGTTCTTTATCCAGACACTGAACCATTATTTCGCTAATTATTTCCCCCGATCAGACACGGCTATTATGTGCGAAGAGTAGCAGGTCGAAAAAAAGGGTCTCCCAAACGATATCAAACGACAGTGTTCTTTTTATCTGGGGTCCCAGAAAAATAGGGGCCGTGAAAAAAGTAACGAGTCGAGCAAAGAAGCCAATTACTGCTGAAAGCTGGCGGACGTGTGATTACTGCAAGATGGAGTGCGTGGAAACAAACAGGGCCCAAGATAAGTTGGCCCTCCCTTATCTGGGCCAGAGATAAGTTCCCGGGGAAGTGATGAGGGGTGGCCCGACTTGAAAGGCAGGGTGAAGGACGGTTCCCGGTGCCCGTGAGCTTTAACTAATGGACCCTGATAATCGCTTGCCATTCACTTCATCGAAAGAAGAAGTTAAAAAGCACACAAAAAAGTGTGGCACCTCACATTCTGATGGGAATCATTATTTCAGGAGTCGTAAAAGATGCACTCTGACTGATTCGCACTCCAGAAATCGTGATGGGTGGAATGAATCAATTGTAGTGTACAAGTTCCCACTATTAATGCATTTTTACCGCCTTAAAAAACTATCGGGGTCTGGCGATGGGTATCACAGGTTTCGGGTTTTAGTCCGGGCGGTGGCATGGATCTTTGTAGTGGTTCGGAATCCACTTTAAACCGTAGGTCCCGAAAATTGCCACCGTAGTACTATACGCCGTAAAAAGAAAAACATCTCCTGTCTAAATCTGCCAGCAAACGGACGAACTGTATGAGGCTTTTCACTGAATGATCATAAGATAAAGAACTATCCCTACTATATTACTATCTCCTATTTGTATCTTTTAGAAATATCATAAGTTAAATAGTGATTATTCTTAGCGATTGCAGATTCAGCGTTATCGAACCATTTATACTACATCTTATTGTACCATTGCAATTTTGAACGAACAACCCTAATAGTATCTATAGGTAGCATTGCACTCTGTTCTGTGAACTCGATCTGGACTAATGGCTTGTTGGCTACCGCTCTGACCTATGACACTACAGACTCCCGATGCAAATTCTGGCTGTGGCATGGTTGTGTGTGAGTGGCTCGGAATCCACGTTATATATATATATATATATATATACAAGATAATTATAATTAAAGTACCACTTCTCAATTCTGTAAAAAAAGAACCACTCGGCACAATGAGTTCAAATTTGAACTGAATATACATAAAAAAAAATTTCCAAAGAAAGTTCCATCGATTTTTCCCATCCAATTTGGTACGGCCTTGCCTTGGTGGATGGGCTTTCAACTAACAGTGTCACGACTGATGAATAACTTGGAAGTAATTTTTTCCGTCAAAAAAACTGAAACGATCAAGCACAGTGAACACTACAGTTGGTTTAATGTGCAACTCATGCCAAATATGTTGTAATTTCAATTGAAAATATCACTGGCAGTCGATACACTTTGAAACTTTCTTTTTGATGCCGTACCGTTTCGTTCTTCTTCAAGTATCTTCAGTTAAAATTTGAACTCATTGTGACGCGTGGTTCTTTTTTTACAGCATTTTGAAAATGCTACTTTAATTGTAATCATCTTGTACATCGAACAAGATTATAAAAGATGTACACTTTTAATATTAAATTATCTTGAACAAATATAGGAAAATGCGGATTTAAATCTAGACAACTAATGAAATTTTACTATATTGTTTTGGATAATAAAGGTAATATTTCATAAAACCACCCTTTCTACTTTTTTTATTCTGCTGAAAAATAATTTAGTTAAATTTTTTAAGCAAGCATTTTATATCAGACGTATATTTTTAAATAAAGTAATTGATTTTTACTCTATTTAAATTGCTAATTTACCTTAACCCGTTTTCAAATGAAATAGGATTTTTCAGATAAATTCCATTAATATTCGTTCAAAATTATTTACGCTAATACTATTATTACATATTTAAAATATGCAAATACTCGACTGATTAAATCAGCAACTACATTTGATTATTTCCAAAAAGTGACTGTATATACATTTAAATTCAGTTCCTTTTTCTGGAAATGATTGCCTGTTTTATGATAGAGGTAATTAAGGCTTCGGTGCATTTTCTGTAGCAATTCCTTAAAAACAAAAATATTACTTTTGCAGGAATAAAATAACAGAGAAAAATAGGGCATGTTATATTAATTTCATATTCATATGTCTAGCGTAACAATTTAAAATGCTATTTTTCAATTAATGTATCGAAAATAAATGATTTAACTTTGCAAAATAATTTTAATGAATCTAGTTTAAAACTATTTAATAATTGCTGTGAGGTTTTTCCAGTCTAGTTTAATAAATATTGTTTAAATCGTAAGAATCTTATTATAACGAGATAAAAAAAAATGGGATAAATTTAGTTGCATTTAATAAAATGGATATTAAAATTTTTTTAAAAGATAGATGTTAAATATGTTTTCTAATATTTTACTGTTTGCATTATTATTTAATTTTTTATAATAGACTCTTTTGTAGTTGTACATCGGTTGTATCACGTATATATGTCATTTACAAATAACCAGAGACAAAGAAATCTGATGAAAGATGAAGATGTCTTCTGGGAAGACTTTACATATGTTGTCTTCTGAGGAGACGATTATCATTATCGTCCTGGAATCTTTTCGTTTCTGAAAGCAGTGACTGAAAAGGATGTCATCCTGCCAAATTTAAATCTTCTTTGACGCTAGACGTCTTTGCAATTATGTTCTTATTAAGAGAGGGAAATAGGAAGAGTGAAAATGTTAAATGGAAGGTTGTTTTGTCTACCCCATGCTATCGAGATACGTCGCTTGATGTATTTTTGACTTGGGTAGAGTCATCTAACCAGTAGAAATTACATTGGGAGGGTATATATTATTTGATAAAGCTATTCTCAGATGTTATAATTAAATTCATTTGGGTTTTTATAAATACTTTATTTTTTTAAACTTTTATTAATTATGGTTTTATGAACTTCCTAGACAGCATGTTTTTCATCCTGTTAATATTTTGTATACATTTTTGTGTTTTTTATCTGCCCTTCTTTTGATATATGTGTTTCTCTAATGAATTTAGTCCCATTTCTGTAGTTGATATGCCCTTTGAATCTTGAACAATTTATCCCAGTTTTTTTTTAAAAGAAAGAGAGATTTAAATGGGAGGCAATTCAGGTTATTTGTGTCGTGCATAGTAGTTTGTTTCTTTTATTATGATTACTTTTGTACTACAAATGTATAATTAAAATTATGTATATATTTTTTTATACTTATTGCAATTTCTATACAGTAATTTGTTTAATTTGAATTTTTACACATATCTTCGATGACCTAGAAGATATATTGTCGAGTTCCAAAATCCTGTAACTCGATTCAAAACCTGAAAACTGAAGCAGAATCTAAATTACGTATGCCACAATTTTAAGCATGAGCAAGATAAAGATTGGTCAAAAAGACCTTTTGATGGTCACGAAGAAATTGAAAATAGACCTACGACTAAAATTTCATGGCGTATAACACTAGTTTGTGTGGATAGAAGATCATATTTCTAATTGGCTAGCTTTCTATGAACTGAAATTTTTTTAATCGCTTCAAATCTACCTTTAAGTTGCATCTGAGGTAATAAACCAACAGAATTTGCAGCATGTTTATTTTAACTTAGTAAATCAAACTCTGTGAGTTATGTTTATTCTGAGGCTCAGACAAGTCCTATGTCATCATCCCTTAACTGTCACTTGTCACAATAACATTCATGTTTTCAAACTTTTTATTAAACAAGTAATATAAAAAAAAATCTTTTTTAAGACAATTCCTACTTTTTTTTTCACTATATTGCAGGAAGTCCTTTATAAATAATTTTCATTCATTTTTTTAAGTTTATCTGGCGCCATCGATTGGTGGATATATGCAACTTAAATCTAAAAAAAAAACTAAAATTAATTAATCAAATTTAGTTACTGAATTAATATTTGAAAAAACTACATTAACATCCAGCGTCATCCACTGCAATTAAAAAAAAAATGTATTTGAACTTGAGTGGATGAATAAAAAGTATTTTATTAACGATTGAAAATTTGAACAAGATATATATAGGGAGAGTGTGAGCTAATAGAAGGAATTGAAAAACAACCTTAAAACAGCACAGCTTAATTTATCAACGACTCGTCAAATTCATTCAACTTTCATGGAAAAAAAAAGTCTCACCAGATCAGGTTTTACACAGAGATGCTCCATATATAAAATAATGACATTCAAAATTGTATTCAAGTTATGTGAAGCTTCTAAAATACCCAAAAAAATTAGATATTACAAATCGCAAATCATACGTCATCACATTATTGAATAGAAATTCTTACAACACTTCTTCTATTTGTGAGATAAAGTAAGTAATACATTTTGTATGGTGCTTTTTAAGGTGAGTTTCGACCGGATATTCAAAATCTCATGTCGTATAACGTCCGCCAATTGGAAGATCCAGTGGGCAGATCAGGCATCCTATTAGCTGAAGTTTTAGAGTAATATTGGAATAAAAGATTAATTATTAAAATAAAATTAAAAGCTAAAAATTTAAAAAATAATAAATTAATTAATTAAATTTTTATATTCAAATAACACTTTATTTAAAAAATAAAAGTTTTTAAAATTAAAATGAACATTTTAAACTTCAAATAACACACAAATTAAGGTATTTTTTCATATGCATTCACAGCGGCCTGATGGCCAAGTGATTAGCGTTCTGGCCTTTCTTATCACTGCCTTCAGGTTCGAATCCTGGTGGTGGCATGGATGTTTGTTAGTGGTTCGGTATCCACTAACAAACATTAGGGTTAAAACTAAACCATTTAGGTCACGGCTTGTTTAGAACTCGCATGCACAAAATGACAATAGAGCGACAAAACAAAGCATATGCATTCTCAACAAAAAAAATTTAATGATGAATGCAAAAAATTTCTACTTTCAAAATGAACTTCGAATTGGCATTTATAGAGTCTTTATGAAACAGACTTAAATTATGCTGCGAAGGATATATTTATAAATACAACATGAGTTACAAAATTATGAGCTTTATATTACAATATTATAAAACCCATAATTTACGTATATATATTTCTTATTAATTAGTTTTCATGAAGGGGCCTGTTGGCTGAGTTGCTGGCACTTGGTACCGAAGGTTTCAGTTTCGTCGGTGCCATAGATGTATGTAGTGGTTCGGAATCCACTTTAAGCCGTAGGTCCCGGTATAACATGATCGTAGAGCTTTGCGAGGTCATTGTTACTCTGCGTCCGTATCTGATCTTGAAGTTACACGCATTTCCTGGGTAGTGCTAAGTGAATAAAGTCTGTGCAGCGCTTGCCTTAAGGCATCCAAGACAACTGTCTAAGTGTTTGCCAGCTGCAATAGAATTAAAAAAAAAAAAAAAAAAAAATATTACGATATTAAAAACTTCGTACTAGTTCATGGCAAAGGGGTGATAATGACGTCTCTATTGCTTTCAAAAAACGAGTAATGAGTATAAAAACCTTGAATTTCCCGGTTTGTAACCCACGACATCAAATCATCTAGAAATCTTCTTGGACAGCAAGGTGTATATATATATATATATATATATATATACCCAGTCCCCCTTCATCATCAATTGGGTATATATAAATGTGGCAAGGGAATCAGAAATAAATAAATAGCATTAAAATGTAAACGCGGGCCTGAATGGTCGAGTGGCTAGCTCTCTGGGGCTCGGTACAGCAGGTTTCGGGTTCAAGTCCCGGTGGTGCCATGGATGTTTGTAGTGGTTCGGAATCCACTTCAAACCGTAGGTCCCGGTCCTAATAGGATCGTAGAGCGTTGCGGGGGCATTGTTACTCCGCGTCCGTGGCTTATCTTCAAGTTACACGCGGCCCCTGAGTAATGCAAAGTGAGCACGTCTGTGCAGCGCTTGCCTTAAGGCATCCAAGACGTCCATGACTAAGTATTTCCAGCTGCATTAGCTGCATTAGAAAAAAAAATGTAAATGCAAAAATGTCATCGTCACAAATCCAATGCAAATAATATTAGCTTTGAACTATCTGCATATAACATTAACAGCATCCAAAAAATACGTATATTTCTCTAATGCTTTAGCAAATAAGCATTGATTGAATTGATATGTATTGGCCCAAGTGTCAATTTTAGGTAAGCATTTATTCCGCTTTTATGTTATTAAATTAATATAATTAGAATTATAATATTAAAGCAGTTTAATCAACAATTTAATAATCCTTTTTTGTACTAAGAAATGAATCTATATATACTTTTACAACCAAAAAACATTTAGAAGTAGTTTTTTGGCTCAAACAATATTATCGCAATTAATATCTCAATTTTCGAATTTTTTGAATGAAACGACACTGAGTTATATTACACAATGTGTTTATATTAGAAAAAAATCAATATACACATTAGAGGAAACAAAATTTTTATCAATGAAAAGCTCATTATATTTTATTTATTTATTTATAATTGTAGTTCGTGGGTTGATAATTTGCATAAATATAATTGCATCTATATAATTTGCATAAATCTAATTGCATCTAATTTTTTTTTTAAATAAGTTAAAATTCAAACTACAGTACAGCAAATTGAAGCAAGACTGCAGTTGAACAAATTGAATTTCAAGCAATATTTTTTCTAGTATGAGTATTTGCATGGGTGCGATATAATAAATAATTTATTAATGTTAATAAGCGGTCAGCTGTTTCATTTTACAGATGTAGAAATTATGGACAGGTTTCATTTATTTAATTTGTAAAATATATATATATATATATTTTTATTAAATAGTTTTCATAAAAGATAGTCCTGGTTTGGAGGAAAATAAAATCGGTTTAGTTTTTTAAAAATTTAAACCTATACTATCTGGACATTAATAAATCAATTTATATGAATAATTGTCTAGAAGTATGACTTGAGTGAAAAATTAAAAAAAAAAAAAAAAAAAAAAAAAAGGGGGATGCCATATATAACAACTTTCTTGCGAGAAATTTGAAGGAAAAATTTTCGGACCGCTTGTAAAATATTTTAATTATTATGTAAAAAAAGGCTAGCTAATGTACGCTAAATTAAAATGATCGATCATGACAAGTAAGTAAAAATAATGTTGCGTGACATTCTTTGATTTTTTTTTTTGTTTGTTTTTGGAGAAAACTTTTTAATTAAATCATCCAGCAAACGGAAAAGATTTAATAATTGAATTTTAAATAAAATGACAATTTAAATTGATTCTGGGAAATATTAGAATACTTTTAAACATTTACTATGTATATAAAAAAAAATAAGGTACATATATCATTTCACTGACTAATTGTGCTGCCATCTGTGGGGCATAATTTTAGTTAAATGTCAAACAGAAATCACTGTGAAACTGTGAATTGAATGCAACGAGAGCAAAATTTTCTTATTAATATCGCAATTGCACACTTTTTAAAATCCAATGATACTTGATTATATTATAAAAAGTATTTATATTAGAAAAAAATCAATAATATATTAGAAAAAGTAAAATTCTTATAAATAAAAACACAGTATATTTTATTTATATATAATTATAATTCTTGGGTAATACGGTAGTTTTCATTCGAATTTAAATATAATTTTTTTAAATGTTATAATTCACTATAATAAAATTGTGTAAATATTTTAAAACTTATTTACTACTATAAGAGTGAATATTATAAGTATAAAATATTAATACATCACATATATGTTTTTTTAAAAATCTAAAAATTATATGTATGATTAAATTAATAGTTAGAATATATTAATGATAAAATTAAGTAATTATTTAATTTAAGTAAACATTAAAATGTTTAAAAGGGCATTATGATATATGAAACATAATGTGAGAATATTCAATTATTTTTATATCTGCAAGATTAATATAAGAACCTTACTTAAATTGTAAACTTCACAGTAAATAAAATTAGAGATTTAATTTTAGTAAATTAGAGTAAATTTTAAAATTACTTAAGTTAGCTAATGGAATAACTATTAACATAAATTAAAAATTATTCCTAAAAGTAGAACATTGATTTAAAAATAATAGTCAGTGTATTAGATTTTATTAAAAACAGTAGAAATCTATTTATAAAATAATAATATGTAAAATGCTCTAAGAAATAATATATATATATATATATTTATATAAGATATCAGCTACATATTTGCAATGGTATAGTAAATTTATAAATATTTTTTGTTGTTATGATATTAAAGACATTATAAAATGATATTTATTTTACTAATAATAAAATGATATAAAAAATTTATAAATTTAAAATTTACAAACTTGATAACAATTTGATTTTTTAAAACGTTACATCTACATGCAGCGCTCAGGATAATATCGTTTTTAATTTCAATCATTACACAATAAAAATTTTTTTTAAAAATAATTAATTCATGAGTAGATTATTTTTGCAATGAAATATTTTTGTTTTTGCCAGTTCAAAAACATGCTGCTGTTCTGAAAAAAATTTTCTGTATACTGTGCTGCATTTAAAAGTTAAACTTAGTGCTGCCATCTTTCTTGTAAAAGTAAAACAGCTATAGCACTTAAAATTTAAATTTCTACTTATTATATAAACAGAATAGATATTAAAAAAAAAAAAAATTCTTTTGATATACTTAAAATGTTTTTAATATAATAAATTATAAGTATAAAAATTAATAAATTAGAGCAATAATGAAAAAATGTGTATAAAAATATTTTTCTGTCATTTACTATGCAAAAATGTACATGTATAGGTGGAAACAGAACAGAAAAATCTTGTGAAAACAGTAGATTATCATACGAAAGCATTTTTCATATTGCAATTTTGATTTTTTTACATGTAATTACGAGAATCTTGATTATGTTGATTAATTAAAAAAAATATTTTATAATTATAATTTCAGAATATTCTAAATATTATACTCATGCAGGAGACGATCTTAAAATTGGAAATGTATGAATATTTAAATAAATAATAAATATAAAAAAATTATTCGAATTAAATTTTACAAACACGGCAAATTTTTTACTTTAACGAAATCTTAGTGCTGCCATCTAACGTTTAAAAATAAGGTTACTCGGATTTAATCAGATTGTGACAAATCTCATGGAATTATAAATAAAATAAAAGTAATTACTTATAGAAGAATTATAATTAACAAGTTTCTTAAATTAAAAGAATTTTTTTATAATTAAAATAATTAAAATTTCCTATTTCAATTTTATTTGATCAAGGAATCGTCTGGTTGCAATGGATGAAATTCCTACTTTTAGTGGGTAGCGCTCTTACGGTCGGTACCACAGGTTTTGGGTTCGAATCCCGGTGGTGACATGGATGTTTGTAGTGGTTCGGTTCCAGGTTTTACATAATCGTAGAGCATCGCGGGGTATTGTTACTCGGCGTCCGTAGCTTATCTTCAAGCTACACGCGCTTCCTGGGTAATGCTAAGTGAGTAACGTCTGCGCTGCACTTGCCTTAAGGCATCAAAGACAACTGTGTACGTGTTTGTCAGCTGCATTAGAGGGAAAAAAAACATTTTTTTTATGTTTATGTGAAAAATGTTAACTGAAAGTCTTATTTTTTAAGTGATACATTTATTCAAAAATCCGGTTCGTACAATCTCAAGTAATCTGCTTTGGCGTTCATTTTCTTCATGTTTGCCATAGACAGGCTCTTGACGAATTCACATTCATTTTTTATCTTCGGGTGCTCCACGACAGGGGCGCCTCCGAAAGTCTGTGGGTAAGTCACTTTTCTTCCCAAATTTAACTTGTGGAAATTGTACCAGCCAGGACCCAGTGCATCGCTGGTTTTCTGCAAAAAATATTTTTAAGTAGACGAAATTCATGTGTGTGATAAATATTTATATATATTTGAATTCCAGGGGCCGGATGGCCGAGTGACTAGAGCTCTGGTGCTCGATACTATAGGTATCGGGATTCAAATCCCGGCGTTGCCCATGGGTGTTTACAGTGGTTCGGAATCCACTTTAAAAAGTAGGTCCCGGTCTAATAGGATCGTAGAGCGTTGCGGGGGCATTGTTACTCCGTGGCTTATCTTCAAGTTACACGCGTCCCCTGGGTAATGCAAAGTGAGTAACGTCTGTGCAGCGCTTGCCTTAAGCATCCATGACTTAGCTGTCTAAGTGGTTACCAGCTGCATTAGAACGAGAGAAAGATATATTTTAATTCCAATAAAATCAGGATAAGATATGCACTTGCAGTTTATTTTTGTTCAATGAAATTGAATGAGTTTTCTTTTTGAACGGCTCAATAGACCCAGGGTAAGCTAACGCCACCTGCCTACTGCCAGATTCCGAAATATGAGATGTTTTCCTTTTTAAGGTGTGGGGTGGTCAGTCCTACTCTCAGCGTTCTGCAGCCATGTTAGACCTAGGCGCCTGAATGGCCGAGGGGCTAGCGCTCTGACACTCGGTACCACAAATTTCGCGTTCGAATCCTGGCGGTACCATGGATGTTTGTAGAGGTTCGGAATCTACTTTAAGCCGTAGGTCCCGGTCTCATATGACCGTATAGCGTCACAGAGCCCAGTCAGATTTTTCTCACACATATCATTCCCACACTGTAAAGGGGCAATTCAGCTCTATACACAGTGATGTGGTGTGGTTAGTAGTAGTAGTAATCATGTTAGACCGGGGCCTATGGGTAAAAGGGGATTCCAAACCACAACAAATATCCATGGTACCACCGGGACTAGAGAAAATTATATGTTATTCGAAAGGAATCTGCCTCGAAGGAGAAAAAAAGGAGAATCCCCATCTGTTTTCCCTGGGGACGTTCTCCCCAAGTTGTGGTGACAAAATACAAATGCAGTGTTTTAGACCCTCCCGTGGTACACACTGGCTATATTTCAGTCTGCTACATAATAATCATTCCAATGGCAAATGTCCTTAACTCAAAGTTTTTCGTAATTCCAGCTATTCCTGGAGTAAATGTACTCTTTTATTTCCAGTGACATGGATAGGGAATTCATGAGTACTGTTTTTTTCATACATCCGCAAGGAGTCCAAGTTGAAAAATTCAAAGACTTGACAAGTGGACTTTTTGCGTGGTCTAAAGTGTGAAATTATTGGTTGAGAAAGGCGATACGTTTGCTATTAAACAAAAAACATTCCAGTGAACACTCTTTGTTTTTAAATGAATTATTAAAAGTTTAAAGATACTTTTAAGGAAAAAAAATAAAATATTTTATGCACTTTAAGCTATGTTCAACGAGAGTTCAAGACGTTCTCGCACGAGTGGCTTTCTCTACCAATGTATCCGTGTGATCACAAGAAACAAGCCCCGTTATCTCTCTTTGCTAGTGAGGACAATTAATGTCGAAAGCAGCATCTGTGAGGAATTCCTTTGATATACTGGAAAAACCGACACTGATTGGTTTGGTTTGCCACTCTACGGTCATTTTGTGCACACTTTCGGTTAATTATACCGGAATCTACAGTTTAAGACTCATTCCTAACCATTACCAAACATCCATGACACAACCAGGATTCGAACTTGAAGCCCATGATACAACACTGGTTGGAGTGAAGCGAAACAGTTGACCTACTGCAAGGGTTCCACCCACACTGAGGCAAACCAGTTTATTAATGGTTCGAGAGGTATCACTGAGACATTTTGTTGAAATTAAATTCTAAATCAATACATATTCAGTGTTAAGTATTTGAAATTAATTAAAAAATTTATATGAAATTTTTTATATAAAGGATATTAAAAGAATTCACGAATTTAATAAATAATTACTTCCACATCTGGTGCTAAACAAGTGCCAAAAGCATGGGCTGTTGGTTTTTTCTTCTTGGTGCGCAGCTTCTTAAAATCGACGGAGATCAAACACGACCATTTACCGCCTCTCATATCCTTCCTCTGGGAGTGACTTCTTCAAATTTGTAGCTATTTTTCTGGAAAAAAAATTATTTTGAAAAAATTATTGATTATTCTTGTTGGTACGTTTTTCTATTTTATAAATTACTAAAAGAACGCGGCATACGTTGTCCTGCCAAAAAAAAAAGTAGATAAATAAAAAAAAAAAAATAAATAAATAAATAGGCATTGTAGAAAATTGCATACATACCATACATACCATACATAGAGCCAAAACATTATGACCACCTGTCAATAACGAGTTGGCCCACCTTTGGCGCGCAACACAGCTTCAACCCGCCTTGGCATGGATGCCACAAGTCATTGGTAGATGGCCGGAGACAGATTGTAACAGATGCTTAAGGAACGGCCACGCAAATTCGAGATATTGCCAGTATATTCTCCAGATTCCAATATTATGTGCATCCTAATTGTCATGGATATCGTTTGAACGGTATATAAGATGAAATGCCGCAGCACCATCTGGGGATAAGTAACAATAAAGTGGATAAGCGCGAACATATTTTCCATACTCGAATATATACTCATGTCCATAAATTAAGGATAATTCAGAATCACATAGAAATTGAACTCTAAAATAAAAATTTCACCTGTAGAATTATCACACACATCTTGAAGAAGAATATGCAAATTACAGGAAACCACCAGATGGCGCGGATAGTACGTCACAATGACGAGAGTGTAAGAGAGGGGTATGTAAGGAATGGTGGCAAAGAAGTAAAATTGTTCACAAGCGCTTTAAAAGCCTTTCAGTGCAATAACCGCATAGTTATGGCACAAAGGAAGCATTTGGATGATTTTTTACGTGGTAGAATTATCGGACGACTGGAATGTGGACCTACTCAGCTGGAAGTATCCGAGGAACCCAGAGTGTCATCTCCAGGCTTTGGCAACGATTCCAAGATGATGCTAATGTGAATAGATGTTACAGCACAGGTCGCCCCCGAGTTACAACGCCGAATGAGGAGTATTTATCAGTTACTGCCAAAAGAAACAGACGGAGCACAGCATCAGACCTGTCTCGTCAGCTCTCTTCTGCTACCGGTACGACAGTTTCAAGGCAGACAGTGTACAGACGCTTAGGGCACATTGGTCTATATGTTCGAAGGCCTGTCAAATGTGTTCCTCTTATCGCAACTCATTGTCGCCTGCGATTAACCTGGAGTAGAGAGCATGCATTGTGGACACCGCAACAGTGGTCTTGTGTGATGTTTTGCGACGAGTCCAGGTTTAGTTTGCAGTCTGATTCTCGCCAGACTTTCATATGGAGAGCGCCAGGCACCCGTTACCACCAAGAGAACACCATTGAACGACACCGTTACGGTGGTGCAGGATGGCTCGTTTGGGGAGGAATTATTCTTGGTTCCAGAACTGACCTGCATGTTCAGAGTGTAACGATGACAGGCCACATCTATCGGGATGTCATTCTGGAACAACATGTACATTTGTTTCGGGGCGCCATGGGTGCTGAATTTCTGTTTATGGATGGCAACGCCCGTGCTCACCATGCAAACATTGTAGACGAATGCCTTCAATTGGAGGATATCACCCGTATGGATTGGCCAGCATACTCACCGGACTTGAATCCAATAGAGCATGTGTGGGATATGCTTGGCCGACGAATTGCAGCCCGTCAACCCCTTCCCACCTGTCAACCGGAACTTCGGAGGGCATTGCTTGATGAGTGGTGTAATATTCCCCAAGATCAGATTGATAATTTGATACTCAGCATGCCTAGGCGTTGTAAGGCCTGTATTGCATCGTCCGGGAGACATACTCCATATTAACCATCATACTAATCATGTTATACTGTTTTTTGTAAATAGGTTCTTTTTTGAAATTTGCTCCAGGCAGTAAAAATAGCAATTTTTATTAATTATGTCAAACATATAGCATCTTTCTTGCTCTTTACCTTTTGTTTAATAAATAGACTTTACAAATAAGTCAAATTTCTTTTGCTTCTGTCCCTTTCTTTGCCTGAACTTCATTATCCGTAATTTATGGACATGAGTGTATATTATTACCAATTTTCATAGCGATTGGATGAACGGTGTAGAAGTTGACATACTGCAGCAGCATCTGGTGGCGATTTACTACAAAAGGAATAGCATAATGACATTATCCATGTTTTGTCAAACACACACACACAAATTTCATCAAAATTGGTCAAGCAATTCATGAGAAATGCTGTGAAAAACACACGTACAGAAGAACAGAATTGCAGCGCCACTTACTGGGTCCAATTGCGAATCTAAACCATCCAGGGACCCACTGAAACACACACACACAATTTCATCGGTCAAGTCATTTGGAGGAGTTTAGTGAAAAACACATATACAGAAATATTATAGATATAAAAATGGAAAAAATTATTACGTTTAAACTTTACTTTCGGGATAATAGAACCCTATTGTAATCATAAAACATATGTGACAATTCATAATTCTATAGCATGACAACGTAATTAATTCATCATGCTATAGAATGTTTTTTCGTATTTCTAATTCGACTTTTTGGCGATATTTATGTTTGGTCGCAGTGGCGTCCCGTTAAAAAAAAGTACCGATTCTCATAAATACAAGAAGAGCAATAACAAAATAGTAGCAGTATTTTTTATTTCCAATAGCAATACAATTTTTTATTTTTATTTAATAATTAAAATAAAAGACAAGAATAACGAAAGGAAACATTGCGATGAAATACATGTACAGATTGATAGCATATTAGACCAAACAAATTAAGAGATTGGGTGGATTTTATTTTAGATCACATCGTTTCTCCAAATCGAGAAATTGAGGATTTGTAAAAAAATATGGTACCATTTTGGCAAACATTTCAGGGAAAAATGGCAGCCTCGTTTAAAATTACAAGCGTGGTTTTATTTGGCGATTATGTTTATGTTTGGCGACAAGTGGCATACCGTTAAAATAAAAGTATCGGCATCTGTTATATACAGAAATTGTTTGTTTTTCATTTGCAATAGCAAGGAGAAATAATAAAATTAAAATAGAGAACACGATGAAAATAACGAAAAATAAATAAAACACAATAATTTGATACATGTATAGAACGTATGTATAGAAACTCTTAGCATTAAACAGAGAAAAAAAAAGCGAAATTAACTGGTTACTTGATACAACGATCTCGTGCACTATTACGATTGGCATCCTCAAATATTTGAAATATACAAATTCAAATGTTTAAATATTTTAATATATTGAAACTTTTAATAAATATTTCAACCTCTTACTTATTGAAACAGACAAAGTAGGTTAATAAATCATGGGTTGACAAGGACTAAGTGATAGTTTATTGCTTACAGTTTATGCCCAACGTTTTTGATTGTGGATTATATTAGATTCATACATAGATATTAGATTCATTCATTCATACATAGATATTAGATTCATTCATTCATACATAGAATTGCATAGATTCTTTTTTTCATAACAGGTGGCATATAATTACTACTAGACATTTTTTTTTTATTTGGACAATAATTTTAAGGTACTACAAATATCTACAAATTTGTCTCTGTATTTTTCTTTCAAAAAGGGAGAAAAAACTAAAAGGAAAATTGTTGGCTGCGAAAGAACCCCAAAACCCGTTGGTAAAAATCTAGAATCCTGTACTCTTTCTTGCAAATTAATCGCCAAGATGCCGAGTCGCCACATAAACAAACAATGAATGCATCAGGTAGTTTTAGCGATAAAACATTATTACGCCCAATTCCATCAAATCTAATTCATGGAATTGACGCCCAATTCCATAATAATGATAAGATGCTAAGACACCAAGTAAACAAACAAAATGGCTGCCGAAGTTAGTTGTCTTTGCAAGACGCTATTTCGCCAAATTCCATCGCCAAAAATCTCTATTACGCCAACATTAATAATTAACAGGTATTATGTCAAATTTTAGTCCTTAAATTGTTTTTACGCCGAATTTTATATCGTTAACGCCACATTTTATCACTACCCCGCCAAAATTTTATTTGTGAAATGCTTTTACTCTTAAAAATTTATCGCTTTATCGCCAAACTTTACCACTAAGAGAAATTTAATGCATTTCAACGAAATTTAATGCCTAAAATGTTTTTTTGCCAATTGTTATCGTTTTAACGCCAAATTGTAGCACTATTATGCCAAAACGTTTATGCCTAAATTGCACTCATGTCAAATGCACTCATGTCACTCATGTCAAATTATATCTCTTTATCGCCACAATTTTACTATTATTATGATAAATTTTAATGTTTTGTTTCTACGCCAAATGTTATCGCTTTAACGCCAAATTATTGTGTGGAATTTTGTTGAATTTTGTTATCATTTTAAAAACGATAATTATTGGTACTATAATAAAATTACGCCAAAATTATTCGCTAATGTGCCAAATATTTTTTTCTATTATGTCCAAAAAATGTTTAAAGTTTTTTACGATGCTGAATTCGAATGATAAGATAATATTAATACAAAAGAGAAGGAAACCAGAGAATAACTTACATTTTTTTTCTCATATATTCTTTGTTGGATGCAAAAATGATCTTATTGCCTTACTAAAACCTATCCATTCATAGCCATATTAAATGAATTAAGAAAACAAGAATAAGAACAACATCACAAAATAAGAGAAAAATTTAATGCGCGCGCAGACTACGTTTTCGCCATGAAGTAACGTTCTAAAAATAAAAAGTAACATTTTTTCTCTAGAAAATATAACGATTGTCCCAAAACTGTTAATAAAGTAAAAAAATCTTTTTTGTTATTTGCTTTGTATTTTCATGAGTGACAACAACATACAAATTGTTTATATTCTGTATCAATGGCCGACATACGTTATAAGAACATTCTCGGAAAAATCAATAATTTTTCGGAATTATTATTTAAAAAAATATATATTTCTGTTCTTATTTACTATAAATAAAAATTTGGTCGAACCGTAGAATAGGGACCATTCGCTTATGGCGACTTTTTTACATCGCCAGATGGGAGATAATCACCAAATGTGGTAACCAATTTATTTCCAGTGCCTGATTGGCCGAAATTAATTACCTGTTTCTAACTGACCAAAGTTAATCACGTGATTTAATTCAATTACTGGAAAATTCTAGAAGAATTAAAACCATTATTTTTAATAGTAATTCATTTGGTGCTACCATCTCATCTGATGGTGCTACATCAAGGATTTCTTCCGTGATTTGGAATGTCGAGGTAAGTTAAAAATTATTAAATGGCGTATGTTTGAAAGTTTGATTGCTAAGAATGTCGTGTGTCCCAGTTGTGGAAAGGATATGATTCTAACTGCAGCGAAAGATAAATCTAATGGATATATGTGGAGATGCAGAGCGAAATTTAATGGTGTAGCACAAAATGTAAAGAGATCCATTCGTCAAAATTCGTGGTTCTCTCAATCAAAAGTGAGTTTGTGCGATATTAAAGAATTGCGTACAACTGGTGCAATTCTTTTATTGCGACATTCGACTGCGGATATAGCTGATGAAATTAAAATTTCGCTGAATATAGTGACTGATTGGAAAATTTTTTGTAGAGAAATCTGCACGGGTGATTACTTTGGGTGGACCTGGTATGAATGTGGAAATTGATGAAAATAATTTCGGTAAACGAAAGTACAATAGATGTAGAAGTGTACAAGGACATTGGGTGTTTCGGGCGATTGAAATTTTCTTATATTTTGAGCATTTTTGTTCAAATTTTTGCATTAAATTCAAATTTCAAATTTTTTGAATTTGAATTTTTTCTATTTATGAAATTGCATTTCTTTTAAATTCAAATTCTGCTTCATGAAATCAAGCTATGGCTGTAGGGTTGCAAATCTCTTTACTTAAAATTGTACCCGTCATTTGACGCTGTTTGGCGATGAACATTTTGACGCCAAATCCTTTTTCCCCCTAATTACTTTCGTATTTCTTTATTTCCTCGTATTTGAAAGGTTTTTCTGTTCATAGTGAAACGCATATAAACAGCAAAATAAGAATAAAAGTAATTTAATGCATACGAATTCCAATATTTGTTTGTTAACACTTGCATCGTGACTGTCGTCTTCAAGTAAAAAAAAAATTCACACACAGAATTAATTTCATTAAATAAATTTTCTGTGGACTAAAATGCTATACTAAGGGAAAAAAATCATAACACAATATGAAATATGTTTTTTTAGTTGTGTAATAAAAATAAACACTAATCGAACTTTGAAAATAACTCACTTTTTTTTTCAAAAAAGTTCTTTACGCTTCATAGAAAAAAATATAAAAAAAGAAATAGATTTTAAATTTTTTTTATTATTCCTTTTTTCTTATACATCAAAAGTTATCTGACGGTTGTTTAATTAAAAATTTTGATGCAATTACAATGTATAGTTTTTTTTTCATGATATTAACAACTCAGTTGTTGCCACACTAATATAATGAATTCAAAATTTGTATCATGCGCTATGGAAACTATGCGACAGAAATATTATCGGTTAAAATTAATTATTTCTTGATATTGATTTAAAAATGATTTTTTTTCTTGATTTAAGAACTTTTTTAGTAAATAATATAAAAACTATACTTCAAGTTCACTACGTTGTCTTTGCCACAAAAATGATGTCGCTGCAGAAAAGATGATTCAGATTTATGGATTATGGATTCCTCTGATGATTCAGATTTATGGATTACGGATTCCTCTAATGATTCAGATTTATAGATTATGGATTCCTCTGATGATTCAGATTTATGGATTCCTCTGATGATTCTGATTTATGGATTATGGATTCCTCTGATGATTCAGATTTATGGATTATGGATTCCTCTGATAATTCAGATTTATGGCAATACACAAATAAAACGTAAGGAATAACATTTTTCAAAAATTATTCATAGTATTTAACTGTTTATTGTGAATTTAATTAATTTTCTAGCAATGCTGAAGTCATATTTGAACATTTTTCCTTGAAATTTACCTCATAATACTGAGAAAGAATAACATATTCTATGGCCGACTTTTACATTTAAAATAGCAACATTAAATGCCGGATTGGACGGAAAAAAAACGCCGTGGCGCATAATTTTACAGCTGTCTCCCATTTAACTATATCCACTTTGAATGTTTATTTTTAAAGTCATTCAACTCAAGAACAAGCACAAGCGCCTTGATGGCCAATTGGACAGTGCTCTGGCCTTTGGTACCACAGACTTCAGGTTCGAATCTTGAGGATGGCAGGGATGTTTGTGAGTGTTTCGTGATCTACGTTAAAGTGTAAGTTCCTTTCTAATTAGCCTAAAGTGTGCAAAAAATGACAGTAGAACGACACATCGTAGAATTGTCTCACCTCTATTTGACAGACTATATTCTCTGGTACTTCAGAAAATTACAGGCTCTTCAAAACTGCTCTTCCTGGCAGTAAAAGTTTAAATGCTTAATGAAAGTGATTTAAATTTAGTGGTTTTAATGTTAATGCTTGTATCACGGATTTGCGGGGTAATCTCAATTTTCACATCCTATGTCTCAAATAGGGAAAGCTATGTAACTTTTAAGATCTTGCAGCTTGGCATTGCTGCCTAAAGTTTCAAGAAGAAGGATATAGGTACCTGCAAATTCACTAGTAAAAATTTTTTTCACCAGAATCGTCATATCCGGTGTATCTTTTACAAGTATTACCAGGGACAAGTTCCCCCACCACAGCTCAGGATATCTCCACTCAGATTTATCTCCTGATATTTACAGGAAAACTGTGTATATTCTCAAGGAAATCATCTCTAGTTTTAATATAATGGATGGCAAAATTACTGGATTATGGATAATGGATTATGGACAATACATAATCTTGTTGCAACAAGTTTCTAATTTGGCTCAGTCTATCTGCGAATATTCCAACAAATGGGTATACTTTTTACTAAAACCCTAGGTCTCAGAGGGAGGAGCAAAGTGATCTACTTTATTACCACTTTGCCCTGTTTTGCTCTATTCAAGTACTCTATCTAGCCTCTGATGCTTGACTGCATACCTTTTCCTTCGAAAATATTTGCTATCACCTCACTATTTTTATTGTTATTTGGGTAAAAATATAAACATAAGTATATACTTGGGGGATAACCTAAGTTGACTATTGACAATATTCTCAGCTGAGAAAAAAAGGCACATTACCCAAAATATCACACTCTGATTAGTCAAGAATGAATTTGTATGTCGTGTATGTCACTTCGAAAGATACTAAAATGATGTTTTTTGTAGTTTTGGCTTACTTATCAATTAAACCTCTCAACAACTCATTAAAAAAGAGGGTTCAAGAAAAGAGGAAAGTAGAAGACCCAAGTTCGAAACCTGACAAAGCGAAACGAAATCTATATAGAAGCTTTTGACGCTTTACTGAGATGTGCAGCAAATGTGACGGACGTAAAGTTTGATATGAGTTGATACTGAACAATAAAGAAGAGTGTTAACACTTATGTCATTCAGACGTTATGTTCTTTTAAACATGTGGAGACAATACGTGAGTGTTGTGTAGCAGTTCTCTCTTGGTTATTTATGCTGTGCCAATTTAAATTTGCTATACATCTGTCATCCCATTAGCAAAGTTTTCGACATTCGAAATCAACTACCTTTACATTAAAATATTAAAATTAAATATTAGATTAGAATTAAATTTTCTTAACCCAATATATGTCCTTACCAGATACAAAAAAGGTGGGTTTTTTCCCTCGAAATTGTTATTTTCAATTTTCTTAATACTGTTTAATTCAAACAACGCCCCAGGGTTAGAGAAATACTGAAATACATCTTCATAGGAAACCTCCTTCAAGTTTAATTACTAAGTCAAACGCCGGTGAGATTTATTACTTTGCCTCTCACCTATCTGAACTTCCTTCAAGAAAAAATAAGAAAGTGAGAGAGGACATTAAGAGACCTCAGCTGCAACAAAGTGATAGAGCTTAAATAGTTTGTCTTCCCACTTCCATAATAGTTAAGGGGGTGGCTCTGCGACGATGGATAATCCCTGGCTCTTAAGCTTGTTGAAGCACAATATCCTCCCCAATGTGTTTTCCTTGTCGCCCAGGTGATGTGGGAGGTATTAGGGGGAGATAAATTTCAATCCCGACGATGTATCGCCCACGTGCTTGTGAAGCAGCAAACTTTTCCCCTTTTTGGAAGGGATGGACGAGGTTCGTGCATTTGTTTGGTTTTATCCAACAAAAGGGGTGAGAATTTAAGTTGCTGGAAGCCAAGCTTGGGTTGATGTTTAATCTTCTTCAGGGTTGATCGAACTTGAAAATAGTTTGAATTATTAAGAGTTTAACAAGAGAGTTTAATAGAAAAAAAAAAAAAGGAAAAGTTTTTTTTTTTAATCCCATCCAATATTTTTAGAATTTCCTTTTTATCTGTAGATTAATGCATATAATACTTTTGTGGGTTACAGGCTATTGAAAGAAATGCTAGTGAAAAATAGGGTTGGTTTTCTCAAATATCTTTTTATCTGAAAACTTGAGTACTTGTTTTTTATTTTAAAAATTACAGAATTTGAATTTTCTTGGGGAAATAGATGCATACAATAATTATTATAATGTGAAAAAAGCATCTATTTAGGCTATGTTGTAGTTTTACTAGAACAAAGTGGTTCCTCGAACAAATATTGAATTTCTAGAACAAACAAAGAGTGTTAGTGCTTTTTTTAATCCCATTCAGTATTTTTAGAATTTCCTTTATATCTCTTATTGTAGATTATTACAGAGATCATTGGCCGCGTAGCGGCCACTAGCTCATTCATTGTAAAATGTTGAAACATAGTGGTGGTCTCATGCCCTTTGAGTTAATGTTCCTTTCTATCTGTAGATTAATGCATATAATACTTTTGTGGGTTACAGGCTATTGAAAGAAATGCTAGTGAAAAACAGGGTTGGTTTTCTCAAATATCTTTTTATCTGAAAACTTGAGTACTTGTTTTTTTATTTTAAAAATTACAGAATTTGAATTTTCTTGGGGAAATAGATGCATACAATAATTATTATAATGTGAAAAAAGCGTATATTTAGGCTATGTTGTAGTTTTACTTGAACAAAGTGGTTTGTCGAACAAGTAGTGAATTTACAGAACAAAAAAAAAAAAAAAAAAAAAAAAAAGTGAGTGCTAGTACTTTTTTTTAAAATCCCAATCAATATTTTTAGAATTTCCTTTTTTATCTGTAGATTAATGCATATAATATTTTTGTGGGTTATAGGTTGTTGCGAGAATTGCCATGGAAAGCAAGGTTGTCAATGTTTGGGGTTTCCGCAAAGATTTTTTTTATTTGGAGACTTGAGTTCTTTGTTTTTATTTTAAAAAACACAGAATGGGAATTTTCTTGGGGAAATTGATTCATGCAATAATTATTATAATGAGAAAAAGTATATGTTTAGGTATGTAGAAAAATATTGAACTTCTAGAACAAACAAAGAACACTAGAATTACTTTCGTAATGACGATATTAGACGAGCTCTCTCGATTCCAAGTTTAAGACAATTTGTTCACAAAATTTCTACTAAATTCTATAATGACATGCGAAACATCAATAACCCTGTATTAAATATCCTACAAAATTACGATTATCATATTTCTTCCCGCAAACATAGCAAAAGACCTCGCACTGTTCTAAATATTTTAAATTAATTCTTTACAACTGCCTAGATGAAAAAAGTTCGCTTTTCTCCTAAAAGTTCGCTTTTCTCATAATTAGATCTTTGCTCATTCTGCGTTATTACATGCAACTGATTTCATCAACATCTACATTTTTGATATTTTTTATTTTATAATTTTATTAAATAAATAATTCTCTTTTAAAAAAAAGGGCATTTAATTATCTATTTTGCTTATTAACTCAAAGGGCCGCCACCGATATGTTGCAACATTTTACAAAGAAGGAGCTAGTGGCCGCTACGCGGCCAAGGATCTCCGTAATAATCTACAATAACAGAACACTAGAACAAAATATTTGTTAGGTTTTTACAATGTTGCCAGTTTGAATTTTCTTTAAATAAAATTATTAATCTGATGATGGCAACCCTGATGCTACCTATTGAGTTTGTTGCAGCTTTATTTCCTTTACTTTTGTTATATTGTGTTGTCTTAAATCATGTTGATCTTGAGTGTGCAGCATGGAAACCAATAAAAGAACTGGTAAAAGATTTGCAAAATGGCGCTGTTTAGTCAACAAAATTTAAAGATAATAAAAGATGATGGCGATAGAAATTAATGAAGAAGAGCAGTTCTACAAACCTTTGTTAGAAGTAAGTAAATGTTCAATTTACTATTTGTTTTTTAAATACTGTTTTAAAATAGAATTCTTGATGTTTTTTGAAATACTATATTTGATATTTTTTAAATACTATTTTAAAATACTATTTTTGATCTTTTTTTTGCTTTGAATTTCTAAATATTATCAGTCTAATCTTGGGTTTTGATAAAAAATTGTTTTGATAGACCTGTTGGAAAGAGCCATACAAAAAATATCAACGAAAGAAATACTATGAAGAAGAAATCAAAAAATTGTAAAATAGATTTCTAGTTATTGATATTCCAAACGTTGGGATTTGCCATTATGGTATTAGAAATAACTTTAAGAAAACATATAATTTAATTTAATCTTTTAAATGAATGTACCCCAGGTGTGGAAATGATAAGCTATTGGTGGTTTTAGAAAATTTTGAATATATAGTAATATAATGTCAGTTCTGTTCATTACTTTGGATTTTTTATTTTCTTTCAATTCCATCATATATTATTATTATTCGTGTGTAATTATAATATTAAATATATAATTTATATTTTAATTTAAATAAAATGAGATACTTTCAGTTAGAATACTTTGCATAATGATGAACATAATGATTTAGAAAATGGATTACTATAGCATTAATTTCGAAATTAAATTTACCTCGCCAACTTTCATATCTATTCAGACCATCAAAATATTTAATTTTATAAAATTTCTAATTATCAGTTCCCCAACCCTCTCTATTCGAACTCCAAAAACTGGCTGCGGCCTTATGGAAAATTGGCTAGCAGTCTGGCCGTTGGTATTACAGGCTTCAGGTTGGAATCCTGGCGGTATCATGGTTGTTTGCGAGTGGTTTCGGAATCCACATTTAACTGTAGATTTCGGTCTAATTAGCCTAAAGTGTACAAAAAATTACTGTAGAGTGGCATACCACACTAAAAGTTGGCTCTTCCTTTCTAGCACTCTTCCTGCGCTCTTCCACTCAGTTTTATCTTCCTTTTTTTTTTATTCTTGCTTTCTTACCTCGACCTTCTAACTTAAGATGATTTTACCTCGAGAAACGCGCTCTAACTCTGCTGCCCAAATTAGAGCCATACAGTTGTGAAGCATGAGAATTATTTTTTTTTAACATCCGATAATGCTGCTAAATTGCTGCTGAGCTATACAACGGCGGATCAACGCACTGCGCTGCTTTCTGAGTGCAACGTCTGTCACTGCTGAATCCAAAACATCAACTGGAACTGAGCTGCAGACCCACTAACATGGCTGTCAGTATTGTTTCCTCTGACGAAGGCCAATTTGCAGAGCATCATTCGTTTCCTATAAGCATAAGTGACTGGTGGCCAATTAGCTAGCGCTCTGGCCTTTGGAACCACAGGGTTCAGATTCGAATCCGGTCTATGGTATGGATGCCTTTTAGGGATTCGAATTCCCCTTTAAATTGTAGGTCCCTGTCTAATTAGCTTAAAGTGTGTAAAAAAAAATGATCGTAAGGCGGCAAACCTACACGCATAAAAGAATAACGCGTCAAAAATTAATCGTAGGATGAGCTGTGTTTGTTTTCATCCATAACAACGTATGACCCTATTGTTGTACCAAACATCTTGCACTATTTCAGTGAGAAATGTTCGATCATCTGGCTTACAGCCCAGACTTGGCATCGTGGAATTTCATTCTACCTTCTTCGTGAGCTGAAGAGAGGTCTGGGAGAACACCCTTTTTGCACCAACGTAAATCTCCAAGAAATTTGGAGATCGATCTCAATACGCTAGCAGCAACCCATTAGGAAGAGAATATTGGAAAATTCGCCCACAGACATGGCAAATGTTTCAATGTTAATAGTGATTCTGTGGAAAAGTAACATTGTTTGTATTTGATTCCTGATAATAGGATAATTCTGATGATGTAATATTCCCGATGATTACTATTTAGTTATTAATTTATGTTTTCATATATTTCCCCATCATAGTTTGAAAAGAAATAACTTTCGTAGTAGAAAAAGTAATCGGTTGTTGCTAAGTGATCAATTAAAATGTGCAAATCAATATTTTTTGTGAATTAACCTTTTCAGGTGTGAATATTAAGAAATCAATAATTAAGAATTAATTTGATTAAATATCTTTGTGCTTGATTTATATAGAAATTTTAACAAATTCTAAATTATTTATTAAATAATTTTTAATATCACGACTCATATTTTTTTAATATATTGTATCATTTATTTTATCATTTATTGTTTATATACACAAAAAGTAATAAATAAGTTTTGAGTTTATTTTGGTATGGTCTACGACTAAGTTACAATTAGTATATGTGACCTGAAGCCTTCAAAAGTCTGTTTATTCCTTATTTAAAAGTTTGTAATTTTTTTGAGAGTGTAAAAAAATTCTTTCATTTTTTTATATTCGTTTAAGTAAAATTACTATTAATTTTCTAAAACCCAAAAATAACATTATCTTGAGAGATGCTTTTCATGATATAAAATTTTTTAACTAACTAAAAGAGCATTTTTTTCCAACGTAATATAGCGTAGATAAATTTATAAGTATAAAAGTATTAAAGCTTTGACTTTTAAATCTTATTACTCAGTTAAAATCTTTAAAAAAAAAAACTCATCAAAGAATTTTTTTTTATACAGAGTAATTATTAGTGAAATTGCATAGCTTAAATTTGAAACACCAATTTTCCACCTAAGACAAGTTAGAGAAATTCAAAAGGACTAATGTAATGTTTTCCACAAAAATAATGTCCAACAATATTTAACATTTAACAATTTTAGTGTAAATTACTTAAAAAAAGAAACTCTAACAAATAATCTTTTCTATAGCTAACTACATCAATACAAGTACAATCTTAATGAAAATAAATAGCTCGATCTTTTAAAACAAAATTCCTATTTAAAATAATATTGTAAAAATTAATAGCAACTGTAACATTTAATAAATTTAGAAGTATGTGAAAAAATCTTTCTTAACTAGCTAAATCTTAATTTAATCATAGTTTAATTTAAAAAATCCACAAAGAAACTTTTCTAGATATAATAATGTTGCTACAAATTTAATTTTAATGGAATTTCATTGATTAAAATTTTAAAACCAATATCCTACCCAAGATAACAATATTGAAATTCAGGAAGGACAACTGCATCTTATTATAATGAAATACCATGCAACAATGTCTAATAATTTTAGCACACACGTAAAATATCTTTAAAAAAATCCCTTAAAGAATCTTTTTTTTTTATACAGAATAATGTTTGAATACATGCATTTCTTCAATCAAAACGAGATGTTTTCTTTTTGTAGTGTACAGTTGTCAGCAATAAGCCCAACGCTCTAGAGTAATATTAGACCTATGGTTAAAAGTAAATTACGAACTACTGCAGACATTCGTGGCACACCGGGACTTCAAAACGAAATCTGTGGTACCGAGCGCTAATCATTCAGCCATCTGGCCAAGAACAGTAAAGGAATAAAGAAACAGTACTGGATTCACGTACTAAATTAGTGAAATTGCCTAGCTTAAATTTAAAAAGCCAATTTCTTACCCATGATAATTTAGTGGAATCGGAGAAGAAAATGTAACATTTTCCACAAAAATTACATGCAACCGTATGTAACAATTTTAGTACTCAGTGTGAATTTTCAAAAAATAAAATTAAAAAAAATTAATGTAAAAATAAAATGTTTTCCGTAGAGAATATTGTTGATACAAGCATTCCTTTAGCGAAACTTTATTTGTAGAAGCATATTTTTTTTTAACCTATATGCTCTACAAAACTCTCTGAAAAAAAAAAAAAAAAAAAAAAAAAAAACCTTAATTAGTTTGTATTTACAAATAGCATAGCTTTTCGAAAATGTTTTTTAATAATTATCACAAAAAAAAAAACTTTTTTGAAAGGGAAAAAATGTTTAAATCATTCTGAAGAGAGGAACATATACATAATAAATGACTTAAAATAATGACAAAAAGGGTAATTGGCTAACTGTTTTAAGGTAGCAAAATGAAAACTTTTAAGGCATTGTCACCGACCAGGACACTTTTGACAGTGATTCGTATAAATGAATCTTTTCGCTACAATAGGTGACAGAAATGAAAAAGGAATACAGAGTAATTAATTTAAATGGGAAATGAATGCATCCACCGACCTGCTTAAAAAAAGTGCATCAACAAACGGCATTTAACAAAATAAAAGGCAAAATTATGTTGTTCAATAGTATGTAACTAAGTTTTGGAATGAAAACACACAAAAATCTGCAAACAGTATTTAAAATATGTACTATGAATCTAAAGCAGGACGAATAATTTTTAAATATTTATATAGGTCATATGCATAAAACATTAACTCGTTAACTTTTAAACCTAGAGAAATAAAAAAAAAAAACAATATTTACTGTGAATGTTATAATTATGAATATATAAACTAAACAATTTGCTCAATATATATATACATTTTTTAATCCGAAAAAAAATATGGAAATTGATTATTAAATGAGTTTTGTAAACTTTGTTTGGAATTTTAGATCTTCAAAATTTTTACTCCTCTGAATAATTTCAAGACAGATCGATAATTTCAAGATAGATAGTCCTAGTCACATATGGTTATGTTTCCTAACTGGGGAAGTTTGATTTAGAATTCGACAAGCTATACTAAATAGAAAGCTTCTGTTATTTATAAAGCTCTTTATCTATTGGCCATAAATTATTTCATTTAATTTAAGCAGATAGAAACCCTCCATGCGTCGGAAGTGGCCTGATGGCAATTGGCTAGGCCTTTGGTACCATGGGCTTTAGGATAAAAGAAGGCGGTGGCATGAATGTTTGTTGGTGGTCCGGAATACACATTAAACTGTAGGTCCCAGTCTAAATAACCGGAAGGGTGCAGAAAATGATTTTAGAGCGACAAACCAAACCATGCATCGAAATTATTAGAAAATTATAATATTTTTGCGCAATGAAATTCATATCTCATATTCATGATTCAATGGTCATGGGACAAACTTTGAGGGATGGTACAGATTACTAAAACATACATTTTTTGTATAGGAATGTATGGTTGGAAGTGAGACGTTGAGGCACGAACACACTTCCAAACAAATTTCTCGCAAGGGCCAGAACATTTTTTATGCGCCACATGATACCCGTCACGTGACGAGTTTCAAGTTCTCTGGCTGGCAACCCCGATGCGCATTCTATTTTATTCTTACTCTGTGTTTGCAATTGAATTTTCTAACATCTCAGGCTATATTAGACTTAGAAAGGCTTCAAGAAGAGGGCCATTTTCAGGTTCATGCGAAGACTTTAATTTTTATTTACAGGTACTACATATATATACCAATGCAGAACTCTGGATTATTATAATTTATAATTTACAAAATATAAAAATTAAAGATTTAAATTTGATTCACAAATAAAAGATTAAATTACAAGTACAATTCACTACAAGGTCAGATATTTTCAGAGTTCTCGAGTCTACGTTGAATCTAAAAATACGTGGTCTGCGGCAGATCTTTATTATAACACGGCGTGATACTCGAAAACACAACGGGTTCACTTTGAAATACAGGCCGATACTCCGGCCTATTCAGTCATTGCGGATTGAAAAAAAAGCACTTCTGATCGACTTGTCGCAGATCCCTCTCCCCTTCAAAAAAAAAATCCTACTTTTAAGACCATCAGTCAAGAGGCGATAGGGGGGCTCAGCTTCCCTCACTACTCATTGAAGTAGATTAATAGTAGTACCCATATCAGCTCGTGGTCTATCACCAATCACGACGAAACAACTCAAGGTGTAGTTAATATTCAAATTTGTAGTTGTTTCGACCTGTGAAGATTGCGCAGACACTCGCTAATTTCCTGAGTTTCATTATACATGATACCGAACATTCTGCTATCATATTTCAGTGACAGGTTGTTCTCAAATATTATATAATTTGAAATAAACTACCCACAATAAAGATCGTCTGCTGTCAAATTTGAGTGATGGATTGCTAAAATAACATACATTCCTCTCTCCTGGGAATAAAATGCCAAAACTCTTCTCGTGAGAAAAAAATTGCTACATCTTTTACAAAACTCTCGTTGACTCAGTTGAGGACCTCGTTGCTTAACTATCCATTGTGACTGCACGAAATGCCTGACATCTTTGGAAGTGTCCGCCAATCACTCCTTCTGCGCATGTATTACTATGAGTATAACATGTGTTGCTATTAGTGGTCCCAAGTTTGTCCATTGATTGTAAGCATTGTATAAAGAAATGCACTTTGGAACGATGTTGCCAATAAACAATGTTTTATTTTCCATGTCCTATTTTTTATATCCGTGCCTCAACGCGCCATTTTAACAATACATTTCTATATAAAAAATGTATGTTTTAGTAACCTGTAACACCCCTCAAAGTTTGTACCATGACCGTTGAATCACCTAGCTTTATAACCTTATTAGTATTTTTTATAAATCAATAAATAAGCAATGGTTTTTTTCTGAGATTATATTTATAATTTGTGTGTAAGATCTAAATGAACATTATACAATTTGGTAATTTACAATAATAAAAAAAATCGCACTAGAATATATATCACGTGATGTTTTTCAAAAGCCATGAAATTTTTATACAATGCATCTAAGTATTGAACATTTACTTCGAAAATAAATTCTCTTCTTTATATATATAATTCTTCTGTACTTGTGTTTGTCAATTAACTCCTCCTAAACGGCAGGACCAATTTTGTTGAAATTTTGTGTGTGTGTTTGAGTGGGTCCCTGGATGGTTTAGATTCACAATTGGATTCGGTAGGTGGTGCTTAAATCGGTATAATTTTCCTGTACGTGTGTGAATTCCTCCTAAATGGCTGGGCCTATTTTGATGAAACTTTTTGTATGTGTTTACGAGGGTCGATGGATGATTTATATTCATAATTGGATCCGTTAGGTGGCATTGCAATCGGGTTCTACTGTACATGTATTTATCACAGAATCCTAAACGGCTCGACCGATTTTCATGAAATTTAAGCGTGTTTGACAAAACATGGAGAATGTGTTTTTATGCTTTTCCCTTTGTTGTGATTCGCCATTAAATGGTGCTGCAGTATATCAACTTCTATTCAACTTATCGCTATGAAAATTGGTAATAATATGTATTCGAGCATGGAAAATAGGTCCTAGCCACTTTATTGTTACTTGCCACCAGATGGTGATGCAGTATTTCATCATATATGTCGCTCAAACGATATCCATATAAATTAGTATTCATATACGTTGAAACATGGAAAATATATTTGCGATATATAATTTCCTACAATGCCTTTTTTTGGCAGGACAACGTATACCTTGTTCTGCTAGTTTTGTTATAAAATTATGTTGTTCAGCAAAAAGAATACTGAAAAATAAATAAAAGTATTGCAAATAAGAAAACCTGTTCAATAATGAATAGTGCAATGCATTAGCAATTAAATAAACTGTTGAATGTTTTACTAAATATTTTATTACAACATTACGATACAACATCTTAACTGACATAACTCTTTATAAGTAGTACATCCAATTTCGATGTTTTATAAACTATAAATATTTTTTTTTCACAGATATATTTCTGACACATGTTTCATATTTATAAAGCAAATTTACATTATTTGTAATACTGTTATAATAACGTTATCAATTTATGAAAATGGGAAATTTTTCTTATATTAATGAATTTTATTCCCAATTTTAAAATATTTATTTCACAAGACAAATGTATTTCAAACCGTATAAAATGTTTTGAAGTAAATAAACATTCATCCTTGTAAGCAATTATATTCGCAACGATATAGAAAAACACACCAACTTTTTATTTGATTATATTACCAATAACATTAATGAGTAATTATTATGATAAATATATTATTTCTAACATCTTGATGTCAACTGCAATCAATTGTATATTTATGTAGCATATATATAGCATTATATTTAAGATGGAAAATTTAAATTTTTATTACTTCATTATTTTCATGAAGAAAAAAAATAATATTCAAGAAGTTGCAAAATATTGACAGCAATTTTTTAAATTAAAATAAATATTTAGTGAGAATTTAATCTTTTGCTATTTCAAATAATGTCTTTAAGCTATATATATATATATATATATATATATCATAATAATCATATGAAGAATATAAGCAATTATAAAATAAAAATACTGTATATCTTGTAATTAAGAAAACAATAATAAATACTTTTACAAGAATATGATATGATTACACTAAAAATATATGAAATGCCGTTTTTAAATAATATTTTAATTGTTAAAAAACAACTAAAAAACATTGAAGTTAATTTTTCATTTGAATTATCACACTATATATGTTTTTTAAACATATAGCGTAATCTCTATTTTAATTTTATATCGGAAGTTTCAGATATGTACATGATATTGTTCATTTTAATCAACAATGCTAAAAATACAAATATATTTCAATTTTTATAGTTTTAATATGATATGAAACAAACGTAATTTTTTCTCAAGATGATATGTATAGCTGCCGTCTACCATAATTTTTATCTAATCAATCCAATGGTTCAACAACATGAGCAGAACATTTGAATTACAATAATTTTTTATAGTAATACACATATAACAAGATAACAATTACAGCGTTTCTCAAACTGTGTTTATTAACACTTTCTTTGCTGTAAAGCATGAGTGCCTTCCATAAAAGCTTGATCTCAACAAGAAATGCTTTACTCAGAACGTATTTTTAATAATTTTATTTCTAAAACCCAATCCCCGTCAAAATATCTCCATAAATTTTATTTTTATTAATTTGGATCTTGATAAAATCTTGTACCAAAACAATTTTAATAATATTTCAAGAAATGCATTGTACAGAACGCATTTTTAATAGTTTTAATGAACAAGGCCATGTAAACGTACTCCAGCTTTAAAATGTAGGGATTATTTAAAAATTGCAATATTTTGTTTAATTCTTTGATTTATCAGTTTCTTCTGACGGTAAGTAATTAATACAGAATACACTACTGACCATATTACACAATTATGTAAAAAAAAGTAGAAAATTACTTACAAATTACTTTTTAAATGGTATTTTATAATTTGTTTTGATACCGTAGTATTCCAATTGTGAACATTTAAAATATGTTGTAGAATATTGTTATTATCCATTTTGAATATTTTATCATAAAGCCATTAATTATCAACTTGTAAAATTCATGCATAATAAAACTAAATGCCGTAGCATATTTTTTTTAAACGTGATTAACATATTTATTAATTTTTTAGTATAAAATACTGTGCTTGATTGGGAATCCAAAATTTTACATGGGCATGACTCAATTTAATTTTAATTATAAGATTTTTGGCAAAGCAAAATGTCTGCTTCAAAAACAGAAAATTCGGAGAATAAAGACCTTATACAGAAGTAATTATTACAGAATACTCGTGTACTACTGTGCATGTTAAATAATTATGTAAAACTATACAAAATTATTTTTACTTATTTGCGATGATACATTCTGAAGGTATTTTTGAATTTGTTTTGATACTGTAGTATTCCAATTGTGAACATTTAAAATATGCTGTGGAATGTTGTTATCCATTTTGAATATTTTATCATAAAGCCGTTAGTTTTTTAATATGTTGTATGTATTTTACTAGTTGAAAACTAATTGCCTCAGCATATTTTACTTCGACGTGTTTAGCATATTTATTAGTTTTGTGTATTAAAAGATTGATTCTGATGATAAAATTTTTCATGGACGAGACTCAATTTATTATGTTTAATCTTAACTATAAGATTTTTGGCAAAGCAAAATATCTGTTCAAAAATAGAAAAACCTGAGAATAAAGTTCTCATTACAGAATTAATTAATACAGAGTATTCATATAATACTGTGCGCATTACAAAATTATGTAAAACGTAGAAAATATCTTTACTTACTTAAAGTTATTTTAGAATTGGTTTTGATACTGTAGTTTTAAAATGTGGAATATTATTATCCATTTAGATTACTTTATCATAAAACCATTAGGTATCAACTTGTAAAATACAGGCAACTTATTTACAAACTAAATGCAGTAACATATTTTCTTAATGTGATTATCATATTTATTAGTTTTGTGTATTAAAAATATTGCGATTCTAGAATTTTTCATGGACATCTTATTATGCTTAATCTTAACTATAAGATTTTCGGCAAAGCAAAACGTCTGCTTCAAAAACAGAAAATCCGGAAAATAAAGTTCTTATATTTGCATCAATGGAAAGAAATCTTAAACAGAAGCATTTTTTTCATTGCTTTTCTAATATTTGAAAAAAATTATCAAAATTTTTAAAATAATTCACAAAATCATAATGAGAATTGCTAAACAAATATATAAAGCTAGTAGATTCCTAAATTGGTCGAGCATTTTAAAAAATTATCAGGTGAGATGAAGTTTTCGTTCTTTATTTTCTAACAAAATAAAAATAAGTAATATTTGTTCAATGCTTATAAAGGCAAATAACTGTGCATACATGATAATTAATGTATAAATATTTGAAATTATATACTTATCTATAGATTCAACATATTAACTTCCATTATTACAAGAAAATTCTTACATTTTAATGAAAAAAAAAAGATTATGGAATTATGATAAATTTATTGTATTGAAAGTATAAGACTTGCAATTTTTAAATATCGTTCATTAGAAATCGTTGTTTTGAGCTATTTCAAAACACCAATCTGTTTTAATAATGCATATTCTGTTTTTACAAAGTAGTTATTTTTTATTTATGAATAGTACTTCAAAATCATTAATAACAATAACAATAATAAACTTATAATTATGCTACATAAGTTTAATTTCATTTTGATGAAAATGAAATTGTAGTTATACTACAACATGGGAAAATTCACCTTCTATCCAAAAAAAAAAAAAGCTTATAATTTTTCAGCAATAAGAAAGAAAAAAAAAGAATCTTCAATGTATAGAAAAATTAATGATTATTTTTTATATCTGCATGTTTTTTAAAATAAAATATTTAATGAAATTCAAATATTTATAAAATATTTATAATTTTTTCATAAAATTATTAGTTGCCTTACTTATACACTTGTACGTCAGAAATGAAAGAAGCCTAATTTGATACACATATTGTTGTGACGCGAATTTGTTTTACTTAAAGTTAGTCATTTAAAATTTCTTATACGAAACAGGTCGTATACAAATGAAATTTTTTTCTATAAGTCCAAGGATACTGAACAGATTAAGGACGTATACCAATGTATCACTGTATCATAATTCATGAAATATTTAATGTTAAATGTGAAAATTTAATTTTCTGTTTTGTTAGTTTAGTTGTTTCAGTGATAATGTTAGATTTGCGTGTGAAATCTGTGCTTGAATAGATTATGAATTCTTTAATATAATCAAATTTAATTTTACAGATACGATGCATAAATGAAGTAGAAAACATATCACAATGTTTACCAGCTGCGCTGTTTAAATACGATTCAAAATTGTCGCCCCACCGTTATTTCCATTGAAAAAGGGTTTGTGGTTAAAATTCTATATTCGACCATGGATAAGGCGTTAGAAAAAAAATTCTGATTCAAACCGGATGGTTCCATTGGTTTAATGTTAAAAAAAATCAAATGTATGAAAATTAAGGATTGAAAAGTATTGGAATATTTAAAAATTTTAGCTACTATGGTATCCGGAAGAGAAAGAGAGAATAAACGAGGGCAGAAATAAAGTCTTAACATTTCTTTCTTAGCAAATCACACACATTGCGTCGACATATTGACCCCTGCGGTTTCAGAGAAAATGATCAATCCGAGAAATCAATTTATTTGAACTTTTATTTGAAATACTAAAAGAAATCAGTGGAAATCATGGTTTAAAACCTTCTTCAAATTGTAATAGCACTTATATCGAGAAAAATAAATACCCCCCAAAAAAAAAATCAGTTTGATAGTTACTCTCCCTGTTGTATTAACCATATTGCGTAATGGCTTTGACGATTGGGTCATTTCCGGTAAGAAACAAAAAGTAAAAAAATAAGCGTAAAAAGTTGTTTCATCAGAGATTAATTTCTACGGACGTCAATGGGTTGGCGCATTATAACTTTATCCACAGAACAGCGCAATCATCTAACATCTCGTTCAAACATCTGAATAGGTCAGGCAATATTCATGCCAAAATCTTATAAATTCTAAATCTTAATCCCTTTAAATCTTTAAAATCTTTAATTAAATCTTTTAATCCCTTTAAATTCACTTACTGCTGACTAGATCTTATAAAACAAGCTGAACACAAATCCACGAGAACCTGTACATTAATGGCCACAGTTTGAGAAACACTATTGGAAGTCATTAAACGAGCTCATTATCACATTGAACACAGACAGACACACACAGATATACATTTAGAAGTCCTTGGAAGCAGAAATGAGTGTCCTCTTCTTTTGGGCGGCACGTGTTCTCTTTGTGCAGTTACCCGGAGTTATGGATGGTAAGGGGTGGCGCCATGCTGTCGTCAGGAGGGCTGACAGTATTCGGAGTAGCCCCTCGACAGGTTCAGTGATTCGCTATCTATGGTTATGGATGAAATGCAGCCGCGGAATCCGTGATAATAGGCATCTGGAAATCCCGGGGGCACGGCTGTAGAACCACCTAGAAAAAAAAATAAATCCAATTGCTAAAAGTATGATAGGGTAATAATGTTTACAATATATGTATTTGAAATATACAGGGTGGACATAAAATAACTATCCCTGTTTGGTGGTATCTGCAACTAAAAGTAACAGGATTAAACCAAATTCCATATGCAGGTATAGAGAGGTGTATAAAAAAAAGTGCTAAAAGTTGCCGATAGGCGAGATCTTGGCTCTGCTGCCATGGATTGTTGCATAATCTAAGCAGACTTCCCATCCGGACATAACCAATGGGACTTTTAGCTGTGGGGGTAGATTAAATCCGTTGTATGAGGTGGTGGCTTCTCTTGGCGCAAGAAATATGTGTTCCTTCATAGAAAGCGTAAGTGAAGTAGTTACAAACATCAAAAATGACTGTTTATGCGCAGCAGTAGAGAACATTATACATCAAATGCAATATCTTGTACACAGAGTAGGTCAGCATACTGAAAATACTGAATGTGATCCTGGGATCTCAAATGCTGTTTAATAAAAGATTACTTTCTGAGAGATCCATACTATATAATATTCATTTCTGTATTAAATGTTTTTGTTTTGTTTTTTTAACCTATGTCCGTTTTCGAACTCTCAATCATTAGTCGATGAGCAGCCCAATACAGCAAACAACGACCAAAAACAATCACTAAAGGTATTAACGGTAACATAAAAAGAGCATACAGTTAAGAACTGTAGGGCATATAAAGAGGGGCATGCCATAGTCACAAAGTGGGCAGATATCTGTAGCAACCAGTCCTATTCCTTACAGGTGACTCTGTAAGTAGTCATGGTCCATTACAAGTATAAAGCAGGCCACGCCGACAGCTCTAGGCGAGGAACTGTGAGTTCTTGTTGTCTTATTGAACTCCACTTTTTCTCAGAAACCTTCTATCTATACAGATTGAAAAGGTTGGATTTAATAGAGAAAAATAAATATCGCCTTATATGAAGCAAAGGCACTGGAGGATCGCATTCAATTTAGTATAATCCATTTTCTGTTCATTCCTTATAATTGCCAATTAGATAATGCCAAAATCTCTACTATTGGTGACTTTTGAATTTAAAATTCTTTTGCAAAATTCATCTGCCCATACATTCCATAGTCCGTATGCGAATTTTGATTTCATTAGTTTTAACCGCAGGTGCCACCAAAAGGGAAAAGTTATTTTTGTGGCATCATTATAATATTATATCATTATAACCATGCCTACTTTTCAATCCCCCTTGTATATCCGGCGGGATTGAAAGACCGCGATTTTTAATCATTAGTCATTGTAACAGCGGAGTCAGAAACAAAACAAAGTTTGCTGAAAGAACGACAAAGATATAACGATTACGAAGCAATCACTCATTTAATCTTTTTGAGCTGTATACCATGTGGGCTTTCAAAGAACTTGCTTTTATGAAAATAATCAGGATAAATGACATGCCTGCTGCACTGTATTTAATTCTAGTATCATCTCCAATTTTATTTTAAGCATAATCATCCCTATAATTATTTTAAGTATATTTCTCTCGTATTTTAATCATTCTGGAACATCACGTGCTAAATTTTACGAAAATTAATTTCTAATTCACTTCTAAAACGAGTATTTTGGACTACATTCTTTTATTTACAGCCAACATAAGTCCAGTCACGATTTCGTACATCTAGCAACGGGTATTCTATTGCGACTTTATGTTTTACAAATATTTCACACGTTGTCCTTCAGTATCAAAGCTATGAATTTTTAGTAGCGCATTACCACATGCAATTACTTTCAATTTTTTTTCAAAGTTTGTAAAAGTGAATACATTTTTCAATTCCTTCTATTTGCTCACACTCTCCCTATATATATCTTGTTCAAATTTTCAATCGTTAATAAAATAATTTTTATTCATCCACTCCAAGTTCAAATATATTTTTTTGAACTTGTAGTGGAGGACACTTGATATTAATACAGTTTTTCAAATATTAATACATTAATTTAATTAATTTTAGTTTTTATTTAGATTTAAGTTGCATGTATCTAACAATAGATGACGCCAGATAAACTTAAAAAAAATGAATGAAAATTATTTATAAAGGACTTTCTGCAATCTAGAGAAAAAAAAAGTAGGAATTGACTTAAATTTTTTTTTATATTACTTGTTAGTGATAATAACAGCAGTGTATTGTAGACTGATCTCAAAAACTTTATCGTTAAATAGGAGGATTTCATTGCGCAACACAAAAAATTCCCTTAAAAATGAAAATATTAACTTCTTACTAATTTTGGGGTAAAAATTCCAAAACTGTTACATAAAAAGTATAGTAAAAGCTAACAAGTGTCTACTGCTTAGGAGATGAGGAGGTAGTCGGTTCTTTCAGTTTTCTTGAAACAGATGTGAACTTACCTAAATTTAAGTACTATAATTTACAAACTATAATAAATTGTAAATTATATTTTAATACATTTCTTTTTTTTAGACATTGCTATATATGTCGAATATATACGAAATATGTAAGCATATACATGAAATATCTGAAAAAGAAAGATTTAGAAACATGATTCACATGAGATTAATTTTTAAAAAGCTTTCATAGCTATTATTGAGCAAATCTATGTCGTTAATTAGTCTGCACAAGATTAACGCACGTCTGGCTGTCGGCACTTCTTCCTGCCCTAGCTCTAAAATTAGAAATGTAATATCTGTTGTACGGGGTTTTTTGTGTGATAAATGATTACAGTAATATATTGCGTTTTAATTAAACACATGTTTCTTAGAGCTGTGATTTTGATTGAGTTAATTCTGTTAATAACTTCTGCTAAACGTATTCAGAAGGGGTATTTGATGGCCCAAATTACCCATCACTTTTTTGGTGAATAAAGCAACTTTATTTTGGGTGCGAAATTGGAGATCGGAGCAAGACCTGGACCCTACTTCTAGTTATAATTCTTGTTCAAGGAAATTTTAAATGCACCTAAGAGGCAAAAAGAAAATGACAATGTCATTTACCATTTTTATGATTTAGATGAAACTAAGTAATCGAGTATATTATTACTACTTCTGCATGCTCCAACCTCTTCATGGAGGAAAAAGGAAAAGGTCAAAAAGGAAAATAGTCATTTGTTATGCAAAAAATTCCCCATCGTGAAGTGTTTACCATTCAGGAAATTCCAAATGAATTTTACATTCATCCAGAGAAAGATTTTCAATCTTCTACATTTAGTATTGAATATAATGATGATTATTACCTACACTCAATAGTGTACCTACACCACACATTCTTTTTTAAGAACTGAATAACCTTGTTATTGGGATTCAGAGCTATCCAAGACTAAGGTAGAGTTATCGAGCGACTTTTAGAGTATGGAATTTATTTCAAAAAGATGTCCGAGAGAATTCGTTTCTTAATCGTCATGAGAAATTTCTGCTTTATTATATACAGAAAAAAAATTATGTCCTGTTCTGACATCGATGTTTCTGCTCTGAGGTCGCTGCTTTAATGACAGCTCTCAATGTAAAACATGAAACTTCGCAATGGTGGCTATTCATAGATTCATCCAAAATAAGCCTGGAAAATGCATAATGAAAACCAATTTCCATCCATTCCAGTAGGACATTCCTTCTATGAATGCAGTGATTAGGATTGCAGTGACTAGGATTTGCGAAAATACAGAAAAAGGAAAGGAGGAATGGTCCATTTCCAGGTAAAATGATCCACTGCGACGTTGTTAGACTACTGTTGGACAGTTTTTATTAATGACTCTGAGAAAATGCATAAGCGACATTATAACTGACCCTATAATATAGAGGCAGGCTTCGTTAACACATTGTTTCGTACTGAAAAGCAATGAATTACAAATATCCTATTAATGAAAGTCAATTTCAAATTTTTGTCATAATCGCGTTCATCAACCCAAAATTATTAAAACTATTCTTGTATAAGAGAAAAAAATTTCGTAGATCTTTTGTCCTGTGTTACAGTTCTGATTTGATTGTAATTTCTATAGTAAAATAATAAATAAAAAAATAAAACGAGATAAAAAGTTATTCATAAAAATTCGAAAAATACCTATTTTGGATTTTAGTAAAAAAAGTTGCAATTCGGATGTGGGGAAAAACACCTTTTAAAAAGTTTAACGAAATCTGTTTTTTTTGTGGGAAGATTTTTTTTTTTAAATATCACTTTGATTAATTTGTATTATTTTTACTTACTTGCATCGGATATACAGTTTTAAGTGGTAAAAGAAATAATTTATTTTCAGAAATAAAATAAATTATATATTCTTTGTAGATAAAAGGTTTTTTATAAATTACCAAATAATATATGTTGACATTTTACGTATCTAATAATACTAATTAATCAAAATAATTTTAAGTTCTTAATCGATGCATTTTTCATTTTTATGTACCAGTAATTGCATTATATACTGTAGGGATATTTCAAATCCAAGATTTACCTTGTCAACGTTCATGGAAATGGATACTTTAAATGCGCTTTTAAAATAAAATGTGATTGATTGAATATATTACTTTTGGGCTATAAATTTTTCTTTGCGCAATATGATTCACACACACGGTAAAACAATTTTTATACTTAGTAAAAAGTAACGTTTAAATTAATCTTAACTACTGTATTTCATTGTTTTATTCATTATAAGTTTTAAGCATTGTAAAGTACAATATATTTCTTATTGATGAATAAGTCTGTGAAATTTTCCTAAGCATGGCTGACTGCCATTTCGGATATTACCACTGTTTCAGATAACGTGAGCATTAGGGCTGAGGTTCAATCCGCTTGTGACATTGTTGTAGACACTGCTTCAAAAACCGAGGAGACTCAATGGCGTTTGTGACGTTCAGAATCTTGCCTCGTTAGTCGGATTATTTGGTGGGAGATTTCTGGGTTTTTTTCCCATACGATAAGCAAACTGCGGGGTAGTTCCCTTTAAATTCCTCACGGCCTTCCTTCTTCAGTGACACGGAGCCAAGTCAGACCTGTACCCAAGGGTGCTCCATCACAACAAAAGCTGCCCACCCTTCCATGAGAACACAGGTTCTTGGACTAGATGTTGCTGTCAACCAAGTTGGATAAAAAAACACCACCCTCGTTTCAGATATTACCAAACTGCATATGATTCTAATTAGTTTCATTTTATTTCCGGGCGCACTATGAACATTATTATTGAACGAACAAATAATAAAATTAAATTGATCAGTGATTTTTTAAATTTATGTGACACAATGTATTAAATTTTCAACCCACCAATCCACAGAATTCCATCTGTATTGAGTTCAGTCGCTCCTGGTTCAGATGTACTTGTGACAGGTGGATTGTCGTCTACTAGAAGATGAGCAAGCCGTTTATTTCTAGAAAAAGAAATATAAATTATTCGTATCTTGATATGTTATTATTCGTATCATATATAAATGCCCGAGAATATGTTTGCTATCTAATATTACAACCAGTCTTTGTCCGGTTGCGTGAAATGAGACATTTTCAATCCTGATAAATTTTATTACAAAACAAAAATATTGTAGCATATTACTTCAATATTAATTTGCATTCTTAAGGTTTACATTAACCAAGATAATAATTTTTTATACGAATAAATCATATTGCAACAAGAAGTCTACAGTTGCATGATTCATTAAAAACAAAATTGTACCGCAAAAATTGCAACAATTATAAAATAATAATTCCCTTAAGCAATAATAACATTAAAATTTTTAATATGGCAGAGGAAGAATGTTTCACGAAAGTACATAAAAATGAGAATCTTTTTTTTAACAAGAAAACGAAGCAAATGTGAAAATAATACATTTCAGGCTTTAAAAAACAGAATTTCACTCTTTCATTTCTGGCTTGTAGCAGAAAAAAGATATTCTTCTCATGTTGGGCTCGTTATCTGAATCTAAGACTAGTTGCATACTTCGTATTTCCATAAGAACAGATAAAAGGGCCTGGTGACCGAGTGGCTAGCTCTCTGACCTTCGGTACCACAAGTTTTGGGTTCGAGCCCCGGCGGTGTCATGGATGTTTGTAGTGGTTTGGAATTCATTTTTAATCGTAGGTTCCTGTCTAATATGACCATAGAGCGTTGCGGGGGTAGTGTTACTCGCTTCCGTAACATATCTTCAAGCTACGCGTGCCCCTGGGTAGTGCTAAATGAGTAATGTCGGTGCAATCCTTGCTTATGTCATAAAGACAACTGCCTTTATTTTTTTTTCTAATGCAGCTGGTAAATAGAAACATGGGTAAAAATATTACTATTTGCAAAGTAATTATATTGTATGTTTAGAAAGCGATAAATTGTAAACATACGATTCTTACCTTTGCACAATAACAGTGTGCCACTTGTTGTCATGCACTTTATGGCGACTTTTAAGGACGAGCGGCACAGGTTCTTTTCCCAAGTTGAAACTCAAGGTCAAATAGCCCTTTTCAATGGCTATGGCGATGTAATCTCCTCCAGTATTCAGTCCTTTGTTCATCCACAGCAACAATCCGCGATCATGGATTGTACGAAAAGTAATTGTAATATAGTTTTCTCTGGACTTTTTCAACCTAAAATAGACATTACATTAATTCGAAGGAAATCTGTTTAAATCACAGTTCATAAGCAGAAAAACTAAATTATTGTTATATAAAAACCCTTATTAGACCTATTTTAGTGTATGACTCTGAAACTTGGACTTTGCAAGATCGGATGAAACCCATTTGGGTATATTTGAGAGGAAGATTTTAAGGCCTATTCTTGGAGGTGTTAAGGAAAGTGATTGTTGAAGACTCTACAGCGCAGAAATATATAAATGCTATAAAGACGCATATATTATAAAATTTATTAAGATCAATAGATTAAACTGGGCTGCTCATATATTTAGAATGAATGACTTAACAGTGTAAAAGGCTCGTTTTGGCAAAGGCCACAGGGCAAAGAGCGATGTACCCAAGTTGCGATAGATAGACACAGTTGAGAAGGATTTTGCTGTACTGAGGATTAGGACTTGGTGGACTATGGTCATTCAGAGGAATGCATGGAAATCTGTACACAAAGGTAAGCTTTGGCTCACATTGGGCTTTCGTGCTATTGATGATGATGATTAATTCGAAGCATCCGGCACTTTCACTTTAAAGTTTATTGGACACTAGAATGGCATATATGTAGCAGATTCAGCGCTATTTAGTGAGTAGCACTGGAGGCCTGTAACATTGCATTTACACTGACACACACACACCAGGAATGAACATTCCCAAGCCCAAGATTTTATCTCTGGGGTTCGCGTCTTCCTTACATCCTTCTCGGGTTTAAAGGAAGGGATTTCCCAGCCTACTGATTTATTGTATTAAAATATCTAAGCCTCAAAACTCAATGTTCCCTCACCCTGTTCACTATAGATTTTAGAATTATTTTTGAACAAAATATCTAATGATGATATTTGGAACACGATAAAAATTTGCTTGCACATTCAATTACGGTTTTCAAACGCTGAGCACTTGAACCTGAGGTTATCTGGCACTAAAAAAACTCCTCATGTATTGCAAATTCAACGTTCATCAGAGATGTATCGTTTACAGCTCTACTAGACACTTGAATTTCGGTTCGGGCTCGTTTATCTGTTTTCGGACAGAGTCCTCTCAATTAAGAATGACGGTGTTCCGATTCTCAAATACATATCATTGATTTCTTTCGTACATTATAGAAAGCATTTACGTTCAATCGCAAAATCCACTTATTTGGTAACTAAAGTGTACCATTTCAGTGGGTCAACACTGTCTAGGAAGTAATGTAATCCTAAAGATTCATTTGAGGAACCTAACCCACATTTGTGTTACATGCTACGCAGATGTTATAAATACGATATTGTTAAAGTGAAAGCTTATTTGTTGTGATATGAACAGTCATTAAGGATAGTAGCATAAAAGTTTTTATCTTCCCTAGGGCTACATAAAAACTACATACATAGCCCTACTAAGGGCTACGTACCCAATAGGACTAGTTTTCCGATCTACAGATTTATTGTGTTAATTGTTTGTCAGATTTTTTTCGTTCTGAAACACAGTGGCGCTATTTCTCAAATTGATCGAAAATTTAATGACATTTTTAATTCAATCAAAAATATGCTCTTGAAAATACGATATTTCAACATTGACTAGAATTTCATGCAAACTGTGTATTTGTATCATTCTAATGTAGGTTTTATTAGATTATGTGGCGCCAGATGTAGTCTGCCCAGCTAGTGCTAATTACAAAGATAGGAATGAGTTTAATTACTTGAAGATCTCTATGTCAAAACAGAAAAACCACTAATTTTGCAAATGCCAAATTAATGCAAATTTCTGCCCACTAATTTTGCAAATGCAATTATAGAATTAGATACCACGTATACTTAACATAAAAGACATTTGGATGTATAGCATACGCCGAAGTCAAGTAATATTTCTCGCATATTTTTTAATTTTGAGATTTATTGGTTAAAACAGAAAAATAGTAACTTTTTATTTATAAATCATTACTTAAATATTATACATTAATAAATTATGCATTATATGTTAAAACTAAAATATTATCATTATTTCCTTAAAATGCAAAATAAATAAATTTTATACGGGTTACTTTATATGACATTCTTAATTCAATGAATTAAAAATGGACATAATATACAATATAAATATTTCATTTCAAAATGAATGTAATTTAATTAACATTGTCTTTGCTTTCCCCAGACTTTCTTTTAGAACAATTTTACATTATTTAATTATATAATTATTAGCTCGTGAAAGAAATTTTAATAAATGTTATGCCCAAAAAGCCATTGAAGGAAATTTGAAAATAGTATATATAAAAAAGGCTTTTGAAAGAAATTCAAATAAACCAATAAGAAATGTTGGAAATAGTTAAGGAAATAAAAACCTACTTCCCCAAAACAATACCCTTAATAATGCCAATAAATAAGTAAACAAAAAAGGGAGAATATATAAAATAATGGCTATGTTTTTAAAATATTGTTTTTTGTTTTCTGACAATTTCTTTTACGTGGTTTTAACATTTGAAATTTCTCTTCCCCATTTTATTTTCCCAAATCTTTCTGCACCACCACAGATGTTTGAGGGGCCTGAATGGCCGAGTGTCCAGAGCTCGGGGCCACAGGATTCGGGTTCGAGTCCCGGCGGTTCCATGGATGTTTGTAGTGGTTCGGAATTCACTTTAAGCCGTAGGTCCCTGTCTCCTATGACTGTATATAATCACAAGCAGAAGTGACCTACGGATGCTCCATCAGAACAGAAGCTGCACCCCTCTTCCCCCTTCCATGAGGGACACGATAACAACAACAACAGATGTTTGAATAAGCACATGATTAACTTGCCTGAACGCGACTAATTATTCTTTATCCAGACGATCTTTTTAGAACAATTTTACATTATTTAATTACATAATTGTTAGCCCGTGAAAGAAATTCAAATAAATAAATATGTATAAAAAGCTCGTGAAGGACATTAAAAATGTTATGTATAAAAAAGGTTTGTGAAAAAAAATTCAAATCAACCAATAAGAAATGTTGAAAGTGGTCAAGGAAATGAGAAACTGAACTGAGGATGTTCAAAAAAAGTTTTCAAGAGAATGAAAAAACCCCGTTACCCTAAGCAATACCCTTAATTTTATGGGTAATAAAAATAATATAAATAAACAAGCAACTGAAATAAATAATTTAATTAAACTAAATAAGTAAAGAAATAAAAAAAAAATGTCAGAAAACAAAAAAGAATATTGTCAAAATATAGCTATTATTTTATTTTTAAATATTAAATAGTTTTTATATTTTTAAATATCATAAAAAGCTATTTAATATTTAAAAATATAAAAAACTATTTAATATTTAAAAATATGAAAAACTATTTATTTTTAAATATTAAATAGCTTTTTAAATATAAAAAGCTATTATTTGCTAGTACTATTATAGCTATAAAAGCCATTATTTACTATTAAAGCTATTATTTACTTATTTTATATAGTAAATAGTTTTTTTTATATTTTTAAATATTAAATAGTTTTTTTTTATATTTTTAAATATTAAATAGTTTTTACCAGCTTATAATATTTTTAAATATAAAATATATTATTTGTATTTTATATAAAAAAAATTGTTTTTTAACTTTCTAACAATTTTTATTATTATTTTTATTATTTTTTTTTTTGCATTCTAACATTTTTTTTTTTTTACTTGATTTAATATTTGAAACTTTTTGAAAACATTTGATTTTCCCAATTCATTCTAAACCTACAGATGTTTGAATACGCACATGGTTAACATACCTAAATGCGATTAATTATTTCTATTCAGAAGAAAACACTTAGAAATAATATTCATTTTATCACAAAATATTACTTTAAATACCTTAATTATGTAGTGGGAATGCAATTAAATTTTACTTACCTCATCCCTTTGATGCCTTCCGTGAACTGCATAAAATTAAATCCATCAAACTTAACAGGTTGGCTAATAATGTTGTCGTTCATTTCCAAGGTTTCCTCAGCTGCAAATAAATTGGAAAAATCTAGTTATAAATAAAATTCAGAAAATAATTTAAACATTAAAGTTTGTCATTTTCAATAAATTTGTTTTTTAAAACCTAGATGCTTAGAATCTTAAACTCATCAACTATTTTCTGTTGCATATAAGTAAATATTTTTAAAAATGGAAAAATCCCTTATATTAATTTTAATCAAAGCAATTATTAAATAAAATCAATTTTGAAAATTTTTCAGGTAATATTGCATTTTCAAACCCATTATTATTGAAATATAAACTTAATTAATAATTAATAAATAAATATTATTAATAATATAAGTAATAATTTATTACCTAATTGTGAATAACTGTACCTAAAATACCTAAAATACTTAAAATATGAGATTTAAGTTCCATATTCTTAATATGTAAAAGTGAAACTTAATAATTAATTATTCCTTAATATTATTATTAACTATACAGTTATGATTTTTTTAACTATATTTGTAAGATGGAATTATAAGGAAGTACGTTTTTTAATATAGTATATTTTTGATAAGTTCCACGTTTGCATAGATGGAATAAAATCAATTGAATAATAGTAATAAAGACAATAATAAAGTTCAGTAGGTTAACAATGATTAATATAATTGATAATATATTTGAAATAATTTAATAATAAATGAAAGTTAATGTAGTTGGGGTATTTTATGATATTTTATTATATTATATTATTATTCAGTAGATATATAATTCATGAGTTGATTCTTCTGAATAAATTAATGCAATATGAATAGAAATGGATAATCTAACTAATAATTAGTTGCTAACTAGTGGATTTGCTTAAATGCAACATATTCTTAACCTATATGTCTAAATATTTCAGCATGCATATTATTATTTTGCGTTTTCAGTGCATTTGGGAGCTTGGCTTAAGATGCTAATCTCAAGAGCATGGTGTTAATTATAACTTGGTTAACAATTTAAAACAACTAACAAATCTTTACTATAAAATTATATCTAACCTCTAGAAAATTAAAGACCATTTCTAATCATTGTCAACAATTCCTACGATTTGTGTAACACTTATCTAATGACTGGGTTCCTTGGAAAGTGACGTTTCAAATTTAACTAATCATAATAAAATAATTAATATTCAATTTTACGAATTGCCAATAACTTGAAAGTTGTGTTATGACTCGCTTTCGTAAAGAATGCGATAGAACTAAGATGTGGTTTTGAACACTAAACGACATGGTACATTTATTTTGTTATAAAATTTTTTTACTTAACTCTAAACTTACTTAACTTTGACTTAAACCTAAACTTACTACTGTGTCCAAAAAGTAAGACCAGTCTTCAGTTTAAATTTCCCGGGAATAGGGTATTACAATTTTTTTTTTTTTTAGGTTGTTGGCACTGTCCTTGACATCTATGTGAAATTTGACGTCAAAACATTCATTAGTGCTGGAGTTACGCTAGGTTTTGTGAGACGCTGAAACTGATTCCGGCGATTTTTGAAATGTTTTTTCAATTGACTCAAAACGGTTTTCCCGGAGTGGTCTTTTGAGTTTAGGGAATAGCCAGAAGTCGAACGGTGACAAATCAGGTGAATACGTTGGTTGTGGAACGATATGGGTTTCATTTTAGGCGAAAAAGTCACGAAAAATCAATGCAGTAGGAGCTGGAGCATTCAGTGTTTTCAGTTCCAATCGAGATTTGACGCGTTTGAGGCCCAAAACAACTTTTAAAATGGAATTTTGAAATTACAACATCATCAGCAAGGTCTCTAATTGTAAATCGACGGTTTGCAAGCACCAAATCTTTAATTTTTTGGACGTGAGCTTCGTCGGTTGAGGTTGGTGGTCGACCAGAGGGCTCTTCGTCTTCAACGCGTCCTCTGCCTTCTTTGAACTGTTTTTACCACTTCTAAACATTTCTTTCCGATATAGGAATGCTCACCGAATGCCTTCTACAACATTCTATACGTTTCGCAAATTCTTGTTCTCGCAAATTTAACGCAAATTCTTGCTCAATTATTCCGGCAATTTTTGAAATGTCTGAATTAAGTTTTAGCATCTCACCAAACCAAGCGTAACTCAAACATTAATGAATATTTTAGCTTAAAATTTCACACAGATGTCAAAGACAGTGCCAACAACCTAAAAAAGAAAAAAATATTGAAATACCATATGCCTGGGAAATTTAAATTGGCCTTACCTTTTGGACACAGTATTAAGTACTTAGCTAAGGTTCTTGACATTATTTAAATACACTGTGAAGTTATTTGTTTATATATAAATTTAATAAACTATGATGACCATGCCTTTTGATATAAGGTGACATGAGGACAGAAGCAAGAGATGGACGTCTATAGGCTGCTGTTAATGAGTGTAAAATAAAATAGTAAAAAAATTTATAAAATTATAGATATTTTTTATTTTACTTTAATACAAAACTACATATCTTTATACACCTGACTCGTTACTTAGTGGTAACATGCGCCGCTGGTGAGCACGAGAACTGAAGTTCAATCCAATGATTGACATTATTGTAGACTGTTGAAAAACGAGGGGAGTCGATGGCGTTTGTGATATTCAGTATCTTGCCTCGTCAGTCGGACTATATGATGAAAATTTTCCGGCTTTTCTCCAATATGATACACAAATGCGGGGTAATTCTACATAAAAGTCCTTCCGGAAGGCACTGTCCTTCTTCAGCGACTCGGAGCCAAGTCAGACTACTCATGGAATGTCCATCCCGCGCTGCTGGACACTGATGATTAGTCACAGCTCATTAAGTACTGTGCCTTTTTCACTTAATAGATAAATACCAATGGGTGTGTTGTCGCGCTACGACAGTCAGGTTTCCTAGTAATGGTCTTCTATTCGACAATGTGGAGCAATTACCTCAAAAAGTCTTCTCCGAAGACAATGTTCTCCCATTGTGGTATATTACCTTTCCATGGCTAATGGTATGAATAAGTAGTAAAAGTCGGATTGACGAAATTACATAGTTGTAGCTTAAATCATTATTTCCTCATTTTTATTAATATGGTATAAATAAAATTTATTTTCGAATTATAACGTTATTATAGCCAATGAACTTTATATGAACAAAAATATATGTAGTGAAGTAATATGTGATGTTTATGTATGAAAAGGATGGTTAGTACGTGTTATGAAGTGAGGCAGTATATAAAGAGTAGATAGGTAGTTTAGTAGAAGGAAACTTCAGAAAGAAATCCCCGTATTGGAAAGTTTGTGTTTTATATAGAACTCACTTTTATTACACCATTTTCCAGAGTAACCATCCACACACTGACATTTATAGTCGTCTAGAAGAGGAATGCAGCGTCCGTTGTTTTTGCAGATACCAGGAGAGCAAGGCGGGCCTACGTAGTGCTCAATGTTGCGCTGTCCAGTTGAAAAACTCAATATATCGTCCCACACTTCGTCGTTGACCACCATACGCTGAACAGCTCCATCAAGTCCTACTTGCACGACTAGCGAGTACTTAAGTGGCAAAAACTCGGGCACTCCACCAATGTAAAGCGGTTGACCCAAATTCAATTCTGATAAGGCTCCCTGTAAAAAAAAATAGTTAATGTTTTTCCTTAACTTATTAAAATGTATGAATCACAAAAGGAAAGTCACCATAACATGATAATACATGTCTTTTACATACATGATCATAAAAGAAAAGTCAACAGTCATGATCATAAGAGTTCCATCAGTCATAATTACAATTTGAGAACATATTTTTAGTCGATAAAATTTGTAAAATCTATAGCAGGTAAAAAATAATCATACCTTAGATTGCCCTCTGACGATTTCACCATTGTCCACTTGAAGCATGCCCTGTTTTTCAAACGGGAAATTTTAACAGAATGCCAAGCACCTAATCTAATAGGTTGGTGACTCCTATACAAGATAAAAATTTAAATTAATTTTTAAATTTTAAAATAAAATTGATTTAAAAAATTAATTAACTGAAAATTAAAATACAGTATCTTTTTGTTATATTGTAAATATTTGGATACAAAGAAAAAGTTCGATATAACCTAAGATTTTATTTAATATCAGCTAATTTTTCAACAGCTTTAATTCGGTATTATAAAATGCTTTTGTGAAAGAAAAATATGTAATTATAATCAATAAAACCTGAAATAGAAAAATGTTCTTACTTGCTTCACTTTAATTTTTCCCTCAAAAAACGAAAGAAATATCCAATTGCGCGTTATAACAAAAAAAATTCGGAATATTTTGCATATTTTTCTGGCCATTGCGAAATTCAATCATACATTTTAATTTGCTAAGTTAGTAATACAATAAAGTTAAAAAAACAAAACAAAAATCATTAGATAACTGCATTTTTATTAAAAATGAAACCCGCTTTGAAAGAATAATAGTTCTTTAAGCATTCTAGAAATTTAAAACTACTAATAAGCATCGAAATAATTTTTGATTCTTAAAAAAAAAAAACATTTTCTTTGCAAGGCCATTTAAATCACTATCAAGCACGCAAAGCAATATTTATAAACAATGGTTTCGAGTATGTTAAGGGTGCTTTTTTAATATTTAATTTTCCTTTAGCGTTTATTATCAACAAACAATACGCATTTAATTAATTTTTGTAATCCATCTTCCTCTACCGCATAAAAAATGGGATCGGAATTCACGAAGGAACATTTTAAATTTAAAAAATAAATATCTAGATTCAAGCATGGGTTAATAAAGAAGTATTTTAATGTATTTAAAAACATTTCGTCTGGAATGAATGTAATAATATTGAATATAATTGTTGTTAAAAAGTAAGTAATCTAATTAGCGATTTAAAGAAAAAATTATAAATGAAAAATAAATTTTATGTGCGCATGTATATTCATAAAGTATGATTATTTCTCAAAGTGTTTTTAGGAAAAAAAAAATTGTTGAAATTAGAGTCTCTTAAAGTATGAGAACGCGTGTATTAAGCAAGCGCGGGCTGAAACTCGTTCCTTAGTTCTCCCAAGTTATGAAGAGGTTGGTTGTCATGCCATGGTTGGTTGGATATGCCATGGTTGTGTGTAGTGGTTCGGAATCCACTTTAAACCGTAGGTCCCGGTCTGCTTAGCCTAAAATGTGCACAAGATGACCGTAGAGCGACAAACAAAACCCAAGCTATGAAAGAATAATGATGCTCTTAGAATCCCTCAGCATGGATCTTAGAGTCCCTTAACATACCCAATACGTCGAGGCTAACATAGAGTAAACTAGAGAAGCTCAAAACACGATGCAGCTGTAGACAAAGGTATTCGTGTACTTCGTGAAGGCAATTTCTCTACTTACGCTTGATTACCGGCATTCGTAAATACTCAAAAGATGTCTATATTTACTATACGCATGGTCAGGTATAGAGATAAATGCGTTTTAAGTTTTATTTCGATCTCACTAATGATCAGGTTTTCATTTATAAAGTTGTAGAGAACATGGGAAGAGGTACAAATAATAATCATTTGAGGCCAGGTATCCTAGAAGCACGTTTACTCATGTATATTTAAAAACACGAGTTGAATATTTTTACCCGTATTTAAAAGCTTGGGTGCCAGGAAGAGTGTTTTCAAGACATTATCCCTATACACCAATTTCATCACACCAATCAATATGCTTTGATGTACACGGTTGTGAATATAACAAATTGAATCTTTATAGGCTGCCCGAAGAACATAGTTGTCAAGAAATAACTGATGCTATTAAATTTTTTTAAACAATAACTACCAAACGAGTGCACCAATTTTATTGAAACATCAAGGAATAATATCAGCCAATAACTCTTGCTGACAAATTGTAATTAAAAACTGGGATTGAGGTATTTACTTAGCACTTAAAGTGTTTTTCCCCCTATTGTTACAGAGGGTGTGATGGCCAATTGGTTAGTGGTCTGGCTTTTGGTACCATAGGCTTCAGATTCGCATCTTGGCGGTGGCATGGGTGTTTGTGAGTGGTTTGGAATCCACATTAAACTGTAGATCCCGATGTAATTAGCCTCAGCGTGTAAAAAATGACCGTAGAGTGACAAAAACAAATTCCTATCGTTATATGCAAAAATAAATAAATTGCGCAACATTCATTGGTAAAGAAAAAGAAAAAATACGGGGACATGCATTTCACGAAGCGCATACACCACATACCCAGATATGCCTATGTATATCTATTTATCCATGTTTAAAGATGAATTATGCATCTCAATACTGGTTTTATAATACACGAGTCCGAGTGCAAGCTATAGTTGAGAATATATTTTTTAAAATGCAACTTCAAACATGAAGCATCAGCGTTTCTTTGAACCGTTTAAAAACATGTATTTGTGATAAACGTAATTATTAATATTATAAGAATAAAACAAAAGTCATGTTGTTGTTGTTGTTGTTGCTTATCCTCTTGATTTAGGATCCTAAACCAAGTCCAGTAGATCATGCTGCATCAATAGTTCGTAAACTGTCCTCCCCTCATTCAACAGTTGCCTCACAGAGGCACCAATACAATCGATGTGATGAGAGGGAGACGCGATGGCCGAACAATGACAAAGGGTATATGTCTTCTCGTCTCCATTGAAGGTCAAACTCTTAGTGTGGCCAGTCCTTAGTCTAGCTAAAGCCGTTTGAGCAGGTCTAGGACAGGAGCACTACAAGGACATACCAGGATATTTAGCGGCGTACCATGCATGAATTGGTGGCAACCTCCAAGCGGTATTCACTCTGGCTAAAGTCATAGAATGAACCTCTGAAGCTAACAGATTGGAAGAAAATGCTTTGGGAAGTTCGCAACCTTCCCTAACGAGCAGATCAGATAAAGTCATTTTGAGATAAAGGCTCACTTTTATCAATGACTTTTGTTGATCAAAATAAAGTAAAAAAAAATAAGCACAATTTAATTTTCAAAGTATTTACTTTTTCGGTGAATAGGTATTCAAAAATATTTTGTTGTCTGCTTAATAGCAAAAATTGCTTTTTTTTCTTCCATTGACGTAGATTATTTTGTGAAAATCAGCTCCTTTTCATTTAAATACGATCCTTTTAAAGAAAATATTCAAAATAAAAAATGAATTACTTTAAAAGAATATGTAGAAGTTTTTTTTCCTGAAAAAATAATTGCACAAAAAAATTCACTTTTAAAATAACGTGGGGGGTTTTAAAGCCCTCTTCGCAAATAAACTATCGGTTACTTTCATTTTAAAATAAAAGTGCCATAGAAAAATTCTAAAATAGGATTTTTTATTGTACCATTTGGTACTTGAACAATCTAATTTTAAAAGTTCGAAAATATAATATACTGAAAAATTCTTTATAATGATGTATTATTTTCGGTATATTGTCATTTCCTATTAAATATAAATCACTTTTCCCAATAAAGAAATTCATTCAGAATACATTTTAGAAACAATTTCTTATTTATTTTCAACTTACCTTAAAACTTCCAAGTGGCTGCAGTAAAAGAAAATTAAAAAAATATTTAAGAAAAAATGTGGTTTTATATTATCTACAAATTTCAATTGAATTTTTAAAAAAGTTAGATAGAATAAACCAAGACATCAAATATTTCAAATTAATGAGTAGATTAGCCTTTCTTAAAATTTATTCTAATGTGGAACATTTTCAAAATCTTTACATCTTAAAAGATTATTTTTGAATAGAAAGGTGGGTTTTAATAACAAATAACGTTAATTAAGTATAATTAAAAATAACTCCAAAATCTTAATTACACAGAAAGCGATTTTCAATAATCAATATATAACTAAAAATAATGAAGTTTTTAATGTTTGGATGCTTTGGAATTACAAATTTCTTTAATATCAGGCATAATGATAGAAAATTGAAGGGTGGTTGTTACTAATTGGCTTAAATGTGAACTATGTGAGCATCCTTCAGCAGTCTGTGTGCAAAATATGGCTTTGCAAATAAATAATGTTGAATATTTAGTTACATACGCAATAGTTTTCGCGATATACTACCTTTAAAACTAAGCGACACGGCAGAATACTTCGCCATACCTGGTCGTTTACCTAGTCATACATAGTTGTTTACTGTATATATTGCATAGTCATTTACCGTACCATGCCAACCCACCAGTTTCATGGCTGTACTTGACTCAATTCAATAGTTACTGAGGCTGAAAAGACTTTAATATTCCATCTTGTTTGTTTTGATAATTACGGAAAAAGAAGCAAAAGATTATTAAAATTAATAACTTTCATTCAATTAACTGTAATGGGTATAGTTATATTAAACGCATTAATTTAATGATATTCAACTAATGGATAGTGTTCAGCTACTTTTTAATTGAATATTTAGTCATTATGTCATAGTTTTCGAGAGAAATTTCATTTAAAACTAAATGGTAGGGCAAAATACTTCATCCAGTGTATAATCATATACTGTAGCTAGTCATTTACATAATAATACATAGTCGTTTATTGTATCTTATATTGCATAATAATTTATAGCACTGTAACTAGCCACAAAATTCATGGCTGTACTTGACTCAATTCACTAGTTATTGGGGTTAAAAAAGACTTCATCGGTAAAATAAAGAAGGGGGAATATTAATGGCGGAAAAATAAGCAAAAGATTAATAGAATAAAAATTTTTCATTCGATTAACTGTAACAGGTACAGTTACATTAAATGTATTAATGTAATGAATGATATTCAACTACTTTTAATTGAATATTTTGTTGTATACCCTATAGTTCGCTAAAAGGCGCTGTAAAATACTTCGTTGTGTAGCTCAAAGACATTTTACTACATTCAGATACCAAATTCACAGTTGTACTTGGCCTCAATTCATTAGTTATTGGAGCTGGTTATTCAGATGCTGAACCTTGCATATTTTATAAATAATGAGAAAGGGCTAAAAGATTAAAATAATTTTTCTTTTAATTAACTCTAACTTATACATTGATATCAAATTCTATAGTTTATCGGTTAGCATTGTGATACTCACGCAATATTAGCTGTTCCACTGCCGAGGTTGTATGTGAAGTGCAGGAATCCGTTGAGCAACGTAAGGGCCAGGAAATCTCCAACTCCGTTCGGTTTTTGTCCATTGTACAACAGCAGTCCATTCAGAGAGCGCGTCATGAACCATATTTCGACCCTGAGAGATTGCGCAGCGTTGGGCAAGGTTGGGAATTCCACGTAGCTGTCACATTTGAAGTCCAGGACGATTCCAGATTCGTCTCCACCTTCGGATGTTTCTTTTTTTTTTTCAAAGGAATATATTTCATGTTTTAAGAAGCTCACAATGAATGCATATAGAATAATAAACAACCGTGTAAACATCATACCAAACTTCATTTAACACTGCCGTAAAATCAGTTTAAGAAGTTCAACTTCGGTTACATAAAAACAAAAGATTTCGAGTGATTGTATGAGAAAATACCGATTCATGGAAAGTGCTAGTCATTTATTTGACGTTCAAGACACTATTGAAGACTGACACAAAATCATCGAATTTCGAAGAAATTTATCCTGACAAATCAACCCTTTCCAAAATTATACACTCTTAACATACGAAAAAAATAACGACGTAATAGTTGCATCATTCACTATTATGATATTCAGGTTCGTTGTTGCAGCTTATGTACACTTCGGATCTTGAACTATTTCTTACCTTTTTCACTTACTGGCCTGATTGCAAATTGGCTAGCGCTATGGTCTGTGTTGCTTCATGTTCGAATCCTGGCGGTGTCAGGGATGTTTACTAGTGGTTCGGAATCCACGTTAAACTGTAGGTCGCGGTTTAATTAGCCTAAAGTGTGCACAAAATGAGTATAGAATGATAAACCAAACCATTCTTCCCTTTTTTCCAATTTTGAAGCCACTGAATGTGAGACATTATTTTCTGTGTAGGGAAAATTATGATTTATTATATTATTTGATAGTGTTTCTATGAAAATTACGTGTAGCAAATGATGTTCCGAATTTTTATGCAAACTAATTGTGTTTCTAATTGATGAGTATCTGTATATAAACACATGGCAAAATGCACTTATTTGTGTGTAACCAGAAGATTTCAAATCATATTTTGCAAAATTCTGATGTTTCGTTGAGAACTCTTTGTTGAGAGATCCACGAACTCTTGTTTATTCAAATTTGCATGTAGTAATATCACTTACATCGTGTTTCATAAAATAGTTTTACTAATATTTGATTTTTTTTGTGACGGGAACTGTTTTTACTAAGTATTTTGATACTCACAGAGGAAATTTTAATTGGCTAATTTGAAGACGGCTAGTCTGTGCTTATTAGAAATAAACACCCATGCACTTATAAAGCGGCAGAACAATATATTATAAAAGAACATTTAATAAACTCACTACATGGCTAACTTATAGTACTGTAATAACAATCGCAGCTAGTATGCAGGAACTCCAAGATATTAAAACAAATGGTAGTCTGACGGTGCGGGTTTAGGATACTACGGTAGATAAATTTAAGCTTATCAGGGAAGTTTTCATAATTTTTGATGAATTCCTGTGTGGTGAATGCATTATATGATGGAACACAATACAAATTACTATTTATAAATTCTGGTCAATAGAAAAAAGAGCGATCTCGTAGTGTCAAAGTGTCTTGAATTGAATTTCATCGTTAAATTTTCCAGTTTGTCAAATTATGGATAAAAGCTTTAATTATCCATAATTTAACGAAGTGGCAGCAGCTTAAAGTAAACAATTATTTTTAATATCCCCATAATTACTGTATTTGAATCAATCTTTTTTCCGACAATTTACAAAACTTCATTTTACTTCAGCAGCAATCTTTTTCAAGCATTATTATGGCAAGTAGTTTTTTTCCCACATTTATAATGTGCAGTTTAAGAAATAGTTAGATGACATTTCGTAATAACGTTTCAGGAAGGAAACTCAATCCATTAAATTTTTCAGTCACATTGCTGAATCAAATGACAATAAAACTAGTAATTAATATAAATCTTCTCTAATATTTCTTTTAAGATACATCCTTTCTTCACGATTTATTTGTTGTACATAAATAAAAATCTTATATGGCTGCAGCTGACGTACAGAGAATCTCGGGTACAGTCACCCGTAGTAGCCTATGCTTTTAGAAAGGAGATTCAATAGTAATTGCGATAATCCGTGTAAGTGTCACGAACAGACAATCATAGTGTCTCGTCAGGCTGCGTGAAAAGTACCGAGGTTTCTCACATACGATAAGCACATTCAGAGAAGTTACCTTTAGCTATATTATTGGAAGACGGTCTTTTCTCCATTATATTTCGATGGAGCAATCGATGTTTACATAAGTGGAACACAAGCCCAACGATATACAAAAAAAAAAAAAAAAAAAAAACCCACTGCACCATTTTAATCATTTCACATATAATTACAATTAAAAGTTTGAGGAAATTATTATAAGTTATCATAATGGTTTGACATTGCGTAAAAAAACAGAGTTACTGCCATGTAAGCACAGATGAAAAAGTCGAAGCGGCTAAATAATAGAGAGTTTTTGCATACCGTATTTTGGACGTCCGTTAGCTTTTTCTCCCTAGCGCGCATGCTCATAGGAAACATTATTACAGATACGCATGCGCAATTTCCTATGAGCATGCGCGCTAGGGCGAAAAAGCTAACGGACGTCCGAAATACGGTATGCAAAAACTCTCTAATACTCACCAAGTTCGCAATACTCTCCAGCGCTGCCAGATGGACATAGGCAGGAAAATCTACTCTCTGGTAAAGAGATACATGTAGCACCATATGAACAGGGTTCGGAAGCACATGGATCCAATTGAATTTCGCAATGTCGACCTGTAGAAAAAAAGCATGCATATAAAAATATAATAAGGAATTTTATAAATGCACTACTTTTAAACGGTTTCCTTTTTTTATATAACATAGTTATTTTTATATCGTGTTCTCAAATTATGCTTAATTTTTTTTATTGAGTTTGAATTTTTTTTAATTCTATATTAATTATAAAAAATATATTAAATTATAAATTATATTTTTAAATTCTACATTAATTTTAAAATCATGTGCAACAGATGAATTTCAAATTTTATTTTGATGTATAAAATATGTCATTCCCTTTCACTCTACTATTTAAATTTAAAGAGCTTTAGTGGTATTATTAAAAAAAACTAGTAGTAGAAAGCATTTTAAAAAATAGAATATTATTAACGGAGTATTAATAAGAAAAATGACTAGTAATATATTAGAAAAAATATGGCAAAAAGCAATAGAAAAATTATAGAATATCTTCACAATAGAATATTAAAAAGTAATGAATATTTTAAAGCAAAAGACGATTAGAAGAATATACAATTGAAGAATAATAAAAATAACTAAAATTAAATTTAAATAAAATCCAAACTAGCAAAAAAAAAAAAAAAAGAGTATATTAATCAATTAATAATAAAATCAATATTGTTTATATACGAAATTCCAATGAAAAAAACACTCCTACTTAGCTATAAAAAATAGGTATATTAATAGGTGCCTAATGCAACTAATTATTACTACGATTATGTGTCTTCTAAATTTACTTATATATATTGCACATATTTTGGGGCACCTAACAGTATTAGACATAGATTTTTATATTATGCCCTTAGTATAATCTATGTTTTCTTTTATCATTGACTATCTTTATAAAGTTGGATTGATTTTAATCATCTACAATTCTTCTGCTGGACTTATGAATGAGGACCAAAATAAGTATATGTGGACTTCAGATGAGAGTCATTTGTCTACTTAGGTAAATTTAAGTATGAAAGAACCCTGCTTCTGCCTATTTTCGATTAAATTTATTAGCAGCATTTTCACAGGACCCTTACAGAACATTTTCAACTGATCAAATATGTTTCCGCTAATGATGAATTCCAACAAAGACCTGCTTCGCTGTTACCAGAGAAGTCACGCTAATCCCTTCGGAAGCCGGAGATTTAAAACAGATTTGGGAAAACGTGACATTCGTGGAGCAAAATCTAGCGACTTAGACCAAAATTGGCCCCCGCAGAACGCATTGACAGCGAAAGGGATTGGGTGACTTAATGCTCAACTTCATTCAGGTGACCGGAAAGCAATTTCATGAGTGATTTCAGCTCTCCGAGTTAATTAAAATTCAGTTCATTCTCAATTCGATTCAGTTCCAACTTTGACGCAAGCATGCCACAGTTGTTTATGTGTTAATCTTAGCTTGCTGTGTACCTGTTCAAATGCACACAGAATTCCCAGAATTATCAAATTATAAAGTTCTTCGATTGCACTTTTCCTCTTCAAATTAATTTACTGTGACTAATATTATATGTAGTAATAAATTATATACACCAATTTGCATAAGAAAAGCCATACTAGTATTCGCAGCATCCAAATTATCATCCCCTTTATCGAACCCCAAATCAAATTGTGTAGCAAAGCCATTCTCTGTATAAAACCCTGAAGTGTCTTAAGTGCATGCCCTTCATTAAAAAAAACATTGTTCAACATCCAAAGTGCGCTTAAATTGCAGTACGAAACTAAAAGTCAATCGACAAATACAAATATCAAAAAGCATACAATAGACATATTGTATGCCTTTTAATTATTGACATTCAACTTTTATTTTTGATAATAGTGTGCATAAAACATTTTATTTGTATTCCTTACTATAGATATCTAAACTTTTATATGGATAATTTCATAGCGTGTTTAATAATTATGCGAACAAGTAATTAAAATTCATATAAATTGTTATTTTTTTGGAAATTTACGAAATCAGATTTAGACATTTTGTTATGTGGTAATGGTTTCTTTATTCTTTGCTAATGTACATAAGCGTCTCTCATGAACAGTCAAAGTGGCCTGATGGTCAAATGGCTAGCTCTCTGGCCTTTGGTACCACAGAATTCAGTTTCGAATCCTGGTGGTGGCAAGGATGTTTGTTAGCGGCTCGGAATCCACGTGAAACTGTAGGTCCCGGTTTAATTAGCCTAAAGTGTGCACAAAATGATCGTAGAGCGACAAATCAAACAAAACCTAGACTTTAGACCAAACTAGTGCCTTCTTTGCATAAAGAGAAACCGAGGGTATTATTCGGAATAAGTCAGTCTACAAAGTATCGGCGACTATCTAAGAAATTTCATCATAGGTACCATTGCTTGCGCGAGACTGATTTTTCACTTTGCTGAAAGTCGAACTGGCGTAAAAGTTAGAATGATGTCCTTACAAAAAAAACAAAAACAAAGCAGGTTCGAATCTCATCCTTGTCTTTGTTCATTCTACTGCCTCGATGTGTAACTAAATTATATTATATTTTAGTGAATTATAGCAAGGATTTATTTTAAGTTCTCAACCCCTTTTTATAAAAATCAAAAAAAAATATTTTTTAAATATTGTCTATTTTTTAAATTTCTTTTGTATTTTTATTTGTCAAATTATTTTGATTGGTCGATTTTTTTTGAATGAGGGGTGGGCAGCCGACCAAAAAATTTCGAAAAACAACTGTTCACTCTTGAATCGAATTTTTTTATATCGAATCATTATTCTTTATCGTAATTTTATATTCTATTATCTTTACTTATTCGCTTAAAAATATGTCAAATTCAATAACTATTATTGAATTTATATATATCAAAACAGGTTTTGTATAACAAAGTATATTGCAGTAACTGAAAAAAAATATTGTACTTTCCGAAACATATGTCCCAGAAACATAACAGTATTAAATTAATATGCACCAAAGTATCATAGGATTGGTTAAGACAAGCAAAAGAAAATTGTACATTTAAATCGCTTGGATGCATTTTTTTTTGTAAGAAATTAAATCTATTTTTTGTTCTTAATAATAGAACAGTTTCTACAAGATCTTCTGTCATCCAAGATATTTTTTTATAAGCCATGCATATCAATGGGTACATACTTGTAAAATGCTGAGAATAGTATATCAATGATAACTAGGTTTACTAATTAAGTTATCTTTGCTACTGGGTTGTACTTTACGCTTGATTTTTGCTACGGGTTCTATTATTAAAGGATACAATTGAATTTCTTCCGCACCATTCATTTTTAATATTAATTCGTAGAATTTCGGAGAAATAAAAATTGTTTTTATAAAAGAAATAGCAGTCGATTTAAAAATCCAACTCCAACAATTTCACCTTCGTTTTTTTATACATGATTTTTTTAATGTTTGCCCACAAATATATTGGATTCAAACAAGCTTATACATTTTAACGTTTTATTCAGTAATAATATATCTAATTTTTGACCAAATTTTAAAATAAAAGTTATTTGGAAATAAAAACAATCAATAAATAAATACCATATATGTATAGATCTTAAATACACCCTAGCATATTTTAGGAAAAGTACGATCTTCTAGCTTGCAATAAATTAGAAACTATTATATAAAATGTATTTAATATTTAAACATTTGTAGTATCGTATTACAGGTTTTAATTGTTATTTAAAGTTTAAAAATCTTTTAAAAAAATTATACGGTACATACGTGTTTGAAGGAAAAATTACCATATTATATTGCATAAGCCGGGAAAACAAAGACTGATATCAGTCTGAAGATTCTTCTTTTAAACTAATAATAGATTCGCCACACAATTTTCTATATTACTTCAATCACTTTACTAAAGTTTCCATTAAACCATATTCTCCAATTCAAAATAAGATTTCAAATGCAAAAACAGAATGCATAGAGAGAGGCGATACCACTATGCAAATCATCGAACACGTTCGCATTGAACATCAACTCGAACGTGCTTATGAACACGATAACAAGATGAAGTCGCACCAAAGTTGGATTAAAGGCCCCTGCTAATGATAACTACACTGGTCACTGTTCTAATTAATTCAGCGCTCTGAAGCTTGCAACTGTTCCAGCGGGAAGTGCGGAGTATCATTGGATGCTTCAGTCAAGGATCTCATAATGAATGGTGGTGTTTTATCGGATAACAACGCATAAATCATATCAGACAGTTCTGGAACGAGACAGTGTGCCACCATGCAAATAACAACATTTAATGCGGTTGAGGAAATCTGTGTATCTAAGCTGGCTCTCGTGAAATAATTCACGTTAATTTCCCGAAATGAGCGCAACTTATAAATGTGCTTCATTACTGAGGATGTGGCACTATTCAAAGTAATTATTTCTTTCAGATAATGGTAGAATGGCAGGTCATGGTAAACTATTGCCAAAGTTACACATTTTTACAAATTTGCTTGATCATTAAAGGATTGGAACTAGTCGAAAGAATTATTTCTTGAAGTAATATTGATGGTATATTGTGCTGTAACGAAATTTCAACCTCAGATAAATATTTTTACAAATTTGTTTCGTTATTAAAGACATGCTACAATTCGAAAGATTTATTTGAAACAATGGTGGAATAAAATATAGTGATGACCTTTGGCCACAGATATATTTACAAATTTGTTTTGTTATTAAAGATATGTTATTTTATTCCACTATTATCTCAAATAACTATTTCAAACGGCATATCTTTAATAACGAAACAAATTTGTGAATATATTTATCTGTGTCCAAAGGTCATTACTGTATTTTATTCCACTATTATCTCAAATAACTATCTTTGGTCACAGATAAATATTTTTACAAATTTGTTTATAAAGACCTGTAAAAATTCGAAAGATTTGAGATAATCGTGGAATAAAATATAGTAATGACCTTTGAACGGAGTGGACCTTTGTCCACAGATATTTTTTATATTAAAGACTATGTATAATCACTTTGAGATAATATTAATGGAATAACTCGATACATGGATAATTATTTTTACAAATTTGTTTCATTACTAATGATATGACACTATCTGAAATATGTATTTCTTTGAGATAATATTAACATAATAACTTGTCGTTAAGAACTTTACCTACAGATAAATATTTTTACACACTCGTTTTATTACCAAATTCTGTCAGAATAAGATTATTTATTTTGAATCGAATCAGATAAAATATTTATCTGACTCGATTCAAAATAAATAATTATCTAAAAAAATAGTAGAATAAAATATCGTAATAAATCTATCACTCAGAAAAATATTTTTATACATACATTTCATTATTAAATGCCTAATACTACTTGAAATAATTTTTTCTTTGAGATAATAATTAACTTTCACTCTCAGACAAATACTTTTGCTAGTTCTTGTTATTTTAAATGCAAATAATGATTAATATTTTCGTTGCATGGATTAAAGAAAAACAGCATCATAAAAGGAACCAAATCATCGATTTTTTTAAAAACACAGGACGTTCCAGATGATATTCCATAAATATTTTGTATCAAGTTTTCAAAATTTTTACATTTATACCTTTACATAATTTGTTCATTAATTTATTTAAGAACTTAAAAAACTTTTATACTTACTTATATTAAATAAAATAAATTGCATGCAAAATAACTATTAAAAATATGCAACAAAACAAACTTAAAGCATTTTCCTGATTTGTTTTTATGGAAATTAATTTACAGGCTTTTAAAATATTAAACATTATGGCTTTTTATATTGTTATAATTATCATAAATATGCTACAGTAAATTAAAACACAAATGAAAAATTTATATTACCAGAAAAGCTAGCAGAACATTTACAAGAATACCCTTGATTATCAGTTACAATGCAAGAAGCTCCATTCAGGCAAGGCATGCTGCTACAACTGTCATCATTGCATTCACCTATATAAAAATTAAATATATAATTGCTATTATGTTATATAAGATATTAAAATATATTTTTAAAATTCTACGTGGCGTATATCAGTCATTTGGTTATAAAATTAAACACAATAGAAACAATTTTTCATTAATTGTTTTTCATACTATACTTACTATTTTGAAATTTATTTTTCATGTAATCATCATTCGCACGTAAGCACTTTTTATATCTCACTTTTGATAATTAGGAACTTTTTGATAATCATCGTGTCTTAGATGTTGTACATAGAGTTTCAAAACCTGGGCATAATAATTTTAACATTTCACTCTAAGTAAAATATTGGAAAGCAAGACACATTTTTAGAGGAAAAACATGGAAATAATTGAGTACATGGTCAAATATAAACAGTTCTGATGGAAAACTGGGAATCTTTCGAGGACAGATGTCAACTATATACTTGCTGTACATTTGTATTGATATAAATGCTGTATAATTTTGGCTATTACAGGCCCATATATGGCCCACAATTTTCGACAAATATCTGCAGCATTATGGTCTTCAGCATTTTGCACCAAATGTGGGGCGAATCATAGAATGAGTAGATACGGTGCCACACCAAGGCCAATGTCATTGAGATAACGATTGAACCTAACTGACAAATGAAGATCTAACCAATTTAAATAAACTTTTTGATAAAATATTTTATTAAAAGGAATTTTTCAATAGAATTTCCATTTTGTTATTAATTATAAAGTTTATTAAACAATTTAGTTAAAAATAACGTAGTTTTAAAGATTATAATAATAGAATCATCAAAATTATTTTTAAACTTACTTGTGTCAACTGCCTTTAAGACTCTACTTCCTGGATACTTCAAGTCAATGTACTGACGCCCTATTTTAAAATGTCTGATGCATCCGTTGAAGCCATCTGACACTCCAATATTATCAAAAACTCTGAAAGAAAATATTTTTTTAATGTTGTATTTCTTAGTAGAATCTTCTTTTTTTCTGTACGATAAGCAAAATATATTTTAAATTTGCCGAATGATTTTTTTATTATCTGATATAATTTGGTAAAATTTTAAGATTACTTTAATCGATTCGTGCCATATTGAATTTCGCAAATATGAAAATAACTGAAAGATTGTTTTTAAAGTTCATTGTTCTATCATGTTTTGTAGACTTCAAAAATAATATTAACCATATATACTGTAATCTCCCAAAACATTAAAATCGTTCATTTATTACGTTGATGATCTGCAAGACTAATTAAATAGGAAGAATGAGCCTAAATAAATACCAGGCCAGTTAAGCAGTATCTCATGCACCTCTCCCCACCTGGATAAAGGTGATGATTTAACAGACTTCAACAATAAACAGAATACAAAGCTAGATAGCAAATTAAAAAATTTGAGTTGTCAGTCATATACACTCAAGAGCCAAAACATTATGACCAGCTGTCAATAACGAGTTGGCCCACCTTTGGCGCTCAACACAGCTTCAACTCGCCTTGGTATGGATTAATACCACCACTTAATACCAGTTAAATACCACTTCCACCTGATCACGTGCCTTCCACGTCCTCCAGGCGAGTTCATTGCAAAATGTAGGGGTGGTCATAATGTTTTGGCTCTTGAGTGCATGAAATGAAGCAGCTAGCACGTATAAGTGGATAAATAAAAATCCAGTGGAAGACAATGCGTTGTTATGGCAAAAGCCCCTGATTGTATATGTGAACAAAGGCTTGCTTATTTGTGGATATAAACTAGCCTTAGAGTATACTATAAAATATATTGAATGAGCGAATATGCCCCGACACACAGTTCATTATAAAATTTTGTCTGGGGAGCTGCAAAGTTTGTTCTGCGTTAATTGTGATTTATCGATATATACGTTTGCTGCGCTGTAATCATACCCAATGACTTAAGGGCTGAGGAATGGAAGAATGCCATATGTCTCCTTTTAAATTATGGGGACTGACGAATTCAACGTTTTTTCTTGTAGGAAACAACGATTATAAGTATTTGCATTATAATAACAGAATTTCCCAGAACTAAGTTGACTCATATTGTTTTGAAATTTTAGTGAAATATACAATAAACAGAATACAATATTTCATTGCGATGACGGTTTAATACGCAACGAATGGCCTATTATATAGTATTGCAATGATGTTGTAATATACTATTAACAGCCTAATATATCGCATTGCGATAACGGTGTGATATATAATAACAAGCCTATTATGTCACATTGTAATGTTGATGTAATAAACAATGAGCAATCTACTGCAATAAAAATACTCTTTGTCCCAATACCTCATAGCAAATATGGCAAAAATAAATAAAATTCCTCAGCATTAAAACGGGAATTATTGGCGAATGCAGCTGCAAGTTATGCTGTAGCGCAAAATTATGAAACCTTCAATCAAATTCAAAGTTTCATGACATCTGTAATTTTGTTTTGACGAAAACTTTCACTTTTTTGGTAAGCAAAATTATTACGAACTATAATTACATCCGCTGATTGAAATCAGTTGTTTTATTTCAGTGAATATCAATCCATTGTAAAATAAGAAGAAAAAAAAAGAGTTTTCAAGTAAAAAATTGAGTTAAGATTGATCAAGTTCGTGATGCATCAAAAGAAAAATTGAAAGGTGCAGAAAGTTTCAATTACATTATTTGCGAAACAGAAACGTAGATAATGTAATTGCACTAAGTTAATATAGCTTTGAACTAAGTAACATTACATAGTAACTTACTGTTGTATAGATCCTGGTACATAACCAATGTATAAATGTTCACCGAGGTCTAAGAAATTCTTCGGGCCTTTGCTGTGTCCTGTAGTCTCGTCTTGTCCATCCACAGAAAGCATGCCATCTCTCTGGTATCTTTTTGCTATTATTCTGTGAAATCTGCCAAGCTGAAGTCTCTGAGACGATCGCAAAACCACAACTCCGCTACCTAAATCGTATCTAAAATTTAAAAAAAAAAAAAACATGAAAATTAATTGCAAAAGAAAAATAACATTATAAACTTTTGATTTTGGCGTATTTTTTTATTTTTGCTACAAAAAAATATGCCCGCATAATTATTTTTTTCATTTAAAATAATAATCCAAAAGTTAGGAATAGAAAAAATATCGCCACGGCGACTAATTTTTTGCGCTTTCCGTTTACCACATCATTTTCTAAATGATTATTCGTTTATTATTTACAACGCTTTGTACTGCTTTTGTTGGCTAGTTGAGCTGATTAATTTTCTTCTTTTTGAAACTTCTGAAATACGTATACATATTCCCTTTTTTATACATAATAAAAACATAACATAATATAATATAGTTTAAAGCAAATAAATAATTTGTTGCAAAATATTAAATTAATTTAATAAATATTGTAGAAATTGTTTTGATTTTTGCAATCGCCAAGCGTAAGAGTGAGAGTTAAATGGTTTTATTTATGAATTTTTTTCATGTTTACAAATGCTTATTCATATGTTTGTATTGGTGCAGACAAACTTGCATATAGTAATCAACTATTTAGTAACAACTATATCTACTTTGTTGAGCACAAATTTCTAGTTAACAAATTTTTTTGCGCTTTCCGTTTACCACATCATTTTCTGAAGGATTATTCGTTTATTATTTGCAATGCTTTGTATTGATTTTGTTGGCTTGTAATGCTGATTAATTCTCTTTTTTTTAAACTTCTGAAATATGTATACATATTTCCTTACTATATTACTTCCCTTAGGTATACATATTCTCTTACTGATATGGTTACTGTAGCAAGGCTAGCAAGTTATTGACAAATAATTTGAATGTCTGCAGTAAAACGCAAAATTTTAACTAAAACATTTATATAAATTTTATTCAAATTAAAGCCGGATTATGTACCTTGTAATTAAAATTAATTTATTATTTTTTTAAGTCGGGTACACGTTAAGAAGAGCCTCCCGAAAAGCATTGGCGATATGTATTATTGTATTACTTCCCTTTTGTATACATATTCCCTTACTGAATATATATATATATATATATATATATATATATATATATCCCCTTACTGATATGTTTACCGTAGCAAGGCTAGCAAGTTATTGACGAATGATCTGAATTTATCTGTAGTAAAACACAAAATTTGAATTAAAACATCTATATATATTTTATTCAAATTAAAGTTGGATTATGTACCATGTAATTACAATTACTTTTTATGTAAATCGTCTACATGTTGAAAAGAGCCATCCGAAAAGCATTGACGGTATGCAGTCCGATGGTCTGAACTCTAGAAGGTGGAAGAAACAGGAGAATTCAATTAACGAAGGAGGCCTCCTTACTTGAATTCGACGAATCCATCCTTAATGGCGAGGGAGACATAATCTCCTTTTCCCGAAGCCGTCTGTCCGTTGTAGAGGATAATGCCGTCGTTGGCCAGGGTGCGAACCTCCAGCTCGATGGCGAGGCGGCTGTAAGCCTCCAGTTTGGACAGCTCCAGGTAAGACCTTCCCGCGAACAGAGGCATTCCGATTACATTGGCTGCGGGAAGAATGGCTTAGGATTAGGACCCTTTTGTTGTGGACTAAAGGAGGAGACAATGTAGTTATTTCATTTAGGACAAATGGCGCAGAATTAAAGAATCCAGGCTATTCGAAGGAACACGAAAGAAGAAAATAAGGGGTAATTATGTTTACCAGTGAGATTTTTGGAACTGCATCTAACCATTGTACATTATTTTCTGTTTTGGCTTTTCTATAACCATTTGAAACAAATATGTGATTTTCCTGTTAGATGGTTACTAATTCGCGTATTTATTCTTTTTCAATGCCAATATTTTGTTATCATAATTAATGTCTAGATGAATACATTTTATTAGGTTTAGGTTCTAATGAGTCAGGATTACCACAAGAAATGACAAATCTGAAATTAAAGTAAAACAATAAATCCACTGTATTCAATATAAGTGTATGTTATATAGCCCCCACCGAATTTCCAGCAAAACTGCAATATAAAATTTGCTGTGAAAACCTATCTTGCACTTTAGTATGTATTTTGATTCCATCTTTCAGAAATGTATACTTATTTCAGAGATAGAAAAGCAAACTTTGTCTACAAAATTCTCTGTAGTCTCTCTCAGGTAATATGAAAATTTCAAAAGGATGGCATTAAATTTTCGGAATTGTAGAATACAATTGATTTATAAACAAGGTCTCCTAAAAAGACTGACGTTTTACAATAATAATATTAATAATCACAAGAAAGCAATGAAGCTTAAAAACAATCCTTATACGAAATTTATTTTGTTTATATTATAACAATAACTTATTGTAATTTTGATATAATTATTATTGTATTGGTTTTTGAAAGCTGGATGTTACACTTAGGATATAATTCATTCATTAAAACAAATATGTATCAGAATCAGAGTTTACCCACAGTGCACCAAGGAAGAAGGAGAGTTCCACAATTTGGAGCGAACATTCCCAATTATACCTTGCGAATGATTTGCATTCTTATACCATTGTTCTTAAACATAGAGGAAATATTTTTCTGTTTATGGATTTTGCGTGCAGATTCATATCAGCACTTTTTAAAGCTTAACTTTGATCTCTATCCCGAAGACATTTGAGAATCTGTGGTCACATCATTCATCGAAGAGAGGTTAACATAATTTGCATTAAATATATTTAATGATAATATGTTTTGACGTAAATTAACTATTCTATTATTTCAATCTATTATATTTTTATAGTTTTAGATTTGTAAAACGCGCAACTATAAATAATATCTCTTTGTTATTTTTAACCCAATGTTGTTTTGAAATCACATACTTAATTATAGTCACACGTGGTTCCAAATAATATAATAATTTTTTTAATTACTATGTTTAACTATATTCATATGACAGTAATTCTGTCCTGTATCTGTTATATGGTGATGATTTTATTAATTGCTTTTAACTACCACTCTGAATCTAAGTGTTGTTCCTTGAATGTTATTGTATTGCAAAATTAAACTATATTGTTATTTAAATCAAAATAATTGTATTTTTTATCTAATACGGTACATTTCTCTTATAAATTGTAAGCCGTGTGGGATTAGGCAATATACACTCAAGAGCCAAAACATTATGACCATCCCTACATTTTGCAATGAACTCGCCTGGATGACGTGGAAGGCACGTGATCAGGTGGAAGTGGTATTTAACTGCTGCTGGAGAGTCTGAAGAATCATTCTTTCACTTACTTCTGTGTGTGATGGGAAAGGCTGCAGATCTAAGCGACTTTATTAGAGGGCAGATTGTAATGGCTCGAAGGCTCGGAACAAGTATTTCCGAAACTGCACGACTCGTGGGTTGTTCGCGATCTACAGTTGTTAGTACTTATGCAAAGTGGATGAATGACGGTGAAACCAGCAGTAGACGACATGGCGTTGGACGTCCACACGCTATCAAAGAAAAAGGTCGTCGGAGACTGTCTCGCATGGTGAAGCAAAACTGGAGCCAGACAGTGGCTCAGCTGACAACCCAATACAATGCAGGACCAAGTAGAATAGTATCGGAGCACACTGTTCAGCGGACACTGTTGGATATGTGGCTACGCAGCTAACGTCCCACTCGTGTGCTTTTGCTGACCAAGCGTCATCGCCAACTGCACCTGCGCTGGGCCCGGGAAGATCGTGACTGGTCCATGGATCAGTGGGAGAGAGTTGCCTGTTCAGATGAATCACGGTTTTTCATTCATCACGTCGATGGCCATGTCAGGATACGCGTCTTCCAGGCGAACAGTTGCTCTCTCAATGTACAGTAGGTCATACGCTGGCCGGTGGTGGCGGTATTATGCTTTGTGGGACATTCTCTTGGGCATCTCTGGGACCCGTGGTTGTGGTAGAGCAGACCATGAAAGATACAGGGTATCTGAACATCATTGCGGACCAGTTGCACTCTTACATGGCCTCTGTTTTTCCAACTGGAAATGGAATGTTCCAACAGGACAACGCCCCTTGTCACAAGGCTAAAATTGTGTTGGAGTGGTTTCAGGAACATGATGCTGAATTCCAGTTAATGTCCTGGCAGCCTAACTCGCCGGATCGCAATCCGATAGAACACATTTGGGATGTCCTGGGACGGCAGCTCAGAGTTCAAAGACCACCAATTCGCAATATCTCGGATTTGCGTGACCGTTGCTTAAACATCTGGCACAATCTGTCTCCGGCCATCTATCAAGGACTTGTGGCATCCATGCCAATGCGGGTTGAAGCTATGTTGCGCGCCAAAGGTGGGCCAACTCGTTATTGACAGGTGGTTATAATGTTTTGGCTCTTGAGTGTATATTTTTGATATATATATTATTTAGGGGATATAATATTATTAATGATTATTACGATATTTTAGTATTTTTGACGAATTGGGAGATAACAAAGAAATTTTTTTTAGTTTGTGTATTATTAATTCTAAACAAAAACGCAGAACTCCCAGCAAAAAGAAGAATTGATGATGATTTTCAAGCCGTATGTAAGCGACATACGACAAGCGTATGTCTTTCAATGACAGTCTAGTAAGTGTCTGCAGTATTTTCCCCCAATATTCCATTTTTCGACTGTCGACAGGACATGATTTTCTTAATAAACACTTAAACGACATTGGTGTAGCTACTAATGATGTCCATACTCTGTGCTCGTCGGGTGAAGCCATAGACTTTTTACATTTGACAACATGCACTGCACTTGATTTTATGACTTTTAATTCTGACAACTATACCAAGGCTAAATTTTATTGGGCTGCTAGAGTTCTGATAACGGAGATCGCTACAGTTTGATGTAGGAAAAAAAAAGAAAAAGTTATATTCCATTCAATTTGCAACGATGAGATAATTACCCATAGAAGTCATGTGTCGCATGCTGTCCAATCATGGTGACATATGCTCTATGTGACATACATTGACATAGTAAAGGTATACGGTCTAAAATGCAAATAAATAAGACAAAGTAATTAAAACCAGGATACCAGTGGCTGGCGTTGTGAAGTCCAGAGCAGACTTGGGTGTCTTGAGCAGATTTTCCAGGGGCTCCTCCGTTATCTCCCTCACAATTTTCGTCTCGGCGGGCGTGCTGGGTCTCGGGGTCGTCGCTGCAGTCGATCTCATTGTAGTCGAGGGGGGAGCAGTGGGCAGGCTGACATTAACTGCAAGCAAGACAGAAAGTTATGGGTATAATTGGATCATTACCGCCCCCGTCTCGGCATTCCCTAAATCGCGCATAATTTAATGCACCTGTGCTCGGATGCCTCTGTCCAAGAGATTCACTAATGTTAGTATTGAGGCACAAATTGTGCACGGCCCACAAAGGATACGAAACAGTGTTTCAGTTTATCACGCTTTGTTTTCAAATGGGGGACAACAATGTAGGTCAGAATTACCTAAACTTTATTTAGGATTTATGAGATATTCCCCCATAAAATAAGATCTTTTTTATAATACATATAAAAGGCTTCAGTTTTAATGTAAATAAGAGTTTAAGTTGCTTTTAAACTTTTATTTACACAAAACTGAACTGTTGTAAATAATAAGCAAATAATTAGTAAGATAGTATATAATATTTTTAATGACTTCGTTTCTGTATTGTATTCAGGATTTTGAAAGACAACAAATTTCCCTAATGTTAGTAAGTATGAATTGTGCATAATACACGTAGCATCAGAGTTTCAGTTATCATGCACGTTTGATTTCTTTTTAAATGTAGGCCAACAATATGTAGGTCAGCATTCTTAAAACCTATTTTATGGGGGAATATTTCATAAATCTTGAAATCTTATATAAAGATATTTTTTTTATAATACATAGAAAGGGTTTCAGTTTTTATGAATTTTATTGTAAATAAGAGTTTAATTTGCTTTTAAAGAATTATTTCAAACTATATTTACACAAAACTGAACTGATGTAAGCAAATAATTAATAAAATAATAAATAACATTTTTAATGACTTCGTATTATTGGGTCTTTGAAAGACAACTAATTTCATTAACGTTAGTATTAAGGCATGAAAAGGGCATAATGCATGCAGCCTATAAAAGGGCACGAAGTAGTATTTCAGTCATCATACAAAGCTTTGTTTTTATATGTGGATCAGCACTATGTAGATTTTCGTTTAAATTAGATTCGCTGTAGATTTTCGTTTAAATTAGATTCGCTGTAGATTTTCGTTTAAATTAGATTCTAGATTTTAAATTAGATTCGCTGTAGATTTAGACTACTTTCTAAATGCTAAATTTTAAGTGAAGATTTGATATTGTAACATTGATATGTTTTGAGTTGTTTAGTTTTCGGTTTTGAATTCGCTGTTTTTGAGCCATTGAGAGACCAGGAATTTCACTAATGTTAGTATTATTGCATGAATTGTGCATGATATACATATCCTACAAAAGGACAAGAAACGGCGCTTTAGTTATCAAGCACATATAGTTTTTGTTTCTAAATGTGGGTCTGCAATATGTAGATCAGCGTTTCTTAAAATTATTATACCATAGAAAATATTCTAAATGCTAAAATCTAAGTGAAGATTTAATTTTATAACATACAAAAGTTTTGATTTTCTTTAGGTTTAATAACAAAGAATATAAATATGAAGCTATAAGTGCTTAATAAATTAATTAGTTTTATTTATACTCAATCGAACTATCGAAAATGTTGAACAATAACAAAAAAATAAATAATCGACGGATTTTTTAATGTCCTCGTTATTTTTAGATCTTTAAATGAAATTTTTTTTTGTTAGACACAATTATTAAAAAGCTTAATTATCACATGTGGTACATCATTAAATCAGTTTACTCTATTTTTTTTCCGAGCTGTAATATGAAAATTCTGCCTTGCCAAAGTTGTTGTTGCAACAGGAAATGAAATCTGAATTAATAACTTTAATATTTTGGGTTTGCTGTCTGATAATCGAATACCAATATTATTTTATCTGAGATGAATGTGAATTTAACTATTTTATCTAAAGTGTTTATAAAAATTAATTTTCAAAATTATAAGAAAAATATAAAAGTCACAATAACTTCAATAATTCTAATTATATTCTGAAAAATTAATTTAAAATATGAAGGAAAATGTTCTTGAATTTTGATTTAAAAAAGTGAAATTAAGACCTGTTAATGATTTCTTATTAAAAAAAATAAATTATAGAAGTGAATTTACTGGTCTTAATTTCATTATCCATAGTAATGTGAGTTCTTTTAATGCCGAATTCAAGAACAAATTCATTACAAAGATAAAAAGATATGCGAAGAATAATAGAGTCAAGAAATATATCTTGATGAAAATGCCAATCACATGATTTCTCAAAACCATTTCAGTAAATGCTTGTGACAGTTTCACGTAGATAGAATTATCATAATGTATTTTTTATTACTAAATACATCTCTTACCTTTGAAGTAGTAGGGCCCTAAAAATTAAAAATAAAAAAAAACTAATTCCATAGAGCATGAATATTGATCCTGACTACTAACGATAATGCGAAATTTTGCGAGAATCTCTATTGCTAATTTTTTCCCTATGAATTACAGATTTTCTCTAATTAAGACTTTGTATTGGTCATTTTAAAGTAAATGATATTCGATTAAAAATAGTTTTGATAAGCAAATCTTAGCAAAAGAAATTTAGATGTTTTTCGGAACTGGCATTTATTAGAAAGAAATAAAATTAACTCAATAAAATTAATTTAATAAAAAAATATGCAAACCTACTACAGACTTAAGTTTCAAAAAACTATAATTATGTTTTAAGGCAAGCAATAAATTTATGGGGAAATTAAAGCATACTTCAGCATATATAGTCGAAACTTTATTTAACTTTGTAGGAAAAGGAAGGGTTAAATTTTCTTCATTTTATTCCTAAACCCTCACCCAAACTTCAAAGCAAATGTACTAAGCGAAAATGTTTCTCTCAAGTGTGAATGGAACTCAAAAGTTTGTCCTCTCCAAGATTCAAAGCAGCTGTGAGAGAGAAATTCTCAAATTCATTTCATAAATCCACTCTAACATTCCAAACCTCACCTATATATCACCAAATCTTCAATTTCATCGATTTGATGTGCACAACTTATTAACCTATTTGTACAAAATTATTCATTTCTCGGTTTTTTTTTTTATATTATTACTTTTACGCCTCTTAATATCTCTTTAAAAGGAACTAAATTTCCTACTTTCCTCAAGGTTTTTTACTTGGTCTAATGATTTTATTCATTATTTTAATGATTTTCCACCTAATAATTGTCATTTAGCCACATATGCTGATGCTGTTGCAATCGCTACTACACACAAGCAAACTGGCACCATCGTACGTGCACTACAAACTCAATGTTATAAATTAGAAAATTTGTTAAAGAACTTTTTTTCCCCTGATGCAGCTGGTAAACAGTTAGGCAGTTGTCTTTGATGCCTTAAGGCAAGCGCTGCACTGACGTTAATCACTTAGCACTAACCAGGAGGTACGTGTAGCTTGAAGATAATCTTCGGACGCGGAGTAATGCTACCCCCGCAAAGCTCTACGATCATGTTAGGCCAGAACTTACTGTTTAAAGTGGATTCCGAACCACTACAAACATCCATGGCACCGCCGGGACTCGAGCCCGAAATCTGTGGTACAAAGCACCAGAGATCTAGCCACTCGGCTATCAGCCACCTGGTTAGAGAACTAGAGTGTTAAAATTAATCCGGCCAAATACGCTTGCATCCTTTTTACCAAAAAACTAAATGGAAATACTCGAAATGTAATTAACTTCGGCCAGCCCAACCAATGGGTAAATATTTAGAAAGGATTTTAGACGCAAAACTCCTTTTTACATCACACCTAAGATCCACGATTGAAAAAACTGGTGCTGTTAGCAAACAAATTCATTCACTTATCTCTAGTAATAAGTCGACTTCCCATTAAGCACAAAGTTCTGATTTATAAATCTATTCTGAGCCCGATTCTGCTGCATGGCTGCCCAATCTGGACAATATCATGTATTTCAAATCTGAGAAAGCTGTAAGTTTACTAAAATAAACGACTCGGTGATTTCTAAGACTCTCCTTGGTTTGTTCGAAGGAAAATTATTCATAACGACCTGAAAATAGATCCCATCCTAGACTAGTACATTGTATCTTATTGTACCTTGTTACCTTTTTCGAAAATGCCCTCAGTTTCAAAACGTACTAATTCAAGCTATTCCAGGATATGATCTAGCTGAGCAAGCTCACAAAAAAGACCCAGAGCGATACTAATCCAAAAATTCGATTTCGCACCTAAATTCAAACGACGGAGGGTTTGATTAGTTTGATCATGGTTTGTTGCTAGTCTGAGCTGCTACAATAGTTAGAAAAGCGACTGCTAGTCCCCCTCTTCGCGGATGATTCTACGAAAGCTTTCTTCCCCCACCCATTCTACGTTCTGCAAATTTTCGAACTATTATAAATCTGTGACACCATAAGCTTGTTTTATCGTCATAGTCTTAGCTAGAAAATGTTTGTTTTCTAATGCAGCTGTCAAAAGCAAACACGTAGACAGTTGTCTTTGATGCCTTAGGCATCAAAGGCAAGGGCTGCACCGACGTTATTCACTTAGAACTATCTTCAAGCTGCACGCAGCTCCTGGGTAAGCTACGGTTGCTGAGTAACAGTACCCATCAACGCTCTACGATCATGTTAGACCGGGACCTACGGCTTAAAGGGGATTCTGAACCACTACAAACATCCGTGGCGCCGCCGGGACTCAAACCCGAAACCTGTGATACCGAGCTCTAGCCATTCAAGCCCCCAGCTGCAGCAAATGTATTTTTAAATAAAAAAAAACAAAAGTAAGTAAACTCTTAAAATCTTTGTTAACGCAACTTCATTATTTTTTAACATCTTTATTTATTTTCGTGCAGCTTAAATGTTTTTCACATTTTCCTGCTGAATTTTTAAGACGGCACGTACAAAGAACCCCTAATTGTTTCTTTGTACCTTGAAATAAAAATTTTAAAATTTAAATTTTAATTTAATTCTTTCATGTTTAATTAATTAATTTTTAAATCTGTTAAATTTCTAATGCTGCACTAATCATTGTTTTTCTTTGTCACTAAAACTCCATATTTTAAAAGCTATTAAAGTCTAATTGAAAAGGTACGCCTTCAAGAAATGTCCATTGCAAATTGCCAAATTTTATATTATGTTATATAAGGTAGATGCTGGGCAACTTGACCTTACTTACTTTTAGAACAAGATCCTTCAGCAGCCACCTCAATCGGCTTTTGGTACCTGCAACTGAACAGTCGCAGCTGGCATTCCGAGCCGTAGGAGTTTCCGTCCGTACCGCACACAGTGTGGTCTTCGGGAGTCTTCATATCTCTGTCTTCACTGGTGCACTTAAAGTCACAAACGCACTGCACTTCTCCGTGCTTCTCTTTGCACTTGGCCCCGTGGAAGCACTTCAGTTCGTCACAGGAGCCAGTCACAGATTTCGCTATAGAAGCTGCAAAAGAAAGGGATCTAGATGTCACATAAAAAGCACGTAAAGTATCTGATTGCTGTTGCTTTCGAATGTCTTGATACCACCAAATGCAGCGGATTCAGCGATGCCTACTACGATGCATCTACATTTTACCTCCGCAATTTCGTTGGTGCTGTTGTTGTTTCCTGTCCCACTTGGATTCACGGACTTGATCTAAATGTTGCTGTCTACCATGTGGTTTCATGGAAAGAGGGTAAGATGGGAGGTTTCTGTTGTGATGGGACACCTGCAGGTAGCGTCATGGAAACAAGTCAGATTTCTGAGTTTTTACGGAGTAGGGTTTGTCAACCCTACGACCAATGATCTACAATCATATTATACTGGAACCTACGGCTTAAAGTGGTCCACAACTACAAACATCCATGGCACCATCTGGGCTCGAACCCAAATTCTGTGGCACTGAGCGCTTGTCACTCGGCCATTAAGGTCCTACATTTTACCTTCACAATTTTACAACTAACAATATCGGAGATAGCATTTGATGGTTAGAAAAACTGACTTTGTCTTCGTCGAACCGTTTTCTAGCATAACTATAGATCTAATACTCATAAGAAGGTATTTTCATTTACATGAAGAATTGTAAATGTAATCATTAACATCGTAGAGATGCCCCTTAATAAGTGTTGCAAATAAACCAAAAACAGTTTAGTAGGTCAAGTTCTAGTATATAAATTCTTACCATTACGAAACATATGGTAAAACACCAAATTTCGTCAAATTATTCTTTAAATTGAAATAGGAAGTACGTTGGGTTACAGAGCCAACGGATTCGGATTCGAAACTCCATAAGCGAAACTCAGCTGAAAGCTTCCGTGTTTATAACGAGATTGGTTCTGTTTGTCGCTCTACTGTCATTTTATGCACACTTTTGGCTAATTAGACCAGAACCTATAGTTTAATGTGGATTCCGAACCACTAATAAACATCCATGCCGCCGCTACCAAAGGCCAGAGCTCTAATTTATAACGAGATAAGGCATTTTGACATCTTACTTTAGGATAGAGGGACAGGGTGTGAATTACCAACATGCTACACTTGGAGGTGGGAACGATGTGGGTACATTGTAGCATGCTTCTTGTGGTGTATCCTAAGTTACACTGAAGCCGCACCAAAAGATCTCCATCATATGATGGCGATAGGTACGACAAATATGTAGTCCGTTAAGATTTAAGATAATAATGTATTAACCCATACACACTAAATACACGAGGGGGTGTCTCTTTCATTTTATAGTATAACACAACAGGGTAGAAGTATAGCAAGCCATCCGTTGTTGTTGCTGCTACTTCTCCCACTTAGTAGATATCTAATGTAGACCAAGCCCACGAACCAGTATATACTCATGGTTGAAGGGGAAGGAAGCAGCTTCTGTTGTGATGATCACCCGTAGGTAGAAGTCTGAGTTTTGCTCCGTAATGCTCTCACAATCATAGGAGACCGGGACCTACAGCTTAAAGAGGATTCCGAACCATTACAAACATCCATTGCACCACCGGGACTCGTACCCGAAGCCTGTGGTACCGAGCGCTAGCCACTCGACCATTCAGGTCCAGCCATCCGTTGTTCACCATATATAACATGGAATCTGTCGTTCTAGTCGCAAATGACCATAAATAAAAAAGCCTAGCATTCGAAAACGACAATTTTTTTATCTCCTGAAAGGATAATCTATTTATTACTATATTAATTTAAGATAAAAAGGATCCTCAATTAGGATCAGATTTTTATATTCCTATTATTTAATGAAATAATTTTTCTTAAAAAAAGTTGACATATTCTTATATGCTTCATGGTACATAGATGCAGTGCATTAAATATCCAAAAAGCTAAAGAGCTAACCATAAGCTTCAAATTAAATTAACTTGAAATGAAATTTACAATGAAGGAGTAGGATTTTACGATGGTTTAAGAAGCCTTAAAAATCACGCGGCCGTAGTTTCTCAACAAGATAACCATTTTAGTATCCATAATTTTAAAATTAATTATTCAGCCCCAAAAATAATTATGACCTTAAGTTTTAAATATTATTTCAATACATTTAAAAAACATAAAAGTTGAAATATTTGTCACACGTATGTTTGCTGGAAGACACTCTAGCGTGTTGTTTAAATGGACCATTAAATATTTTAAGGATGCAAGATTTTAATGCTTCTAATTTTATTTTGTGCTTATATTTCCATCATAAAAATTGGCTCGACTAATAATCTGCATCCTTAAAGCATGAACAAAATATAAAAATTAACTCATAATAAAATAACTTCAATTTGAAAACCTTTATTTTAATGCACGTTACCAAGTATAACAAAATTAAATTTATAATTTAAATAAAAACAAAATACAATTTAGATTAAAATTAAATTGAGGACTAAAAGTGTGATAAAAAATGCATAGTTTTAAGTTATTTTCAATTATTTAAACTATAGAGTGGGCTGCATATAACATTTATAATCGTGAAATTAAGCTTCAATTAGAACTTATTGAATATATCACTAAGTTTTAATTGAAGCTTAATTTTACAATTGATAGTGACTGAATAGTGATATATTCATTTCATACACTATGTGGAAGAAAGTGATGGGACACGACACTATAACGACATAAACCCATATTTATTAAAATTAATAGGAGGTAGAGCCTCCTTTGGCTGCGATCACAACTACAACCCTTCTGGGCATGCTTTCCACTAAATTAGGCATAGTGGCAAAAAGAATTTCCTTCCAAATGTTTAACAGTAAGTTCCATAGTTCAGGCTTGCTTTTGGGGAGTGGGGTGCAGGCCCTCAACCGACGGTCCAATTCGTCCCAGAGATGTTCAATTGGGTTAAGATAGGGCTCTGTGCCGGCCTCTCCATGCGTTTAACGTTGCTGTTCACATACAAATCAAGAGTCCTCCTTGCAACATGGCATGTTGCGTTGTCGTCTTGATACCAGCAATCATCCATACCGTACGTTGCCCACAAGGTAGGAAGGACATGACTGTCGAGAATATCGCAGTATCTATCGGCATTCATCGCACCATCAACCTTCACCAGTGGGCCAGCCCCATACCAGGAGAAACAGGCTCATACCATCAATCCTCCTAAACCAAACTTTACAGTTGGGACGACACACTCGGGCAAAAGCCGTTCTCCTGGTAAACGCCATACCCAAACACGTACATCGGAATGGTTAATCGTGACTTCTCACTCCAAAGGACGCGTTTCCAGTCATCCAGAGTCCAAGTACGGTGGTCTTTGGCCCATCGAAGGCGCGCTTTCTTGTTGGTTTTCGTAATCAAAGGCTTATGAGCCGCCGAACGTCCAGTGTAACCTAACTTATGGGCCTCGATACCAGGAGTCTTGACCGAAACGGATACACCTGTGGCTTGTTTAAACTCATTAGCGATGTTGTCCATGGATGTTTGACGGTTACTTCGAATTTGCCTGCCAAGCACCCGCCGGTCCTTGCTGGTGAGAACTGCAGGTCGTCCACTTCGGGGTTTGTTTTGACAGTGTCCCTCAGTCTTGTAGCGACACACAACACGTGCTACAGTTGATTTTGAGCAGTTACGGAGACGGGATATCTCCCTAATTGACACCTTGGCAAGATGCAATCCAACCAACACACCTTTCTCGAACTCAGACAACTCTTCCCGTGGCGGCATCTTGACAAAAAACAACTCTAGTTGACTCCGCAGAGTATTTATAGGATATGGCTGACACGTGATACCTATTATTCCGCATGTGTCAGCTGTATTGTCGACTTTTCTACTTTTCGAGGGGTGTCCCGTCACTTTCTTCCAGATAGTGTATTATAAAATATATGCATAAATATTATGCATCGACTCAAAAAATGTTTTATAAGAAGCTTCAAGTTTAGAAATGATATCACTGCCAAAATCAAAATTTATTTTTGTGTCTTAATTCGTATTAGATATTTTGTATCCACTTAGTTTGCTATAACTCAAGGGACGAATTAAGAAAAATCAATCACACTGTTGCGTCTCAGAATTATTCCCCGAAGAGAATTCTCAAGATTTCTGATCTTGTAGGGAACGTCTTGATCGTTAATTGCTTTACGCAATTTGGGTGGCATGCAGAGAAAATAACTGTCAAGTGAATGAACTGAAATTGAATAACTGAATAGAATGTCAAGTGAGAATTTGAATGTTCATTTCCTTTTCACCTTTGGAGCTCATTACAAATTTTAGTCATCTTCATTACTTATTTTTCATTTCTTGATTTTTTTCCACATTAGTTTTTTTTTTCCAGCATGATAAAGTTTCGAGAAATCAACACTCAGTCAGATGTAGGAAATAAACCCAGATACACCCCTTAATCTTTAAGGAACATACGGGAAAAGAAACTTCAATCATAGATCATTTGCCCTTTGAACGAAATTGTAGTCACCAAATGTGTTAATTGAGGAAAAGTAGTTGCTTACGAAATTTGGTAACTTTGATCTGAAGTCATTCATAGCTGCAGCATATATAGAATCGATTTAGAGCTATCTAGCATACCTCTCAAAACACTTGCTACACTGCAACCACATTGTGATTCTGCAATTTGGAAACGAGATGAGAAGAAAAGGAGTTAGATTGAAAGTGCTGTTTTATAGTCAAGGTCCACTTTTTGCCAAGCTGTATGAAACATAGCAAATTTGATTCTAAGAGAATACCAATAACAAAAAAATGTAAAACGCATAAAGATAATGAATCATTACTAGATATCACAAAAATGAAGTGGTTTGTAGTCCCAACGATAAAAAGGAAAACAAGAAGTCAAAATCTAAAAAAGAAGGTATACAACAATGTGAGAAAAAAGAGAAAAAAAAATCAGTCTAGCATTTTAAGTAGCATTGATTGTGAGAATAAAAAATCCTCCTAATTTGAAGATTCATGATTTGGCTGCGGCAATTCTTTTATCGAAAATTACCTTTCTGTCTAAAATGTTGTAGCATAATGTAGATGCATGTTAACTGGTAATGCTTGGTGCAACCTTAAGCAAAGCTGCACTAACTACATATCTGCCGTTCTAGTGACAAATGAAGGCTTTTTCTAAAATGTTGTAGCACAATGTGGATGCAGTGTAGCAGGTCAACTTTCATGTATCCTTTGGTCATTAAAAAGGTCAACTTTGATGCAATCTGGACTTACTATATATCTGCCTCTCTAGTGGAGTTATAGTAGCTACAGGTTAAAATGCATGACATTTGAATAATTACTTAGCACTTAGAATATAAATAAAAGCACTCGCCATCCATGCATCCGTCTGGTCCTAGCACAGTACCAGCAGGGCATATGTTGCATTTCATGCCTTGTATGCCATGCTTGCAAACACAGCGGCCGGTCATTTGCTCGCAGTCGTCTCGAACAGATCCGTACTGGTCACAGTCACAAGCTGCATACAAAATGACATACTAATTATATCTATCTATATTTCTAAACCATCTAGAAATATGGAATTAAAATAATGAATGCTGTGATAATTTATAAAAAGCGCATTGATTTAAAACATTTTTTTTAAAATTTTATTCTGATTTTCTTATTTATAGACATATGAAAATGTTATCTTGATTAAAAATTAAACCAACATTCATACATGAAGTAATAAATTCTTTCATTGACTTATTATTTGTTTGTCCCTAGTTTGAATTCATTTCAAATTTAAAATAGGAATATTGCCCATTAAAATTTACATCATTTTGAATAAAAAATAGGAATACCATACATAAAGCTAGGCAAAATTAGCTACAATTTAAAATAAGAATTTTATACATAAGCTAAGTAATAATACCATTTACAATTTAAAATAAGAATTTTATACATAAATTAGGTAATACTAGTTACAATTTGAAATAAGAATATTTATCATTAAGACAAAATAATTTCGCAACTGACTCTTTTAATACTTACAAATAGCAGCTTAATTTGAAGAGAATTTCAATCAAATTGAAGATAGAAATTTTTCAACTATTTGTTATTATATTTAATTTAGATTTCTTCGAAATGTTTTTTAATGCTGTTGTTTTTACTATCCAAATAATTTGTTTCAATTCGTTGTTCTTGTAAAAAGTAAAGAAACAGTTAAACATGTTTGTCTTCTAAATGAGGGTAAATGAAATTTTTAATTCTTAAATAAAGTAAAACCAAAAACAAAAATAATACCTAAACCACTTATGAAAAACCCTACATGTATTATTAATCATATTATTGACTATCATATCGACTTAATCTTTCAAGCATAATATTAATTGCTTTATGTAAATTTACATAAGATATTGAAACCTTTTGTATTTATTTTGTTAAACAAAAATATGTATAAATTGTGCTTTAATAAAGCAATAATTTTATTGACATAGGTTTTCTAATCTCAGTAATTAAAATTTCTTCATTGCTAAAATTAAAAAAATAAAACTTTGCTAAGAAAAAAAAAATAAAATTACTAATGCTATAATACAGTTGCTTATTTTTTATTGTAATAATCACCTTAGATTATACAATTATGGTAATTTTTATTTAACATCTATCGTTAATATAGCATTATTTTATGTGGTCCGAGTTAAAAGGTTTCACATTTTTTCTTAAAATATAAAACAATTTAAACTTTAAGTAGGAAAGTAAGGGTGAATTTTTATTGGCAACTAAACATCAACTTGAACCAAATTCAGCCAGGATTCAATGCTGTTGTTCAAAATGCATTAGATACAGATTCATTGTTTCTAACTTTTAATGGATGCTTACAATGATAATCAATAATCTTTTATCTTGTTTATAAATTTTTATATTAATAATTCAAGGTTTTTTTTTCTAATGCATATACAGTTATCTTTATGCATAAGCAAGGGCTGTATCGCTGTTACTCATTTAACGCTATCCAGGAGGCACGTATAGATTGAAGATATGCTACGGACGTTAGTAACAACGCTCTACGATCATCTTAGACCGAGACCTAAAGTTTAACGTGGATTCCGAACCACTACAAACATCCATGACACCGCTGAATCCGAAACTTGCGGCACCGAGCGCCAGAGTACTAGACACTCGGCGATCAGGCCCATAATTCAAGTTTAAATTCAGCCCTTCGTATTGAAATGGTATTTGAAGTACAATCACAATTATATTTCTCCAATTCGTCGTTAGAACTTTCTATTGGTTATTATCACGGAATCATTACCAATAGAAACGTTGTTAGTATCATTAATGGAAAGTAAATGCAAATGATCATAAGAAATAAATAACATCTCGACCTCAATAGCCACCTCCTCACCCACCATTTGTGACTTTTGTAACTTTGAGATGTATGCTTGCTGATGTTGTTTTATCTCTATTTATTCAAAGCTGTATAACTATTAATGAAAAAAATTATGATAAGTTACAATTGATTCTGATTTCAATTCCCATTCCTACTCAACACTATTTTAAAAGAGGGCCGAGCGACTAGCGCTCGATGCTGCAGGTTTCGGGTTCGAATCCCGGAATTACCATGTATGTTTGTAGTGGTTCGAAATCCGCTTTAAACCGTAAGTCCCGGTCTAATAGGATAGTAGAGCGTTGTGGGGGTAGTGTTATTCGCGTCCGTAGCATATATCGAAGCTACACGTGCCCCTAGGTAGCGTTAAGTGAGTAACAGTAGTGCAGCCCTTGCTTATGTCATAAAGATTAACTGTCTCTGTATTGCTAGCTGCATTAGAACAACACTATTTTAAAAGAAATTAATCGTTTCACATACTTTTTGGCAACCTAATAAAATAATCAAACTTGATTAATAAAAAAAAACCCCAAAGAAATGGATAAACATCAGATAAAATAGATTATAATATTTTGTTAGAATAAAGATAAGAAAATGTGAAGTATAACTAGTACCAGAAATAAAATTGAATAAAAAGTAATAATCCCCCAAAAGAAACCGGTGGGCACTCTATAATTTATAGGGTTACGAGACTTTTCGTATAAATTGAAGTATCATTGCAGTCTTACAATACACATTCCCAGACATATTAAATATCCCTGAGTAAGAAAGAAATTTATATCCGAAACTACTTTGTAGCTTGTTTCTTGGTTCAGCAAATTTCTTACATTGAAACAAAACAAATGTTCAATACTTTCTGGTTTTTCGCAGAATGGTCATAACGGAGATGATGTCAAACCAAATCTACGGAGAAAAAAAATGGCATTTTTTGCTTCAACTATATTGTGATATAGGAGTTAATAACGAATAGATGTAGTCCTTGAAAGGAATAAAGCCAGAATGATAAGGATGGAATTTGTCTAGAACTGTAAAGTGGATGATCCTATTGAGTACAATACTGTTGCCACATGTATGATATCCCAACTGGACCCGTGTTTGATTTAGAATAATAGACGGTAACATGAAATATTTTATTTTGTTCAGAATTAAAAATTATTTTTCGAACGCATTCACTGATGGCGTTTCAAAAAGGTCCAATTAGGGTCTGCGAGATTATTCAGGATAAACCATCAAGGGATTAAATTGTGGATTGGTTGGTTGATTTGTCGCTCTACTATTATTTTGTGCACACTTTTGGGCTAATTAGACCGGGGCATACTGTTTAACGAGGATACCAAACCACTAACGAACAACTATGATTAAAAACAGTTTTTGTTATACAACATGCGTGGCTCTCGTATTCTGCTTATGTATGCGACGAACATCCCAGCGACAGGACATGAAAAGAGTGCACGGACTTCCGGATCCTATCACTAACTTCCCTTCATATAAATGTCACTAAAGACTTCTTCTAAAATCATAAAAACTCATTAAAGGTTAAGATAATAGATGCGAGATGCGAATAAAATTCAACAATGTGTCTCCTCATTTCTGAAAGTAGTGACTGCAACGTGCGCCATTAGAGAATATGAACCTCACCCCTCCTTCAGTTTTACCAGTAACTGCGTGTTGATGACAACGAGCCACGAGTTGGGTGTTTAAAAATATTACCCGAAAAGTTGTGGGTGCTCTAATGCAGCAGGCAATACATAATATTTTTTTTGCCATAATCAAGGACTGCACCGCTGTTGCTCCTTTAGCACTACCCAGGGGGCCAATGTAGCTTGATGATATGCTACGGGCACGAGTAACACTAACCCCACAACCCTCTACGATCTTATTAGATAGGGACCTACGGTTTAAAGTGGATTCCAACCACTAAACATCCATACCACCGCCAACATTCGAACCTGAAGCCTGTGGTACCAAAGGCCAGAGCGCTAGCCAATTGGCTCTCAGGCCTCTAAATTGTGGTGGACGATGTGGGTACATTGTAGTATGCTTTTTGTGGTGCATCCTAGGTTACACTGAAGCCTCACCAAAAGATTTCGATCATATGTTGGCGATGAGCATGGCAAATATGTAGGCCTTTAAGATTTATCGTTGCTATGGAGGAAGAGTATGGAAGGAAACGTTTAGAAACTTACGGGAGCATCCACTGCTGCCTTCAGAGATCTTGTGCAGACCCCAAAATCCGGGTTCACAACGATCGCATCGAAGGTCGCCGACTCCAGGCTTGCAGGGACACTGCTGAGTGACTGGATCACAAGTTGAACTGTAGGATCCCAAGCGGTTGCAGTTACAATGACCTAAAATAGATAGAAAACCATCATTATAAAATAGCAGAGCGAGAATTGGAATGCTACAAATTATGTTCCATATCAACATCAGAAATTCTCAAACTAGAGCGCGAACTTCCAGGAGAGAGCGAATGACCTAAAAGGAGAGTGCGTCGCTATTTTGTGGAAATACAATTAAAACATCATAAATAAATGTAAAGATAAATAAAATAATATGAAATATTTTGTATTTCAAGAATAACTACAATGATAATAAATTATTACTGATTATTAAGGAATTCCTGAATTTAAAATTAAAAATAATTTCTGACTCCTTTCACGGTCAATGTGTTGTTTTCACTTGGGTACAATCAAAACCAAAATTTATTTTAATTACCTAAATAAACTTTCTGATTATACATCTAATGGAAAACACTTGCAAAAATATTTTTCCTTACATTACTATTCAATGGCAAATCAATATTTCTTAAAAAGATATAGAGGAATTCCTCTGTATCTTTCTAAACATCAAATAAAAAATAATTTATATAAATTACTTCAATAAAGGACAAATGTTATTAAAATATTTGATTATTTTTCCAGTAAAATGAAAATATTTGTGGCAAAGTATTGTTATATTTCACAATGCTTTCAATTTTCAATTGCAACTACATAAATGCAACAACATTGCATAGATTTTAATTTTGAGGTAGAATAAAAAACGCTATTCATATAATTATAAAAATTAAACTAAAAAAACAACACTTGTCGCGATCTAGCGATAAAAGAGATCGGGAGAGACAAAACACACTCAGGAACAGCTACACGACAGAAGTTCAGCCCCAAACCAGCTTTGAATGGTATTGTGTTTGTGTCGAAATTACCATAGCTAATGAGTAGCTAATTTCAAATCACTGAATTACACACAAAATTAGTGTGTAATTCAGTGAAAAATTAAAATTAAATTTTTCACTGAATTACACACTAATTTTAATTTTTCATTGAATTACACAAAACTTACACATAAAGAAAAATATTAGAGGTTACATTTGAATATTTACTTAAGATATTAAGAACTATTATAAAGAAATACATTGTTTCAAATTAGTTTTACTTCCTGACAAGTTGACTTAAATTAATTTTTCTGTTAAAAATTTAAACTCACATAATTTTACTCGCAAAATTACTGTAACTGCTCTTTTTATTTACATTTTAATATAAAAGAGAACAAGTCAGTTAAATTTCCATAAATAGGATAACAGAAATTAATGCAGCTGAATTTCTGAATGTAAATTCCTCATATAAAGTGATAATATATTGTTGCCAATCGATACAACTATTTATAAAATTATTAGTTAATTATTGATAAATAATTCTAAAAACTATATAAAGGTATAATAAACTCAACAAAATTTCTCATATGAATGATGATTTTTTATATATTTGAATTATCATTAAAAAGTCATTATATATATATATATTCATAAAAGCCAGAGTATAAAATAATTTTTTTATAAGAATGTAAATATTTTGCTAGGTTTTAATAAAAACCGCCTTTACTATATATGTTAAAATAAAAATATTACTTTGTATATACTTTATTTCTAATATAAAATAACCTGCCATCTTTAAAATTGATATAAACAATGCATTATTAAATGTATATTTACCATAAATTTTAAAAAACATATATAAGCATTAAGCATAGCACTGAGGGAACGCGAGTTAATTGGAAGAGATGCGTGCTATTTATGGACCAATCCATACACAGCCATAACAATTATTGACTGCCTGACTGTCCAGGTTCATTAGTTCCCGTGTATGGCGAGCCATCCATAAAGAAGTCCGGCCACATGGCAGGCAGAAACAAAATGGGCATCGTTAGCAGAAAATACTTACTAGGACATCCCGCCTGGTCTGGACCTTGGGCAGTGGTCTTGCCATCTGGACAGCACCCGTGCACAGTGTCCGCACAGCTCTTGATCATTACGACTGCAGGGAAGAAATAAATAAAGGTAGATTTTTTTAGAACATCTGCATTTGAAAATGCATATCTGCTTTATTTATTACAGAGGTAATGTAATATTTTTGCTGACTAAGAACTACAATATCATAAATAAAATAACTCGAACTAAATGAAATTGAAACAAAAATTGATTGTTGAATATTCAATCTATTAAAATGTGGTTGCCTTTTTACAACATTAGCAAAAATCATTTTTTTTCTTCTAAGATGTGTTATTCAAAATTTTCTTTTGTATATATAAGAAAAAATATAGTGATTCAGGAGAACAAAATGCAAAATTTTATTAAAAATAATGATTGTTTATAAACTTTTTTTTTTTTTTTGAAGCAATCTTTTTCATTAATCTCACAGTGGGTAGCCCAGATAAAATGATTTTATGGAGACATATTCTACAAATGTAACTTACAGATATTCTTACCTTTCATTGCCATTCAGCTAAGTGCAAAAATGCATTATATAAAATTTCATTCCCAGGAGAGTAATGTGCATTATTTGATAAATGCATAATAACAACCCATCTCTGAAATTTTACAACAGATAAGTAGTATTCTAGATAATTATATTGCATGCAGTCAGTTTATTGCACTAATGAGAACCATCTGCCACTGAAATCTGATAGCAGATATTCAGTGTCATGTATAATGAGACTGTGCGATTGTTTGTGCGACCTTTACAGATGGAATCGACACAATTACAGATGGAATATGGACTGCACCATGAGTTGTCGCATCGTGATTGGTAATAGACCATAGGCTATGAAAATATCTACTCTAATGAGAAGTGAGGGCAGAAGATCACCATTTATGGATTTTCTTAAAGGGAGGTTTTTGCAGAAAAAAGGAAAGAGTTCTGTTACAAGTCAACAAAGAGTGTTGTTTTCTCTTTTTCTCTGAAATGACAGAACAGGCCGAAGTTTCCGCCGGTTTCCAAAGTGAGCCCCTTATGATTTCGTGTATCACGCGGTGTGATAATTAATGTTTGCTGAAGACCACGTGTTTTGAGATTCGACATGGACTTGAGAACTCTGACCATCTAAGACATTGGACAACTGTATCTGTGATTTAATCTTGCATTAGTGATCAAATTTATATTTTTAATTTTCATTTCTTTGTATAATAACCCAGAAATCTGTATTTGTATATGTGCATATATAGTGCTTGTAAAGAAAAATTTAAGTGTTCCCATGATCCTGAAAGTGGCCCCTCTCCTTGAAGCCGTTATAGCCACTTTTAATTAATGATGGGAAAAATTGAAGCAATTTTTTTCCAATCACGAGATATTTGTCTCACGTATTAGTTTACTTATGATTTGAACATCAATAAATGCTTCATCGAATAATTATGGCTTAACAAATAACGCAATGATTCTGCACTTTACTACTTCTAGAAAAATAATCTAAACACTAATGTCATTTTTAATTTTACTTAGTTATTTACCTTCTTTGTAAATTACGAAGTTTTATGATGTAGCTCCTAGGAAAATAATTCTTAGAATTTGGACTATCATTACATAAAATCTTTTACTGCCATAGGATTAATTAATAATGTGGAAAAATTGCTTTTTCTCGTAGTGGCTTTTCCCCATCATGAAATGTGTGTGATTGCCACATATATTAGTTTATATATGATTGGAATATCAATAAATGCTTCATCTAATCTATGGTTTAACAAATAATGCAATGATTCCGGCCCTTTATTACTTCTAGAATAATAATCTAAAAACTAATCTCTCATTTTAAATTTATCTGAGATAATTACCTTCTTTGCAACATTTTGCAAATTCAGAAGTTTTATGGCAGTAGCTGCTGGGAGGACAGTTCTTAAAATCTGGTCCATCACCGCAAAAATAATCTCTTCCTGTCACAGGGTTGATTAGAGGTTTTTCTCCATCACATGCTATTTCTTCTACCTCTATAAAAACAAAATAATCGACCCTTTTCAGTTTTATACATAAACATACCTGTTTCAATTTTTATATCAGTGAGATATTATGAGTGTTTTGCAGATGTTATTTTCATGTTTAAAAACACTCACATTCAAGACATTGAGGTAAATTCTACTATTCTATCACACAAACTTTTGGACAATAGTAAAATTATGTTTATTTTACTACTACACAAAAACACTTTTTAACAAATATGAAAGGAAGGGTGCAGGGCTCAAGTGTGAGAGTCGAGATGAAATGACAGAAGGTGAAAATCAAAATAGGACACCTAAGTGAGATGAAAAATCAACCAACCAAGAAGTAAAGTCAAAGTTGAAGATCAATGCGATGGACGAGAGTGGAATGATAGACAAAGCAGCAGTAGGACTCATCATGTTGAGTATGCCGGTTATCGATTTTTCACAAATGTTGATCATGGATACCGAAGCTGACCATTCAACGACAGGCAATGGACAAGCAATTTTTTCTTCTAATGCAGCTGGCAAATAGACCGTGATCTTCGCCATAAAGGATGCACCGATGTTACTCACTTTGCATTACCCAGGGAGCGCGTGTAACGTGATGGTAAGCCACGGACGCGGAGTAACAATGCCCCCGCAACGCTCTACGATCCTATTAGGACCGGGACCTACAGTTTAAAGTGGATTCCGAACCACTATAACACCCATGGGCAAAGTCGGGATTTGAACCCGATATCTGTGGTACCGAACGCCAAAGCGCTAGCCATCAGGCCCCACGGTTGTAAGATCTTAAATCAAAGATAACTTATCTGCAACGGCTCATAGAAATTTGAAATTAAAAATGATTCTCATTATCAGGTCCATGCAAAACTGAAGAGAAACTTCTTCATTGGCGCAACAGCTCCATGGTGTAACAAGGCCATCTGCCTACTGGTAGATTTCGTGACAGGAGATGTTTCTTTTTTTTACAGGTAAGGTTGTGAGCCCTACGCCCAACAGTCATATTATACCGAGACCTATGGTTTAAAATGGATTCTGAACCTATGGCACCGAGCGCCAGAGTCCTAGTCACTCGACCACCAGACACCTTATGGTTTAAAATGTATTAACTTAATTTTGCTTGGTTCTTAAACTGTTATTAAATGTAATATCCATGACAAAAACTGTAATGTAAATGTTATTGCTTTATATTTTACTATTATAAAAATTGTGCTAATGCTAATAATGCTGTCAATGATAATGTAAATAAGGCCGTTAAAAAACCTACGAACTCTATTTATATTTCTTGTCCTTTTAATTTAGTTGTTTAAAAAAATTGGCAGTTATTCATCACTAACATGATATATATTTAGCAGATTCAGCATCACTCAGGTTTGGCACACTGCATCCACATCGACACAAATGCTTTTAAATTATACACACTTGAAGATGTTAACACAGGTCATTAGCCTATTTCATTAATTGGAGTGCCCTGAAGATTAGCAGTTATGTTTCCGCGCCGAGGATGCTTAATTCGAAACAAGACATATTATATTAAACCGAAAGCTACCGTGCCTATACTGGATATGAGTTCATTAAATCTGTAGGCAAGAATATCCCTCTCTTTGGGATCAAGGAAGACATAGTGAGTTGCAGCTTTCTTTACATCACCCAAAACATTTTTAAAACATGTAAAGTGTACTTCAGCTGTACATACAGCGATGTAATGGTATTTGCAGAGCTCCCCATAAACTTTCAGCCTACAGATTTATAATTATTTTATTATCATAATCTTAACTTATTTGATTATTATTATCATCTAATTTTCACTTTTTTGATAATCATTATCATCTGTTTTACATTATTTGATGATCATTAATATTTATTTCACCTTATTTGTTTAGAATTATCATTTATTTTCACTTCTTTAATTATCGTTATCATTTATTTCCACTTATTTGATTATTCGTATCACAATTTATTCACTGAAAACGCAAATTTAGTGGGTTTCGAGACAATTTTTTTTCAAAATCCAACAATTATTTCGGGGAAAAAAAAAGATTTTTAAACTATGACAAACAGAAAAAAAGTCATTTTTTTTTCATTTCAAAATTCTTTAGTATTTATGAAATGCAAAATATAGCATTTGCTTTTCAGTTCTGTGTGTAGGCGTCTGCACTTAACACCTACGGACTCAGGTGTTCCATTGAATCGAAGAGGTGTTTTTCGGAAATTTTTGGAGAATAAAGTTTGTCTCCATCCACATTGCTATAAAAGAAAAACCGACATAAGTTGTTCCGGATGTCAGGAAATACGACGAAATGTGATGATGATATTCTTTACTTTTTCTTCCCCACAAAAGCAAAGCGTCCTTCTTAAGCCCACCGGCTGTTTTTCTACTCTTCAGCGTCGGTAAGTTTTTCTACCGGAAATCAAATATTTGGAAAACTGCAAATGTTTCGCGGCTTGCAACAAATCCCGTTAAGGTGTTGATGGAAGAAAATGTTTCAAAGTACAATCAACCAGTACTTCAGTACTGCACATATAAACTTATTATTTTTTACAAGATACTTCTCCGACAAATATATGATTCTTATAAAATGTTTTCGCTAAAAGTATTTCGATATATACAAGGGAATAGTTGGAAAAATATTTTGAAATTAAGTGACTTTAAAATAAAATATAATTTCAGTTATAAATGTAATTAACAAAAACATGACTGATAACTTAATTGATAATTATAATCAAATAAGAGAACATAAGTGATAGTTATAATCAAATAATTATAAATCTGTAGGCTGAAAGATTATGTTGAACTCTACCAATACTAGTATATCACATCGCTGTACGTACAACTTAAACACTTAGTTTTAAGAATGTTTTGGGTGAAGTTGTAATATCTAGAGAATTCCCTCTTTCTTCCATTCCTCCTTGATCTCTAACATTCTCCAGGACATTCCAATCTACAGATTTAACGTGCTCATATCCAAAATAGTCACTGGAGCTTTCAGTTTAATATAATATTTGAGTCTCGAATGAAGGAAACCCTCAACTGCTAATCATTAGGTCTTTCCAGTTAATGAAATAGACTATTGATCTATGTTAACTTCTTCGAGAGTGTGCAATTAAAGCATTTCGATACATACAAGGTAATAGTTGAAAAATCTTTTGTAATTAAATGACATTAAAATAAAATGTAATTTGAGTTATAAACGTATTTATTCATTTATATAATGGTAGGGGCCTGATGGCTGAGTCACTAGCGCTCTGGCGCTCGGTGCTATAGGTTTCGGGTTCGAGTCCCGGCTATGCCATGAATGTTTGTAGTGGTTCGGAATCCACTTTAAACAGTAGATCTCGCTCTGATATAATTGTAGAGTGTTGGGCGTAGGACTAACATCTCTACACCGTAAAAAGAAAACATCTCGAAATCTGCCAGTGGGCAGACGGCCTTGGCCCACCATGGGGCTGTGGCGTCAATTATGATGATGATAATGATCTTATAATGGTATGTTGTATATGAAAAAAATACAAAGTAAATTTAGAAGTTTTGTGATGCCGGAAATTTTGACCAAGCTCATTTTCCAATACAATTGCAAATAGCAAATTCAACATTAAGCAGGGTACATCCCCTATTACACTGCACTAATATTTTATGATTATAAAATTGAAAGAAAGACAGGCAGAGAATTCGCACTCTTAGATAAAAATTATTTCCCATTCAAACTCATGGAACCTTTAAATACAAATGATAAATTTCCTGGTTAAAACAAAATTACTCATCATTATCTGTGGCGCAACAGCCTCATGCCATCTGTCTGCTGACAGATTTCGAGACGAGAAATGTTTTCTTTTTACGGGGTAGGGTTGTCCCTACGATTTAAAATAGATTCCTTACCACTACAAACATACATTGCGCCACCTGGACTTGAACCCGAAATCTGTGATACCGAGCTCCAGAGCGCTAGTTACTAGGTTATCAGGCCCCAAAACACAACTGGTACAAAAGTAAAATATCCTGTCTGTCTAAGACATCTATATTTCTTGAAGTTGCTAGAAGCTACTCATAGAACACGAGTCAACTACTAATTATGATAAACATATCAAAACGTAATATTTATAATTATAATGGAAAATTTTTTATTAAGTATGTCAAGATATGAGAATTCACTCACTTTGGCATCTGTTTTTCGGAACTATTACAATTTTCTTCTGAGTCTTGCAGGACTGTTCTTTCATCTTGCATTCGCTGTCGTAGAACTCACCGTCCGAGCCGCAAACCGGTGCTCTCACGGGTGGACACTCGAATGGACACACGCACAGCAGCCTGTCGTCGGAGTCATAATCACAGATGCCACCATAGCGACAGGCATCTTTGTCGCACGGGGAGTTGCCAGATCCAGATTCCAGTGATTTGGCTCCTTCAACATATCATTTTCAAAAATTGTACTCACCATAAATTTGGATTATTTCTTATAAATAATAAGTTTGGTGAAAATATTAATATATTTATAGTTTTTAGTTATTAATTAATTTGTTTGTTTTATTGTTCAAAATCCCAATGTTTTGCAAAACGGCATTAAATGTGTACTGAATAGACTAAGAATATCGTACAATTGACAACAATGGGATGTTATCAATCGATCTATCTCGGAGCTAATACAAAACTGTTAGAAGAGCATGAACTAACTACTAAATTGATGAATAGTCTAATAATGAATATCTGCATTTTATGTATGAAGCTGTAAACAGAAGTGAGACAACAGCTGAAAAAATATCTTGACAGAACTTCTTTAACTGTTCTTACAGGAATGTAGCTCTAGAACAATGAAGCCTATTTCAGAAGTAACAGCAGAAATTATCTCAACCGCCTGTTTTGGTTCACATTGGATCGGGCTGGGTGGACTTGTTCTTTTCTTCCGCTATCATGATCATCATATCCAACATACAAGGATATTTTTTTGAGAAAGCACATCAATAACATCCAGTAGCTAGGCTGTCAGTTGCTGTTGGAAATGTGTAGGACATGTCTGGTATGATAGGACATGTTTATTAATGTATGCCAATCAACTGTTAATCTTAGTTTTATTTTGGCGGTAGCTCTTTAGAGCACTTAATGTAGAAAAGTTAACCATTATAATATTTATTTATTTCTTTTGACTTTACCTGCCTTTTTTATATGTTTGTTTTCATATTTCCCTTACGTGCTAGCATTTACATGCCCTCATTGCAGAATATACTTTTTTGTACCCTTTACCAGCCTTTAAATTTCTGCCAGATGTGTTTGAGACTATATATATAAGAACGCTGCGAAAAAGGAGAACTAACAAGGAATGTAAAAGCATAGTTAAAAATAAAAAGCAAAGCGTAACTCAAGGACAGTAAGTGTGGAAGCGTAAGTGTTCACCTGCACCAGAGCCTCCGACGTCTTCGCATTCGCCATAGATGAGGACGCTGAGTTCCATGGTTTGTTCGCAGGCCGCACGCCGCATCTCGCACTCGTTGCGATACGTGATGCCGTCGGTGCTGCATACTGGGTCGTAGTTCTCGGGGCACTCCGTAGGGCACACACACCTACCGTCTTCGCAACGGGCACCGTACTTGCAGTGCACGTTGATGCACAAATCTGCAAGCGAGACATATTAACAGACTTGCGAGAGCAAGTGTAATAAAAAAAAAAAAAAAACTCAAGTTCTATATTAACTCTTATATTTCGTATTTTATTTATTTATTTATTTTTTTGAGAATTTATCAACAGCAATGTCACCAAAATAATAATAATAATAATAATAATAACCTAGTTTTATTTCGGAAAAACCGGGAAAATTTAGTAAACACATATTTGAACATACTTACAATAATTTATTAAATTATTTATTATTAAAATTAAAATAGTTCACTTATCTAAGAGAGTTATCATTGTCGTATTATTTTTTATAACTTATTAATATATCATATGACTTATTATCTGTCCTTGTATGAGCTCCTTAACGTTCACAAAAAAGTTTGTGAAGTAGTCTCTTGGACATTATTTAAAAGTCTTTGTCATTATTAAAATTAATTAAAAGAGAGCAATTAGATTATTACTATTTGAACAAGACTATAGTAATAATATACAAAATCATTTTAATTGTTAATTTTATTATTTTTGTTTGCTTATTTTTACTAAGAAAATAATAATAGTTATTAAGAAAATAGTAGCAATCAATAAAAAATAATTTAAACACCAAACAAAACTGGATTGGAGTAGTTTTGGATTGGAGAATTGGTTAAAAGTATCTCCTTATTTAAAAATTTAATTTTTATTTTACTACTTCGAACAAACAAGGAAATTCAAGTGAAAAAATATTTAAACATATTTATAATTAGAAAAAAATGCACAGTCACTATATATTAAATTATTTATTATTAAAATTAAAATATAAAAAAATAATACGACAATGATATTGCTACAACTATTTCATTAGTATCATATGTCTTATCTGTCCTTTCATGAGCTCCATGAAGTTCACAAAAAAATTTCGAGTAGTAGTCTCTTGGCCATTATTTAAAACAGATTAATTAGATTATCAGTATTTAAGGAAAAGTAAAATACAAAATAATTTTAATTATTAAAAAAAAAAAAACGTAAAAGGAATAAAAATTAATGAGGAAATAGTAGGAATTAATAAAAAAAATTATTTAATTAAACAAATTTAGTCCAGATTTAGTTTAAAATAAATTCTTATTTAAATACTAAGTTTTTATTTTTCTACTTAGTTAATAAGGAACAATCCTTGTTTACTTTTAGTTAACAAGGAAAGTCTAGTGAAAAAATATATGAACATATTTACAGCAAGAAAAAAATATTTACAGTCACTATTTATTAAATTATTTATTATTAAAAATAAAATAATTTCCTGATATAACTAAAATATCTTTGTATTATTTTTTATAACTTAATTAGTATCAATCAAATTATCTGCCCTTATATGAGCTCTGTGACGTACAGAAAAAAGTCTTGAGTAGTAGTATCTTGGTCATTATTCAAAAGTCTTGATCATTATTGAAAAAATCCTTGATCATTGTTTGAAACAGATTAATTAGATTATTATACTATTTGGACAGGAGTACAGTAATAAATACAAAATAATTTTAATTAGTAAAAAAACAAAGAAAAATAATGAGGAAATAATAATAGTTATTAAGGAAATAGTAACAATCAATAAAAAGATTTAAACACTAAACAAAAATGGATGTCACATTTGGTTCACAGTAGCTTTTTATTTAAAAATTATGTTTTTATTTTCCTACTTCAAGGAAGGTTATTTTAAAAACTATAATTAATAATTTAAACTTAAACTATAACTTAATATATTTAAATCCCAATAATTTTATTTGTTAAAAATTTTAACTATGTTAATGGTCATATTATTAAGATGACTAGAAGATTTAAATTGGGTTGAGAGCTTTTTATATTTTTATTATTGTTAATATCTCTAGTTGAAGATATTGTAAAGATAGAATTACTTTAAAAAATTCAATTTTTTTTTATCGGCGAAAACTAACATTGTTTTTTTAAGTAGCAAAACTGAAATTCATTCTTTTTATGAACAACACTAAAACTTATTAGATCAATTAAAAATTTTTGAATTAATTTGTAAAAGGAATAAGTTTAGATTATAGTACAATTATTTTTTTATAACACCATATAATAATTCACTGATTTTTAATGAGGCTCAGTTATGGAGTATTTTTTATCAATATACATACACTGACGGAAAAAAATATCCACAACGCCAAGAAAAATGATTGTAGAGTACAATGCATGTGAGTATTCGAACAATGCATTTGTCTAGATAGCATGTTTAATTGATTAAATTTTTAAGATCACAGGTTAATTTAAGATCAAGAAAATGCATTTAAAATGTAAAATGCTGTTACATTAATAGCCGGTGTAACCTCCAAAATTTTGAATGCAAGCCTGCAAACGTACATGCATTGTGTCATACAGGTGTCGAATATCATTTTGTGGTATGAGTTCCATGTTGTACTCGTTTTGTCAATACTAGGACGGTCAGAGCTGGCTGTGGATGAGGCTGGAGTTGTCGTCCAATGTTATCCCATACGAGCTCAATTGTAGATAGATCTGGTGATTTCGTAGGCCAAGGAAACGTGTTGACACTCTGTAGAGCACGCTTCTTTACAACAGCGGTATGAGGGCTAGCTGTTGGAAAACTCCTCCTTGAATTCTGTTCATGAATGGCAGCACAGCAGGTTGAATTACGAGACTGACGTACAAATTTGCAGTTAGTGTGCTTGGAATAAACACGAGAGTGCTCCTGCTGTCATAGGAAATTTCTCCCCAGATCATGACTCCAGGTGTTGGTCCAGTGTATCTAGGCCGCAGACATTCTGGCTGTAGGCGTTCTCCTGGCCTCCTTCTGACCAACACACGGCCATAACTGTCACCAAGGCAGAACCTGTTTTCATCCGAAAACACAACAGATCTCCACTACGTCTTCCAATGAGCTCTGTTTTGACACCACTGGTATCGCAAACGGCAATGGCTTGGAGTCAGTGGAATGCTCGCTACAGGGCGCCTGGCTTGGAGCTGTCCTTAAAGTAACCGACTTTTTATAATCCATTGTGTCACTGTGGTATCAACAGCAGCTCGAATTTCTGCCGCAGACGTAGTACGATGTGCCACAGCTGTAAGCCGAATACGGCGGTCTTCCCTCTCAGTTGTGTCACGTGGTCGCCCGGAACCCGGTCTTCTTGAGACAGAACCATCCCTTGACCACTGCTCACAACAATCATGCACAGTGGACACTTTCCGGCCAAGTCTTTCTGCAATATCGGGAAAGAAAATCTACCTTCTCGTAGCCGTATTATACACCTTCGTTCAAAATCTGTGTGCTGTTGATAATGGCTTCTCCGTATTCTTAAAGGCATTCTTGGCTAACATCGACTCAATACGTCAAATTTCAAAGCTCAATAACACTCACGAACTTTACAGCACGCATTTAAAGCAAACCTGATTTGCATGTTCCGAGTTGCGCTACTAGCGCTCCTCTTATGCGAAAAGCGCGAACATTAAATCGATGTCATCTTTCAGATGTATAAACACGCCTATCAAATTTCGTTTATCTAACATAAGTCTTTCTTGGTGTTGGGATTTTTTTTCCGTCAGTATATATATATATAATTATTTTTTGTACAATTTTTAATAATAATAATTAATAATAATTTTTAATAATCAAAAAATAATTATATATATATATATATATTTATATATATATATATATATATATAATTATTTTTTGTACAATTTTTAATAATTAATAATATTATTAATATATATATATAATAATTTATTAATAATTAATTAATGTATAAACATATTAAATTTTTATCAATTTAATATATTAGGTTAATATAAAGACATTTTTCCAACTAAACTGGTTATGATTAGGGACTTTTAAATACCTGCGGAATTTACCAAAATAATGGAAAAAAGTCATTTTTCTTTAAATATTTTAATGATTAATAAAATTTTAATCTGCAGTTTTCTAAAAAAATAAGGCTAAGCACTGTATATACGTAAAAGAGATACTTTATAGGCCATTTCAAAGAAATAACAAACATTTTAGGCGGAGAACTTTGGAGAAATAAAGGTTGAAAGAATCGTGTAACATAAAAGAACCTATTAAAACTTATGCATTGCAAACACTTTAGTTTTTACTTAAAAAAAACCCCCAATAAATTGAAAAACGGCATCAAAAAAGAATACCTACCACAAGGCCCTTTTGATGCAACGTTTATGTACAACTGTTTCGTACACGCCGCTACACGCAACTCGCAATTGTTCAGATAAGTTATTCCGTCATCGCCACACACTTTTGCATCCATCTATATTAAAAGGTTAAAAAATAATGAAAATCATTATTTTTGATTATTTTGATTGATTGATCGTTTGATTATTTTTTTTCTTTCTTATACCACTTGGTAGAAAGCAACATCTATATCAAGTCCAAGCTCTGTGATCTCATGGAAGGTGGGAAAGGGGAGGGGCAGCTTCTGTTGTGATGGAACACCGGTTGAGAGCTTGGCTTCGTGACGCAGAAGGAGGGTAATGCCTTCCAGAATGACTTTTTAAAGGAAACTACCCCGCATGTGCGCATCGTATGGGAGAAAACCCGGAAAACTCCTACCAGGTAGTGCGATTAACAAGACAGAAGATGCTGAACATCACAAATGTCATCGAGTCTCCTCGTTTTTTGAAACAGTGTCTACAACAAAGCCGCCAGCAGATTGAACTTCCGCCCTAATACACTAGCGATGAGCGTTGTCATTGAGCCACGAGTCGGGCTCATAATTGATAATTATGATTAACATCCCACAATTTTTTTTCAAGGATCACACTTTCGGTTCCCCAAAATTAGGCGGTCTACAAACTATTCCAATACACCAGGAATATTCAAGAAATGGACAGTTAAGTAAAGTTCAATTTCACATCCGCTGGTGACCTCTGTGGGAGTCCATGTTTTTAGAAACGAGGAGACTCCGTGGAGATTTTAACGACGTAGAAAAGCCTCTTGCAATCATGCTTTTTATTGAGAATGTTTTAGGTTTTTCTCTCATAAGACAGCAAATATGGGATATATACCTCTAAAAGTCCTCCAGGAAGGCAAAGCATTCCCATTGGTGGGTTGTTCTTGGCATACATAAGTGGAACATGAATAAAACAGATGTACCACAAAAAATATACAATACAAGATTGTGACCGACGGGCACATACATGGCGCTTCCTCATTTTTTTTTGTTTTAAAATGTAATGCCAACAATAATTTTTAATAGAATTTCAGGTTTTGACGAGGAAATAAAACATAAAATATTAACTATTCAGTATTAAATTATTAAAAATGTAATCATTTTAAAATATTTTTCTAGTTTTTAAATGATTACATTTAATGTTGATTATTTATTGTTATGAAACATTATCGTTTAAATGATTTTTTATTATTATAAAATGTTATTATCGATTAAATGATTTTTTATTATTATAAAATGTTATTATCGATTAAATGATTTTTTTTTATAAAATGTTATTATCGTTTAAATTTTTTTATTATTATAAAATGTTATTATCGTTTAAATGATTTTTTATTATTATAAAATGTTATTATCGTTTAAATGATTTTTTATTATTATAAAATGTTATTATCGTTTAAATGATTTTTTATTATTATAAAATGTTATTATCGTTTAAATGATTTTTTATTATTATAAAATGTTATTATCGTTTAAATGATTTTTTATTATTATAAAATGTTATTATCGTTTAAATGATTTTTTATTATTATAAAATGTTATTATCGATTAAATGATTTTTTATTGTTATAAAATATTATCGCTTAATTGCTTTTTTGGTTATAAAATGTTATTATCGTTTAATTGTTGATTATTTTCGAAGTATATTTAAAATAATAGCAATTGAAACTTCGGAATAAGCACTGATTTTTAAACCGTTATACCAATTTACGTAATTTGATAATTAAAATGGAAAAATTCAAACCTCTCATTTATTTAAGTATTCGTAAAGTGTTTCAATATAGATTAAGTTTGTGAAAACTCCGGTGAAAGATTAAATTAATCGAAATCATAATTTGTAATTACCTTAACACATCTCTGAGGGCAAACACACGTCGCTCGGCCTTTGTTGTCCTGTTCACATTCCGCATAGTATTCACACTTTGTTTGACTGCAAGTATCTGTTGAAAAAAAAACCCTTGAAGTACTGATAAGATTGTGGAATACGACATTACTTAAATACAGAAAACTACGGGATTATCCAGAAAGTAAGTTTCCCTCATCGCCAACAGATGGCATTGCGAAAGGCCTTAATGAAAAACTTGGAACAGTATGCTCTTCCATTTCGCTGCGAGATGAGGTTTGTGGTAACTTTTTTATCAAACCATGGACTGTTCATAATAGACATGTGGGTGTTGTACTGGTACGCAACAAAGTTCATCACATCTTCCGCAGGACACCGACTGGAAGGCATTTGGCCATCCCTCCTATAATCATGTTAACATCTTTTCTTATACCTAAATTATATTTGTGCTTTTAAACTAGTGACAAAGTTGTTCAGACGGCTATTGTAGAGTGATTTATATCTCAGACAGAAAACTTCCACAAATACAAAAGTTGACACCATGGAGTAATCAGTAAAGTAATATGTACTTCAATTCACGGAGCAACTATTCGCTCAATACCTGGATGTATTGAAAAGTGAAGATTTTATTATATATATAAATACTGGAAAAAATATTACATCTTTATATATATATTCTTCTGTACATATATTTGTCACTGAACTCCTCCTAACCGGCTTGACCGATTTTGATGAAGTTTTTTATGTGCGTTTGTTAATACATAGAGAATGTTTTTATGCTGTCCTCTTTGTTGTAAGTCGCCAACAGATGGTGCTGCAGTATATCAGCTTCTATACCGTTCAACTAATAGCTATGAAAATTGGTAATATGTATTCGAGTATGGAAAATCGGTTCGCGCTATCCTCTTTATTGCTACTTACCACCAAATGGTACTACAGCATTTCATCATATATACCTTTCAAACGATATCCATAAAAATTAGTATGCACATATATTGGAACATGGAGAATATATTCGCGATATGTAATTTTCTACAATGCATTATTTTTCGGAAGACCATGTATGCCTGGTTCTGCTAGTATATATAGATTGTCAATGGGCATAAAAAAACTTACTTTCTGGAAAAACATTTAATGCACAATTTGGACAAATTATTAGAAAAATATTCATGTTATTGTATTTTCTGATTAAAAACTCTCTCTCACCACCCTACATTCTGACATTCCAGAAGATCCCTACATATAGCTGGGACATCCAATGTCAATAGCTGAGAGAGAAAAGTGCGGTTGGGAAACAATGTTAAAGCTTTTGAGTATAAGACATTTTAACAATTTACTGTAAATATGTTAGAAATAAATGTGTATACTATTTGTGTGTTTCATTATGATTACTAAGCAAGTGATCGCCGAAAAGAAAAATGTATTATTTCCTTCAATCTATGCTACAAGAGATCATGAAACCCATACAAGAACAACCCATCGCCATTAAGGGTTTCACATTTTTTTTTGTAAAGAATTTCTCTCTCATGTTGTAAAAAATTCCCTACATGTAGAAAACAAGCTTATTAGCTTACAGATAATTACATATTATTTTTCAAAATGTATAATTTTTCAAGAAATTTTTTTATAAATTATAATAGAAGTGAGAATAACATAATTATTTCATGATAATTTGAGAGCAATCAAATGAAAGAAAGTACTTGCATTTTTTTACATTCGTTTCATTAATATTATTAGATTTTTAAACCCTCAGAATAATATATTTGTACCAGATTATTATTACTCTAAGAAAATTCTCTAATTGTATTCGAAACAATTTTTTAAGTAAAGGAATATGTAGAAAAGTATTATAGCATTGATTATTTTCACACATCATTAATATACTTCATTCTTGAAATCTCGCACTTAATGATATGCAGACATAATTATATGTAGAACATTTTAACGATAATTTCCTACACATACCTATTATGAAGATTCACGAAGAGCTATTGTAACGCTTTTTATAGAAATAACATGAAAGCGTATGGTTTGAGTTTTGTCCCTCTGCGGTCATTTTGTGCACACTTTAAGCTAATTAGACCCGGGCCTACAGTTTAATGTTGGATTAAGAATCACTAACAAACTTTCCTGCCATCGCCAGGATTCGAAACTGAAGCCTATGGTACCAATGGCTAGAGAGCTAGCCAATTGGCCATCAGACCGCTCATGAAAGAGTATGACAGAATTAGCAAGGAAGCCATCCAACTACATAATAGTTTTTAACAAATTCATAACTGGAGATTTCTCACCATCCCCTAGAACCAAACGGAAAGACATTCCGATTGACAGATTTATAGAGGCATCCATTATATAGGCAAGGAAATAATAATTCAGTTCTGAAACCCTATGCTCTATACACCAAACCTTTCTAGTTCCACTGAACTTTAAATAAACGAGAATGAAATTTAATGAGCTCGTAAGCTGTTTATTAATTGGGTTAAATTTCTAATTTGACGAATCGCGAGTATTACAAGCATATGCAATATAACATTTACGTTATAAGAATACTTAATTAAACGATTAAACATTGCATTATCAACATAAAATTTCATGACATCTGTTAAGTTGGAAGCTACATTATATTTAATGTAGTAGTAGACCTCTCCAACCAACCCGCTCTAATCTTATATTAACGATAGTAATTTCTAATTAACATTCTGTAAGCCGATGCGCCTTGTTAACTAACGCGGAAGGTGGTTTTGAATGAATGCGACGGCCGCTTTAAATGAGTAAATATGAGATGTTCTGCGGCAGGCATTTAAACTGGAAATGTTTAATAATTTTAAACAGTGTGATCAGCTGTTTTGTAAAACAGCTTATATTTCATACATTTTAGTGTGTTTCTTGTTAAACATTATAATTTCTTTTATATTGCGGACATAAAAAATTGTGTTACAAGAAATATGGCAAAATTTAATCATTGACTTTATGTCCATGCTGCAAATTCTATTGAATGCGTCTAGTATTAGGTAAAAGTTACTACTTAAAACAAACAGTATGATCAGCCGTTTTATAAAACTGCTTATATTTTATAGATTTTAGTGAGTTTCTTGTTGTCTCTTTTATATTGAGGACACATAAAATTGTCTTATAAGAAAGATCATAAAGAAATATAGCAAAACTTAACCATTAATTTTATGTCCACGCAACAAATTCTATTGAATGTATCTATTAACTAAAAGTTATAACTTAATACACACGGTATATACAGTTTTTTTTAATTAACGGTAATTAATAGAAGTATTTTGGGGCATGATGGCCGAGTGACTAGCGCTGTGGTTCTCGGTGGCACAGCTTTCGGGTTCGAGTCCCGGCATCGGCAAGAATGTTTGTAGTGGTTCGGAATCCACTTTAAACCGTTGTCAAGTGTCAACCGCTCAGGTCTTTGATACCTGTTCTTTAGGTTTGAATAGTGGCAGTGGCATGGATGTTTGTTAATGGTTCGGAATCCATTTTAAACTGTAAGTTCCGATCTGTTTAGCTCTCGTGTGCACAATATGACCGTGGAAAGAGCCAAAATTACTTTAAACGTAGGTCCCGGTCTAATATGACTATTGGGAATAGGGCTGAAACCCTACCCCGTAAAAAGAAAACATCTCCCGACTCGAAATCTGCCAGTAGGCAGGGGGCCATGGGCGCACCATGGGGTCGTTTGAGCCAATGAAGAAAAATAGAAGCATTTTTATTTTACAATCTGTTTAGAAATAAATTCAATGTATTTTGCATCAAAATACTAGATCAATGGTGGAAGAAAGAATTACGTTTATTTTGAGATGATTCTGGGGAGTTAGTAATTATGCACTATGGAACAAAAAATATTTTCAAACTAATTAATCTAGCATGAAATAAATTAAATAAAAATGCAATTTTTAAGCAGATAGTTATGGCATTGAAGATTACGGGCTTTTCGTGATCAGTACAATATCTAATTCATTAGAAACTTGATATGTATGCAAATATCAGGAACAAGATGACGCAGCTAACTTGAGAGCATGCAAAACACAGGCACTGGAAGACTACGATTAAAAAGGACGAAGGATGCTATTAAAGACATTATCTGTCAATTAGACTGAATTGGCAAGTGAAGTATGACTAAAAGAATAATTGTTTAAAGAATAATTTAATTGAATACTCTAATAATTAACGCGTGGCAGAATAATCAGCAACTTTCAGGAGGGACATAGTGTGACAAGTGTTGCTCAGGAGTTTTGAATAGATGGAAGACTTGTTTCATGAGCTTGGAAAGCCTTCCAAACCATAGGAACATCTATAAAAAGTTTGGAGATGGTCGACCATGTAAAACAACTCCAATAAGAGCTATCAATCAAGGGCCCCGTTTAGACTGCTGTAAGAAAAAACAAAGACTAGTAAGCATCTCGTTAATGGAGTCACGTCCTCTTCTCTTGTAACATTAAGACATTTCGTTTGTGACACTAAAACGTCAATGAATAGAGTAGGGAGGGTAGGAAGTGGTATTATCCTGGGATATGGGACATGGCTTTATCCCAGTAACGTCAGGAAAAGAAAATGTTGTTGTGGTACTGGAGTGTCCATCGGGGAATATCATGATGAACGGGTGGGAAGGGCACCAAATTTCCAATGGAGATACTGTCCCTGGAGATCACTACTGTCAGGTAGTAATCCTTCTTCAAGTCTATCAGTTCCGCAATGCCACTGGTGCGCACTTTGTTTTTATTGGGAATAACGCCATACAGCAGCGGAATCCTGCTATTGAGGAGTTTAGAGAAAAATGCAAAGATCATTAGACTGGACTGGTTAACGCATCCTGAATTAAATTCTATCCCTCTCCATTTTGGGTGATATCTTCCGATAAGAATAAATCCGTTGGAGAACACTCAACATCTGTAAAAGATGGTTACTGAAGAGTGGATACTCTTCAATCGACAGCCTTTGAAAACTATGGTGTTTAATATGGAGGAATGGTATCAAGTAACCATTGAGAAGTGTCATATCCATTAAAGATATATTAATTTATGAACTAGTCGAAGTTTCATTATTGAATAAACAAATGCAGCAGCTATTTCTCATCATTTTTATTCTAAATTTGTGTGTGATTCTAATGTTTATTTTTATTTGAAGTGAAGTGAATTGAACTGTTTGAATCGCCTTATTTTAATGGTTGATTCATTCTTTATTCAGTAAGTTATTGTTTCATTGACTTTTCCTTATTCACATATTTAAAAATATATTATTAGTTCAATATATTATTAGCTCAGCTTTTAATTTTTCGGAATGGAAGATTATTTAAAATGATGGGGCTGTATAATTATAACAGATATTATATAATATAGTATATAACAGATATTATATATACAGTAATTATAACAGATATAATAATTATAAAAAATTATAAGAAATAATAAATCATATCATATCGATATGATTTATTATTTCTTATAATTTTTTATAATTATTATTTATCTAATTTCTAATTTCATGAAAGGAACATAAATTAGATAAATAATATTTTTTTTGTAATTTGAAAAATTTTATATTAAAAAACCTAATTTTATAATTTTTTTTTAATGTATGAATGAAAAATATTAAAAAAATTAAACAGAACAAAAAGCACAGAACATTGAATTCCATGTAAATATTTGAGAAATGGCTTAAGATAACGGAAAAAAATTATTAAAATATTTCATTTTGTGAAAGTAATATAAATCTTAAATAGATAAATTACATAATTTTTTGGAAATTTTGCTTGAAAATGATATTTTTTTCAGGTATATTTGGATATATTTTAAGAACAATTAAATAAGATACACACAAACAAGCATTTTAAAAATGCGTTTCAGTTTCTCTTAAAATTTGTTGTAAATATTAAGAAGTTTTCAAAAATAGATCTTAAAAACAACTAATAAAAAGACGACAAATTTTAAAGAATAAATTGGTGATTTCAAATTTCTATTGAAAATCAATTCATATTAACTTACTGCAGAGTCCCATGTAAGCAATACTGATCTCTTTTCTCTCTTCACAAGCTTCTCGTTTCATTTTGCATTCATTCGTGTAAGAGATGCCGTCAGATCCACAGATGGGTTCGAATCGCTCAGGGCAAGTGGGACACTCGCACCCTGGACGGCCGTTCTTCAGGACGCAGAGAGCACCGAAAGAGCAAACGTAATTATGGCAAGGACCGGTGTCACCTTCAAAAAATATACACACAAAATGCAGTTAAATTATATTTTATTTAACCTAATGTGAGTAAATTAGCTATACAGCAGGCTAGGGTTTTTTTCCGTGTCTTTCCCTATACTATATGATACGTAAATATTTGATTTTACACTTGAAAGTGTAAACATCATTCCATCATCGCCCATCAGTGGATTAATCATTACAAATTGAAAACAATACCCACCGCTGCAAAATTTTAATGAGGAATAGAAATTATTTTATGAAATTTTTAACCAAATTTTTTTTTTATAATTTTAATGAAAGACTAAGTTAATTTCATTTTTGATCAATCCCTTTGTAAAAACTATATTAAGAAGAAACTGTATATTATTATATTAAATGCCGTAATCTATTGGGGAAGGGGGATTTACATTTCTAACTTTATCGAACATTTTACAGTGGGACCATTAACTCTGATGATTTGAAGTTGAATCCTGGAGCTACATTAATTTTGAATGAATATCTCTAGAGGCATCATATATAGTAATCACGTTTTTCACTTAAAAATAATTGAGAGATTTTTTGAGTTGGCTTTGATTTACCACTATCATACCCGACGTAAGCATGGGAAGCTTTGATTTTGTAAGCTTGCCTTGCACTGAACTATGCTATCCAAATTTCAGCTGATATCATAAGCCTCCAACTTTCAATGCCAGACTTTTATAGAAAGTTGGAAAAATGGACTAATAGGAAGCCTGGATTTGTATAGCACGAGTTGAGAAATTGCCATCAATAAAAATGCGTATTATGTCTTATTGCCTTTAAAAATTGACCATATTTCAACACAAGAAACCTAACTTACCACATGCACCTTTGTAGACAACAGCCACATGGCGTTTCATCAGACAGGCATCCCTTTGCAATTCACATTCGTTGCTGTATGTCTGCCCATTGGATCCACACACTGGCTTCATTACTGATTCACAGCTAGGCTGACACTGACATGAAGCAATACCATACTTGTCAATGTTGCAATCTTCAAAAGGACCGCACACTATGTTCTCGCATGGATTTTTACCTAGAGATAAAGAAATCAAAACAGAGCGTGTTAACGCAGTCGAGTGCAAAACGTTGGAGATATAAAAGAACTTCAGTAAATTTATGTACATTTCTCCCTTTCCTCTTTTTAATTCAAAACCTGTGGGGACATAATTATATGATTAATTATGTGTGATTTCAAAAGGAGTGAGAACCACATTTCACAGATGAAAATCAAACCATTTTCCATCAATTAATAATATTAATAATTAAAAAATACCAGGAAAGGAAATTTTAAGATGCCACATATTTTTTTTTTTTTTTAATACTAGACAGTATGATATGTGGCTATTTATTATAAGAAAAGCAGATTTATTGTTACCCAGGGTGCACTAGGAGGCTGTTACATTGTTCCGATATTTTGTAATCAATTTTTTAAATACATTGATGGCATTCGTTTTCATTCATCATTTTTCGTTTCGTTATTTATTTTGTTATTTTTTATTGATAGAATTTGCAATCTTCTTCCTTATCAAAGTATAATTAAAAAATTGCAGTCAAGAGTAGTTTAATAAAAATAGTAATTTTTTTGCATTTTATTATTATTATTATTATTATTTAAAAATATTTTCTTGAATTATACGTTTCTGAAACAATTTGACAAGTTGAATGAATTGAGCTAACCACGAATGTGATAGTGAATCTAAAATTACTTTAAACATTACCACTAAAGCTGCGTCCAGACATGAACGCAAGTAGACTGAGCGGTGATTATCTTCCTTCGCATATGGATAAGGATGGATTTATTTAAGGATTGATTTATTTAAGGATTGATTTATTAAGGAATGGATTTATTAAGGAATGGATTTATTAGGATTGTCAATGGATTTATTAAGGATGTATTTTATCCATCTTTTTGCCTTCCTGGAAGGCGAAAAGATGGATAAAATCTTAATTTGGCCCCGCTGACAGTGACAACGTCTAAATCGCGTCAAACAAGTAATTACTTCGGAAAATTTCCAGCAATGGAGTACGAAGTTGATGCATTCTTTCAAAATGTATCACTATTGATTAATACTTTTTGTTAAAGAGTTTTAATGTCTTATATAAGTCACAGAGCAAACTACAACAAACATTAAATGTACAAGTATATATAGAAAGAATGCGACTCAAAAACACACAGAAGGAAACATGAATACATTACTTCTTGAATAAATAGCAAGTATTTTTTTTATGCAATATCCATACAATATGGAACAAGCCGTCCGAAATGAACTATGGTTTTCACATAATGGTGTGTGAACACATTTCAACATTCACTTGAGCGATTACCTGAATGACATTTCAGTAAATAAGATGCTGTAAGTAAACAGTTTGTTTCCTGGGTTTGTATTAAAAGATGTCACTTGTATATCACTTCCAATGTAACAAAATTTTTTGTTGTAGGGAATTTTGTCACCTACGGAAGTTTTTCCCACAAGTTATGATTCAATTTGTATATTTTTTAACTAAAGATGTCCTCAAGATTTGTCTTACCTGCACTGCACTCTCCATTATAGACGACCCGGATGTTTTTGCGGTGTTTGCAAGCGTCCACTCTCAGCGTGCATTCGTTGGAGTACGTTTTTCCATCAGATCCGCAGACAGGCCGGAGGTCCTCGGAGCACACCGCGTTGCACCGACAGATGGCGTTGCGATGCTCGTCTAGTTGGCACACTTGAGAATTAGGGCACTCTACCCCCTGGCAAGGGTCTGAAAAAGAGAAAATTTCAGTCTTTTGAATGCTTTATGTCAATATATGTTTCCTTTCAAGTGCAAAGTTTTCTTCTGTGAAAAATAGCATAAAACTACTTCTTTTTAAATGTTCTATTAAAAGTAGCAGAGAAACTTTAATAACATGTTATACTGTTGTTTTCAAATGCCATTGTTGCCATTTGTAGCCAAATGTTAAAGTTTCAGTCATGAGTTGACTCGACGTCGATTATTAAAGCATACATATGTCTCTTGCAATTACACTCAAGTTATCCGGTAAGAATTTAAAAAAAAAATTGCTTATAATGGACACTTAAATTATTTCTCATGATAGACGTCCAATCATGTACCACCCCTGGGCTGTTTGCAATACACACAAGTAAGGAAATGAAAGACGAACAATGCACAACAAATAAAAAACCCCTCAAATTTTGACCTTTTTCAAGATGTCATTATAAGACACAGCAGATATATAGCGTGAGAGTCTGATGGCCGAGTGACTATCGCTCTGGCACTCGGTGTTACAGGTTTCGGGTTTAAGTTCCGGCGGTGCCATGCATGTTTGTAATGATTCGGAATCCATTTTAAACAGTAGGTACCGGTATAATAAGACTGAAGAGCGTAAAGCTAACTACTCTATCCCGTAAAAAAACATCTCCAATGTAAAAATTTGCCAATAGGTATATGGCCTTGCCCACCATGGGGCTGTTGAGTAAATGAAGGAGATATATAACGTATTCAATTTTACGCAAAGTTTTCTTCTGGGTAAAATAGCATTAAACTACCTCATTTTAAATGCTCTATTAAAAATAGGAGAATATTAAATAACACGTTTGTTGCTTTCAAATGTAAATGTTACCACTCGTGGCTCAATTATAAAGTTTCAGTGATGAGTTGTTAGTATTACTAATACCAGTAGTAGGCTACTAATGTACATCGAAATTATGTCCTCCCAATTTTTAACGATCAGTGTTATTCGATATCGTGTGTATTCTATCGTCGTAACGCGATGATCTTTAAGGCTATCTCCCTCCTTCTGCAGGGGGCAATAGTAGAGTTCACATGTATTTATTTTGTGCCGATCGGTGGCAAAGAAAGTTTTTTTTTTTTTTTTGTTTTGTCATCGGCCGAACCACGCTCTTTCAGTTTTGGAACTTAGATAACTATTCGTCAGGGCACTTTTGTTCATCGAATAAGAATGCTCAGTATTTAAAAACAACAACAAATCTAATGCATGCAATATATGTTTCTCCTCTCTTTGTAAATACATTGCAACCAAAACAGGCAAAAAAAAATCCAGACAATCTGAAATGTCTGGATCAATCGTACAGGAATATTAATCCGGATATCACTTTTATCGTTTTCCTTGACCACTTCCTTCCCGGAGCGACAGAGAAATGAAAGGAAAGAAAGAAAAAAAATCCCCAAAAAGCAGGAAACAAAAGTAAAAGCGGATGAGGTCCTCAGAAGAGTGATCGTCCTTTTGATAAACTTCCCCGATACTCAGAGCCGTTGGAAATGACCGCGGCCCTATGTTCCCGGGCTGACACCGCGATTAAGGTCATAAATCAATACTGTCAGGTGTCCTGAAAGGGGCTATTGAAGAACCATCTATATCATCTGGTTCTTCATCGGAAGGGCTTCTCTCTTTTTCGATTCTTCCGGCATCAAAGGATGTCACTGGAACCACTCTTTGGCTTTCAAGGATTTTAGAAAGTCACTTTCCTTTTAAGGTCCGCGCTTGCATTCATCAGCAGAAATTTGTTTCAGTTTACCATGTTAGACTCATTGTTAAATTAGACCTTTCCAATGATTTTAAAAATTCTGCAAAATTTAATAATTGCTTTAGTTTCCCATATTAGACTTAGTTTTAAATGAGACCTTTCCATTGATTTTAAAAGTTCTTAAGGATTTAAAAAGAACTTTTAAAATCATTGGAAATATCTCATTTAAAAATGAGTTCTAATATGGGAAACTGAAACAATTATTAAATCCTTAAAGAACTTTTAAAATCAATGGAAAGGTCTCATTTAAAAATAAATTTTGTTCAGTTAAATTTTTAAGTAATAATTAAAGTTAATAATTTAAAGTTAAATTTTGTTTCAGTTTCCCATATTAGACTTATTTTTAAATTAGACCTTTCCAATTATTTTAAAAGTTCTTTAATAATTGTTTTAGATTCCCATATTAGACTTATTTTTAAATGAGATTATCAAGAATTTTAAAAGTTCTTTAAGGACTAAATAATTGTTTCAGTTTCCCATATCAAGCTAATTTTTAAATTAGATATTTCCAATGATTTTAAAAGTTCATTAATAATTGGTTTTAAATTAGACCTTTCCAATGATGTTAGAAGTTCTGAAGGATTTAATAATTGCTTCAGTTTCTCATATTAGAACTCCTTTTTAACTTAGAACTTTCCAATGATTCTAAAAGTTCTTTAAAGGCTAAATAATTGTTTCAGTTTCCCATATTAGACTCATTTTTAGATTAGAATAAATTGTAGTTTTTCAAAGATTTCAGAAGAATCAAGTTAAAATTAAAGGAAAAGCATTTTGACTAATTAAAAAGTATGCAGTCATTTTCTTTTTAAGATCCAACATTGATTTTATTTTAAAATTAATTCAATTTTGCGTGTTGAAGATATTTTTAAATTAGATGAATAAAATTAAAAAGTCATTCAAATATTTTCAAAAGTCAGAGTGAGAATAACTTTCCTTTTAAGGTTCAACCTCGAATTTTTGAACAAAAATGTTAGAGTTCTCCATATTAAACATTTTTATTAGAGGAATAATTTTCTTTTGTTGACATTTCATTTATTTCGTATACATTTCTTTTGTAGATATATTTGACTTTTTTTGTTGAATAAAATTAACTTTTGAAGTAAATGAGGAAATACCTTTTTTTAAGGTCCAAGTTTGAATATTTGAACAAAACATTTTTCAGTACTGTGTATTAAACTTAAAATTAGAGGAATAAAATGTGGGGTATTTACAAAATACCCCAAAAAGTGAATATCCAATTTTGTAAGTGAAAATATCGTAATGACATGCTAGATAACACATTAGATTTAGGAACTAAGATACTTGCGAAACGAAAGTTTCATTCCTATGCAGGGGTCCAATAAACAAGATGGAAAGCAATTTCATTAAATTAGACCCATTCCACCATTTGAGGTATTTTTCTAAATCAAGCAGAAAAAATATGTCTACAGTGTCCGTGCTATTCCGTGGTTGCATCATGGGAAATGCTGAATTTGTTACATAAAAAATGACAACAGGTAAAAATGGTCGTCATTGAAAAACTACTTCTCAATGCTGTTAGTGTTTCATAAAGCTAAGTAATTGCCATTATCTAAATTTGTTTATTTTAATGCCAATAATTAGTAAATAGTAAATAAAAAATGTTGAATTAGCTTCTTTTATATTTGTTTAAAGCGGTATATTTATCACTTTGAACTCACTATTTTTCAATTACGCTGTTAGATCCTGATCACTCGCATCTATATAGATATGGCCCATTGCCTATAAATATGGTTAAGTTTGCGTTCCTCAAAATAGCTAGTGAAGTGAATCAACAATAAGCGTGTTATGATATGACATAGTATGGTAAATATGACCTTGTAAATGCCCACGATCGATTTGGTTTGTCGCTCTACGGTCATCTTGTGCACACTTTAGGCTAAACAGACCGGGACCTACGGTTTAAAGTGGATTCCGAACCACTACAAATATCCATGGCACCACCGGGACTCAAATCCGAAACCTGTGGTACCGAGCGCCAGAACGTTAGCCACTCGGCCATTCAGGCCCCTGCCCACGATCGGAGCAGAAAAGCAAAACGAAATAAGTTATGGATGAAATTCGTAACTAATTGAAAAAATAGGCATTATTTTAGTTAACATCTGCTAATATTAGCTATTTACTAAATATGGCTTACACAAAATATTAAGTCCGATTTAAATAAAATAAGTGAGGAACAAACCTCTTATTAATTTATTTTCAACATTCTCGTATTTGCAATAGTGTCTCTATTAGAACCATAATGTTATTAATACATGGATAGACATAAGTTTAACGTCATTCAGTAATTTACAGTAAGAACAAACCCTGCATTAGTCGTAATCATTTTGAATCAGAGACGAAAAATTTTCCTTTAGCGAAAAGTTTCAAATTTTTTTTTCTTCTTTTAAATCATAAAATAATTTTAAAAAGCTTTCCCATGACTTCAGCTACAAAAAATTACAATTATTAGCTCTAAATTATAAAAAAATATATAAATTACGAATCTCTACATATGTCTGTGCTTAAGGAACTATTATTTGTACGCTTGAAATCATTTGATGTAATCAAAGTTCTGAATATTTTTTTTTTATTTAACAGGTTTAAAACTGATGACTGATTTTATTCAATCAATGAATCTTTACAATAAAGCAAATTTTTAAACTTAATCATGTAATAGTTTGATTCAGCATAAATTTATCATTTCTTCTTAATTGGCATCTTGAACATTAAACCCGCATCAGATACTTGAACGTATAACTCTATATCAGTTTTCTGGAAAACGAATAGTATTGCACCGGATTTCTTGAACACGAGTAATTTCTTGAACACAATACTGCACCAAGCTTCTTGAACACGTGGAATAATGCACCAGGTTTCTAGAATAAGCAACCCTACACCATGTGTTTTACGTGTGCCGGTATTTAAAAAACCAGGTACACTGGAGTGCCATCTGAGTACGAGTCTCTACTTGTGCCTGAGTTTAAAAAACTATTTAATGTTTGGAACCATTTGCTATAATCAAATTTGATTTTTTTTCCATTTGACTGGTTTGAAACTGATAGCAAACTTTACTCAATCATTTAATCTTTAAAAACAAATCAGGCTTTAAACTCCTTCATGCAATGTTTAGAATGAGCATAGATTTAGCACATTTTTCTCCAACAAAACAAATAAGGAACAACAAAAAATTTTTTAAACTCCGGAACTAAATTCACACGTGAATGAGCTAATCAATAGGCACTTCATGTTCGCATTGTCCATACAAAAGCAAAATTGAGCCATAAATCTTCCTCATATTTTAGCACCGTGCTAATTTGCTAAACAAATTTTTCTGATAAATGATAACTAACAATGATATTTCATAGGTAGGGACGGGACATAACAATGACTGATCTTAGTTGCTAACTGGCAGTTCTATAAACCAGTTGACAGTGTCAATGCATCTTCCTGTTAAAGATGGGAGATGTATGGCTGACGCGGCAAAGGAATTCAGTTAGCTCTGTGTTGATTCTTTAGCGACTCCAACGATTTGTCAAAGAGGCAACCCGTGATTATTTTTTGTCCGCCATGCTGATGACATATTTCGAGTCGCAAGATTGATCACGCCAAAGACCCAAGACCTCGATCCATGACTATCACTGAGGGGGTGGTAGTTAAGGGCGGCAGTGATTGATTATCTTAAACATAGAAAAAAAAAGAGGGGGGCCATTGATTTCACAAGTCGAGTCGCATGTCATTAGATCCATGTATTACTGGAACAAATTTCTGATTGTTCCTATACCATCAGCGGAAATTAAAGGGCCCAAGACCATCACTTTGGTCAAAAAATGAAATGAAACTTAAGACCAGCAAGCATGCCCATGCAGTATTTAAAGAAAGAAAAAGAAAACTTACAGCAAAAAAAAGTTATACTCTAAACTACAAATTAAAGTTGAGATGTAAATTAAGTGTTTTAGAAATACTCGGTGGAAAATATCAAATATTTGTAATGAACAATAGAAGTATACTACTATATACATTTCTAAATTTTAATTTTATTTTAGCCAATTATTTTTATTGTAATTTTACATTAAATTAATACGCTTAAAAAGAGAGAACAATTATTATTTTCAAATGACGAATATTTTGAAATAGATCGTTTCATCCTATAGTGGCAAACATGCAGCATATTTAGTATTACACATTGCACATAACAGATGACCAAATTAGAACCGTTCACCAGTTTTAAAAGACAATATTGAATGAATATCGTCTGAAATGCAGCATGATGGCCAATTGACTAGCAATCTGGCCTTTGGTACCATAGGCTGCAGATTCGAATCCTGGCAGTGGCATACATATTTGTGAGTGGTTCGGAATCCATGTTAAACAGTAGGTCCCGGTAGAATTAGCCCAAAGTATGCAAACAATGGCCGTAGAACAAACCAAACTTTCTGGAATGCCATCTAAGGTTCGAACCTCCACAAGTTCAAAAAGAAAATTTCACTCCTAAAATTTCACTCCTACGTATTGACAAGTCTATGCCCCCTGAACCAGAACACCCCAGTTTGAAAATCCACTTTAAACTGTAGGTCCCGGTCTGTTACAATGCAATATCCATCCCCAGTTTGAAAGTCAATATCCACCAGATTTGAAAAATAAGATACAGATTACTTGCTAAACGTAGTGGAAAACGAAGCTCTCTTATGAACAAAAGAAAAAAATAGTTTATAATTCTGCAGAATGTAGTTATATTGCTTTTAAGTTATCATTATTTAAAATCTATGATCATTTTCTAAACCTTTAAAATTCATTTTGGTTTTAAGTAATATTCTAGTGAATTTTGTTAATGTTAAGAATAATTAAACTACATTGCTTAGTTTTTAAAAATTTTAATTTTAATTTGTTTCAGTTATAAAAAATAATATTAATGCGTACTTAAAAAAATACGTAGATTTAAATCACGTATAAAATTACATATTACGTAATTTTAAAATAAGATAATTTGAATACTGAAGGTGAAAATGAATATATAGAAGAAAAAAAAATTATAATAATTTTATGTAATAAAAATTGAGAATTTTTAAAAGTCACTAATTGCAAAACAAGATTAAATAAATATTTTATCAAACTGAACAATAATTAGTCTCAATTTTCGAGTAAAATTTGTTCTAACCTTTCAGTCTTTTTATAAAAACCACAACAGATGTTTTATTTACGAAATTTTTCTAGTTGTTGAAGAAAATCTCCGAAATTTGTATAATTAATAATATGTCAAAACGTACATATATGTTTTACAGTAATTAAGCTAATTTAACAACTTGACTCCTTACATAACTTAATCCAGCAACTAGACTCTTTATAAAATTTTGCTTCTTTTTTCTTAAAAAAAGATTAAAGTAAGATGATTTATTAAAGATGGAATTTCTTTGTTGTATAAATTATGCTTAATTTTAATAATGCAGGCGATAAAATTCAAGTTACTATGACTCCTGTTTCCCATTAAATTTCTTTCAAAAATACATTAGCAAAATAGATAAAATATCTTAATTAAAAAAGCATGTATTCTACACCAAACAGAATATTTTAATACCTAAAATCTGCAAGCTTTAATATTAATACTAGTAAACGTGATTTGTCCCTCGTACAAAATCCACATACAAGTGTATTCATCGTGTTGGGAGTCATGTATCTAAATGTCTGTATATGAATCCTGAAATACGTATACACTAATTTTTTTTACTACAGATGAATTTAATTTAATATTTTTTAAACTTCTTGATGTGATAAAATAGGATAATAAATGTTATGTTTTGAATGCATTTCCTTCACCTTAGTAATATACTAGTAATCAACTACTGAATTTTTAAAAACTGGTCCACATGTTTAGTAGGTATCGTGTTAACGAACTTGGCAACACACTTAACGATTTACTTTTCTCAGATACAGATCTCATGAACACAGAAATGCAGCACGCATATGAGTGTCTATATTTAAGTGCACACGCGAATCACTTAATACTATTATCACAGGGTATTTAAAAAATACCTTACCATGCATCTAAACCTTGACATATATGATCTGCTCACAATCATAATTGGTTATATTAGTTCTTTAAAGCCGAAAAACAGCTAATACAAACTGCAAGAATCAAAACATTATTCACTCCGCTACTGTAAGTCAGGCGATTATTATTTTGTATACACATTTTCCATATAACGATCCCTCAAAAATTGAGAGAATTTGTTTTCCACAACGAAAAAAGATAAAGGTTTCTGTGTCTATGAGTCGAATATATAGAAACACGGTAAAAATCAACGAGACACTTAGACAATCTATGTCATATTTTTGCATACGCTGTCACAACAGCCACCAAATTATATCTTTCTAAAAGAAATGACTTCATCTCACCTTACCAGCAGATGCAAGCTAAACTTCGGAGAACATCCTGCTATTCTCAAGGTTCGTGGCTTACTGTTTAGTCTCCCAACGAAAAAAACAAAACCGCATCTATTATTAAACGTTTGATTTTCGAGCGCTCTTCGAACCGGTTTGGATGGTCAAAGCTCAGGAAAAAACAAAATGGCATCCACGATCCATAAACAAAAGAATACCAATTACTTTAAATAGAAACAACTTTATTAGTAATTAGTATTCTTTTGTATGTAAATCCTGGCGATCATTTTTTTTCCCCTTGTCAATTTGGTGCAAGAAGTACAGTATTCTACATCTTCCCAATTAGATTCAAATCTGAATAACACCATTGTTTTGAATCAAATACACTGTAAAGCAAATTAATCCAAGAATTAACAGCGTGTTGAAATCATTATTCTGATGAAAGTGACCTATTTCTGCTCTATCAATAAAAACAGGAAGTGATGACGTGTTTACATGAATGTGAACAAAATGAAAAAAAATAGCCCTAACCACTTCCGTAATAAAAATTGTTTTCGAACGAAATATAAATTTAACTTCAAAAATACCAAAAATTTAAGTAGATTCAAACTTACCGCATCTTCCCGTGAATCTGATTTCTAAAGTTCTCATTTCTCTGCAAGCAGTCTTCTTAAGCTCGCACATGTTCGGGTAGTCCTTGCCATCCGTTCCACACACGGGTCTCGAACTCCTACTGTTCCCGTAAGCAGAGCATTTCTCTGGGCACACGCACTCGAACGACACTCCATCCAAGGAAGGCTTGCACTGAGCGCCGAAACGGCACTGGTTGTGCTCACAGGGATCCCTTACATCTAAAGAATAAAATATGTATTAATTTTAACATCAAAATAATTAATTTATATTTAAATAAATTACGTTAAATTCAGAAGAATTTACTATTGTTGCCAGGGGAAAAAAACATCAAGGTTCATGCCTTGCAACAAATTAAAGTCACAAAGCAAAAAAATTAAATACGATAATTTTCGAAATATATCTTCAGCGACGTATAACTCACAACCACAAATTTCGATGGTGAAAAAATTATTTTTTAATATATAATGGTGTATATTCTGCAGGCGTGTCTGTTTATTTGTATTCTTTAAGAAGTCTTATGCCAATAAAGTTCTCTTTTTGTACTTGGAATTGATATTTTAAGTTATCTCTTCATTTATTGACTTTTAGAGCAAATCGGATATCATAATAACGCAAATTAAACTGTTATAAAGCCAAGCGATCAATAACAAAAATAAAAAATCTTATAAGATGCATGATTAAAGCGAAATAAAAATATTTACCAGACGTATTTATTGAAAATAGCTAATGAAAGAGTCATTTCATTAATATAAAAAGAAAAAAAAATATATTGGAAAATTTCAAATGTCTTTTAAACATCTAATTGAAAGTGGAACAGATATTTTTTTTAATGGTGCCAATTTGTACTTTAGCTATAAATACTAATTTCTAAAAATTGAAGAAAAATCAGAATATTATTCTGAAGGGCTGCAGGGGTGGGTTAAGTGCAACAATGTTTCTAACTAGAGTAACCCCAAATAAACGTCATCAAGTTCAAGTCCAGATCCAGATAATTTGCAAGCAATCTGATATGCACAACCTAACAAAGACAATTATTCACCAATCGCGCTTTGTTCAGCCTAGCATATCATCTTGTAGGATGACGGATTTAAAAACTGAACCTGTGCAAGGAATAAACAACTCGATGATCAAGACTATCGTTGATATCGTCAAGAATGTCTCTATATATAATTAAACAGTAATGACACTTTTTAGGACAACTTAAAAATCATTTCCTTCCATCCAAAGAGATACTTGCCCATACACTTAAATTGCATCAAATAAATCTGTCTCCTTAATGATAATGGATTGGATAATAAAGTTATCGGCTTTCTCCAAATCAACTTTACATACAAAATCTGGATTCATCAGAAAAAGTATAAAATTAACCATTGACCTCCACTCCAATTATCCGGTATGTCTGCATAGTTAAATCTTTAATTTATGTAGCTTGGTTTGATAAATACGATGCTGTACATCTTGCAAACAAGTTTCATTCGAGATTTGATACCATTCTATACGTGACTGATAGAAGAGAAGATTTGAAATGAGTTGATGGTGCAAATTAATTCTTGGCTTCATGAAATTAGTTGCAAATAGTGGTCTTTTATGGAAGATTCTGTTTTCAGTAATGCATTACACAATCTTTGAATTACAGAAAGGCTCACATCCAACTATTTGAACACTGAGGATTTTTTCATATTTGTCTTATCTTTTCTTATCTCTTTTTTTCTGATTTCTTCTTAACAGCAATAAAAATATTAAATAAATTGAGATAAAGCAGCTAACGTGAGCATAATTTTGAAGGTCAAGCCAAGCCGCCCAACCATCTTGCTACGTCTGTCTGTCTCTGGCCGGGTACTCTACCCCCAAATGACCCCAAATATCAGGTAAATGATACCAAGTACACACATATAAAACATATCTTTCGTGAATTTTTACTTCTCAGAAACTGCAGACACTTTTTAAACACGATTTCTGCCTCGTATCCAATAACAACAAGCTTGATTTTGCACTTGAAAAAACAACTGATCTTCAGATTACCTAAGTAATATACACTTTATCGCCTTTCGATAAAGTATAATACTGTTACAGTGTAATTCGTTAGTATACATGCTCAGTTAAGTAATTTCTAACCTAGGTTTCAGTGATATGCTCCTTCGCTTGAATCTATGAATCGTTGAATCCATTGTGTTATTCTAGAATATTGCTCGGCATAATATTGGGCTGCAGCAAGTAACATTGTACTGACCATGTTGTCCCTTGAATATATGTGCATCATCATTTTAAACATTGTGTTCTGGCGCTCGGTGCGATAGATTTCGGGTTCGATACTGTAGTGCAGTGCTGCCTTATAGGGGTTCGGATTTCCCTTTAAACTGTAGGTCCCGGTCTCATATGACTGTAGAGTTGACAATTCTACCACGTAAAAACAAAATATCTCCTATCTCAAAATCTGACAGTAGGCAGACGGCCTTCCATGGGGCAGTTGTGCCACTGATGATGCCGTTATCTGATTCTTGATAAAGTTAGCTTTTCAGTATTATTTATAATCTCTCTCATTTAATGGTGCCCTGATGGCCAATTGGGTAGTGCTCTGGCCTTTGGTACCACATGCCTCAGGTTCGAATTCTGGTTGCATCATGGATGTTTGTGAGTGGTTCGGAATCCACGTTAAACTGCATGTCCAGGTCTAATTAGCCTAAAGTGTGTACAAAATGACCGTAGAGCGACAAATCAATTCTGATTTAATCCAACTTTTTTTTCAATTTCGCTTTAATTTGCATTTATTACAGCTTGCAGTATTTGTGTTATTTGTATTTACTAGAGCCTAATTTATTAGTTGTCTAACAGCCCGCAAATGATTTCGGACTTCTTTATTCTTTTAAACCGAAAACAATTCTTTAAAACTGTTACATTTATATATATACTCATACAACTATAGTACATTTAAATATACATTTAAGCGATATATATATATTTAAATGTATATTAGCGAGCAAATATTTATACATTTAAGCGATTTGTGCTTGTGTGTGAGTGTGCAGCCTCCAGTCAAGTTGCTGAATAAGCTGCTGGTGGATTCACCAGTTTGTGCATTTCAGCTATGAAGAAAGAAAAAAAAATATCAGTAGATTTATGTTACTTTCAGAAAGCACGGAAAAATGAACAAATGTGAACTGCTTTTATAAACACCTGTATCACTTTTCTAAAGAGGTTTTAACAACTGAAGCATACTTAGGTAGTTGTAAAAAGACCCTTAACGTATTCAATATGGCCGCAGGTGCCGTGAATCTTTATCTTCCTAACTTTTGACTTTGAAATTTTTTTTTTATTGCTGTATTTTATGTCGGATTGGAAAACGCCAGATATTTTCAATAGAATAAGAAACGTGTTACAACAGCAAAAAAATATATATATATCCTATCCAAATCCGATTTTACTTTTGCAAAAAAATTTCAAATTCGTCTTGTTTTTTCCTCCCTAATGTATTCGAATCGCATTTTTGAGATATAGTGCCTCAAAAATGGACCCAACGAAACGTATAAAGTACATTTCTTCGAAATGGTATGAAAATTCAGGCTGCCTACGGGGAATTCCGAGATAGAAAAGGGGTAGGTGGAAATATAGGTGTAATTCAAGTGCAGTATTCCTTTCTCTTTTCATAGCACGTTGATGCCACTCGGCAGCATTTGAACAATTTATTATGCTCTTGTGCACTATTTCTGCACACTTTGCTGAACAAAAGCACTTTTTTTATGAAGGATGGGGGGATTATACAATGATGCGTGACTTACATATCGCCTCATACTTACGTATCGCCAATACGTAGGAATATTTTTTATATGTTCGAATAATACAAATGGGAAAAAGAATGCTTCTCACAATTTTTTGGATGAAGTCAGCATTGTAATAAACTTAAAATTATATAAATTAATTTAAAGAAAAGAGAAAAATAATCTTCTGATACGTAAATGAATAGAACATTTGAAGCATAAAAAATAAATTTAAAAAATGACATTTTACGCGAAAATTACAAAATATGGAACTATTTAATATTTATAACCTTCTGGAAACGGAAACTCATTGTATAGACTGTTGGGTAGAAATGTAAGTGTTCAAAATCAAACGAAAAAAAGTATAACCGAAAGCTCCCGGTGTCAATAGAGGAAAAGAAATAAATTTGTAGGCCACCAGACTCATATGACACACAAATGCCGTTATAATAAGCTACCGTATGTGAACGTCTCTTATTGACATTCTAAGTTCTATCAAATGAGTCCACCTATAAAGCAAATCCCACCCCCTTCATTGCTCATCAATGAGCTGTTGGTCCAATGATAACAGATTCGCATAAAGGCTTATGTTTGAATTCCCTGGTGGTGTCTGTTGCATTAATTAATTTTATTAAGATATATTCGATGGCGATTTTGACAAGCCATGTTAAGAATCTCGCATTCATAATGAGGCTGCCTGGTGAGAGTTTTTGGGGTTTTCTCTCATATGACATGCATATGTCTATAAAATAAGTTACCATGTGTCATATTGACATTCTAAGTTTTATCAAATAAGTCTACCCAGAAGGCAAACGCAGCTTGATGGGCAGTTAGCTACAGCTCTGACCATTGGTACGACGAGTTTGAGGTTCAAATTTTGGCGGTAGCATGGATGTTTGTTACTGATTCGGAATCCACGTTAAGCTGTAGATCCTGGTCTAATTAGCCTAAAGTGAGTAAATATTGGCCGTAGAACGACAAACCAAACCAGAAGGCAAACCTTCCCCTCCCCCTTCATCGCTCATCAACGAGCTGTACGTCTACTGATAATGAGCACATCTAGAAAGTTAATCCTTCAGAAAATATTTACTTTCTCGTAGGAAACAACCTACAGCAAATTATTTCGTTCTTAATTCAGTTCAATAATGCTGCATTCAAAATTCTGTTCAAAAATGTGGCGTTTAGAATTCATTCCAGTAATGATACGTGCCGAATTCAGTTTAGCAATGATACATTCAGATATCAGTCCAATAAAATTTCGTTTAGAATACAGTCCATTTATGTTCCTTTCACTATTCTGGTTAATAATGTGCTGTTCAAAAATCAATTTAGTTATATGCCGTTCAATAACGTGCAGTTCAATAATGTGCTGTAGAATTCAATTCAGCAATGTTTTATTCAGAAATGACCAATAGTGCTAAGTTCAGTAATTTTACATTCAAAATTTTGTTTAGAAATGCGCAGTTTAGAATTTAATTCGGTAACGTTACGTTCGGTATTCAGTTTGACAATGATATGTTCTGAATTCAGTTTAGCAATGATACGTCCAGAATTCAGTTTAGCAATGATACGTTCAGTCTAATAATCAGTCCAATAAATAATTCAGTTTAGTAAATCAGTTCAATAAAAAAAAATTCGTTTAGAATTCGGTTCATTTATATTCCTTTCAAGATTCAGGCTGGTAGCTTTCCATTCAAAACTCAATTCAGTTCTATAATGAACCATTCAGAATTCTGTGATGTGCTGTAAAATTCAGTTCATCTAGGTTTTATTCAAAAATGGCCCAATAATGTTCCATTCTGAATTTAGTTCAGTAATGTGATGATCATAACTCAAATCAGTATTGTGTTGTTCAGAATTAAACCCAGTTATTTTTTAGTTCAGAATTAAGTTCACTAAAATGTTGTTCACAATTCAGTTGCGTTCACTCGCAATGTGAAGGTATCCGAAAACAATGGCTGAAGTACATTTTTAATCATCACTTTAATTGGATGCAATATCAAGAGTGATGTTTCAGCTCCAATGATCGAAATGTTTCGCTTTCAAGCATAGAAATTCCCATATGTTGCAGTCACAACTTCTGGAGACTCAATGATGATTCTGAACGAACATGTGAGCTTATCCTGGTGATAGTTAACAGGAATTTCTCAAATACGACATGCAAATATAGGATACTCTCGAAAGATAATCCACTCTACACCTACACACTAGTACAATATATTTAGGTTCCAGTTCGGTTTGTCACTCTACGGCAATTTTGTGCTCACTATAGGCTAATTAGACCAGGATCTACAGTTTAACGTGGCTTCTGAACCACTCACAAACATCCATTTTACCGCTGGGATTCGAACCTCACGCCTGTGGTATATGACGTGTGTGGTGACGCCTGAGGATAGAGCGCTATCCAATTAGCCATCAGGCTGCTCAATATAACAAGGAAACAAAGCTCTCCAGCATTTAAAAAATTCACTATTTTCTTTTAATATTAAATCTATAATAGACATATACTACTGACAGCCATGAAGCTTCAATATCTCTGTAGCAAAGCGATGTAGCTACATATTCAATCATCAAGATCTATCCCAACTTTTAGGTATCCGAAATATTATACGCTATTTCACAGACTTGCTGAAACTTAAATATTTTGTCACCTTCATTGAAAAATCTTCTGTCCTGCTATCGCTTATTCGATGGGGACAGCAACAGCCTTTAAAGCCTTTCCCGATGATGAGGTCGAGATGCTCGTCAATCCTCTACGCCCTACCTCACCTCTCGGCCATTATGCGCCAGGGAAGGGGGGATTGTGCTGAATTGGCGATTAAGAAACGTGCAGCCTCCAAAGTGCTATATCAGCAGCGGATCGGAAAATTGAGGAGTAAGAGAAAACAAGGCAAATCCGGAAAAAAGGGAGAGAAACATTACAGAAAAAAAAAAAAAAAAATATGGAAGCTTTATTTTAGTGCTGGCCAGTATTTACTTATCTGTAAATGAATGCTTCAGCAGTTAATCTGTCAGCAAATACTTCTTTGTAAAAAGAAGTACAAAGTACTTATCTTCTGGTGCAAGTTGTTCTGAATAAGTAATATTAAAAAAAAAAAAAAAGTCAATTCCAACTTAGGCCAACAAAGAAAAATTTTATTTTAGTTATCTTTATTAAATAATTACAATTTATATATATGAGACATTTTTCTTCTATATAAAAATAAAATTAATTAATTTAATTTAATTAATGAATTAATATTTGAAAAAAACTGTATTAACATCCTGTGTCATCCACTACAAGTTTAAAAAAAATGTATTTGAACTTGAGTGGATGAATAAAAATATACTTTATGAACGATTGAAAATTTTAACAAGATATATAAACATATATAGAGAGAGTGTGAACTAATAGCAGGAATTGAAAAAAACGTCATGAAAAAATAACTGACGATTTTCAAAGAAAAAAATTATGTGACAAAGCATAAATTTTAACAAAATTAAAACTAAGAAAATTTTTTTATTTATATAATATTTATATAGTAAGATAAATAATCATTTTTAACTTTGATCATTTCAAAAAGAAATAATCGAAGACAGTTGAAAAAACGAACAATTTATTCTGCAAATTTAAGAGGAATTTCTACGGACTGGTGGCCAGTTGGCTAGCGCTCTGGCCTATGGCACCACAGGCATTAGGTCCGAATCCTGGCGGTGGCATGGATATTTGTTAATAGTTCGGAATCCACGTTAAATTGTAGGTCCCGGTCTCATTAGTCAACAGTGTACACAAAATGACCTTAGAGCGACAAATCAAACCAAACCTCTGATGAAAATGATCGTTTTTAAAGAATCTAGCATTCCCATTTGTTGTACTCACTCTTACAGAGACTCAATGGTGAATCTGAAAGAATAAGAGAGCTTTTCGCATCCTGGTGGTAGTTAACACGGATTTCTCCAATAAATGTGGCATAATCTCGAAAGACAATATGACATGGAAAACAAAATTTCCCAGTGTTTAAAAAAATCCCTATATTCTTTCAAAACTAAATCTACAATAGACACATAATATTACTGGCAGCTATGAAGTTCAATCTCTCTATAGCTACGTATTCAATCCAAGATCTTTCCCAACTTTTAAAAATATACGCAAGTATCAACACATTATACGCTATTTCACAGACTTGCTGAAGCTTAAATATTTTGTCACCTTCATTGAAAAATCTTCTGTCCTGCTATAGCTTATTCGATGGGACAGCAGCAGCCTTCAAAGCCTCTGCCGATGATGAGGTCGAGATGCCCGCCAATCCCCTACGCCCTACTCACCCCATTGGCCATTATGCGCCAGGGAAGGGGGGATTGTGCTGTATTGGCGATTAAGAAAAGCGCAGCCTCCAAAGTGCTATATCAGCAGCGGATCGGAAAATGGAGGAGTGCGAGAAAACAAAGCGAAAACCGAAAAAAAGGGAGAGAAATATTGCAAAAAAGAAAGAGGATATGGAAACTTTATTTTAGTGCTGGCTAGTATTTGCGTATCTGTAAATGAATGCTTCAGCAATAATCTGTCGGCAAATACTTCTATGCATACATGTAAAAGTTGTATTGAACAAGTAATATATATATAAAAAAAAGTTTAAAGTCAATTCTTGCTTTGTCAAAAAAAGAAAAATTTTATTTTAGTTACTTTTTATAAAATAATTACAATTAATATAAATGAGAATTTTTTTCTCTGCCTTATAAAACTAAAATTAATTAAATGAGTTCAATAAATGAATAAATATTTGAAAAAAACTGTATTAACATCCAGTGCCATCGACTACAAGTTTAAAAATGTATTTGAACTTGAATGGATAAATAAAAAGTATTTTATGAACGATTGAAAATTTGAACAAGATATATATAGGGAGAGTGTGACCTAATAGAAGGAATTGAAAAAAATAACTGACGATTTTCAAAAAAAAAAAATTATGTGACAAAGAATAAATTTTAACTTATACTATGGAAATTTTTTTGTTATTTAAATAATAGTAATAATATTTATATATTAAGATAAATAATTATTTTTAACTTTGATTATTTCAAAAAGAGATAACAGAAGACAGCTGAAAAACGGAACAATTTACTTTGGAAACTCAAGTGGAATTTTCGCGGACTGGTTTCCAGTTGGCCTGTGGTACCACATGCTTCAGGTTCGAATCCTGGCGGTGCAATGGATATTTGTTAATGGTTCGGAATCCATGTTAAACTGTAGGTCCCGGTCTCATTAGTTCACAGTGTGAACAAAATGACCTTAGAGAGCGACAAATCAAACCAAACCTCTGATAAAAAATTTCGTTTTTAAAGAATCTAGCATTCCCATTTGTTGCACTCACTGGCGTTAGAGACTCAATGGTGAATCTGAAAGAATAACAGAGCTTTTCCCGCATTTCCTACGACATGGTAGGATACTAAAAGATAATCCATCTACACAGTACAATATAATAAGGTTTCGGTTTGGTTTATCATACGGTCGAAAGACAGGATCCACTTACACCTGCACAAACATCCATGTACCTCAGGATTTAACCTGATGGAAAAGATCAAAATTTGGCCATCAGGTGTTTAAAAAAAAATAAAGCTCCTGTTTAAAAAATACTATCTTTCAAAACTAAATCTACAATAGACACATATTACTGGCAGCTATGAAGCTTCAATCTCTCTGCAGCTACGTATTCAATCCAAGATCTTTGCCAACTTTTAAAAATATGCGCAAGTATCGACACATTATACGCTATTTCACAGATTTGCTGAAGCCTAAATATTTTGTCACCTCCATTGAAAAATCTTCTGTCTGCCGTTCCTGCTGTCGCTTATTCGATGGGGACAGCAGCAGCCTTTAAATCCTCTGCTGATGATGAGGTCGAGATGCCCGCCAGTCCCCTACCCCCTACTCACCCCATCGGCCATTATGCGCCAGGGAAGGGGGGATTGTGCTGTATTGGCGATTAAGAAAAGCGCAGCCTCCAAAGTGCTATATCAGCAGCGGATCGGAAAATGGAGGAGTGCGAGAAAACAAGGCGAAAACCGAAAAAAAGGGAGAGAAATATTGCAAAAAAGAAAGAGGATATGGAAACTTTATTTTAGTGCTGGCTAGTATTTGCGTATCTGTAAATGAATGCTTCAGCAATTAATCTGTCGGCAAATACTTCTATGCATACATGTAAAAGTTGTATTGAACAAGTAATATATATATAAAAAAAAATTTAAAGTCAATTCTTGCTTTGTCAAAAAAAGAAAAATTTTATTTTAGTTACTTTTTATTAAGTAATTACAATTAATATAAATGAGAATTTTTTTCTCTCCCTTATAAAATTAAAATTAATTAAATAAGTTCAATAAATGAATTAATATTTGAAAAAAACTGTATTAACGTCAAGCGTCATGCACTACAATTTCAAAAAAATGTATTTGAACTTGTGTGGATGAATAAAATATACAGGGAGAGTTTGAACTAATAGTATTAACTGAATAACCGACATGAAAACATAACTGACTATTTAAAAAAAAAAAAAAAAAAAAAAAATGTGTCAAATTATAAAATTTAACATAAACTACGACATTTTTTTCATTTAAACATAATTAACAATATTTATATATAAGAATAAATAATTATTTTTAATTTTAATGATTTCAAAACGAAATAATAGAAGACAGTTGAAAAAAGGAACAATTCACTCTAGAAATTCAAGTGGAATTTTCTCAGACTTGTGGCCAGTTGGCTAGCGCTCTGGCCTATGGTGCAACAGGCTCCAAGTTCGAATCCTGGAGGTGCAATGGATATTTGTTAATGGTTTGGAATCCATGTTAAATTGTAGGTCCCGGTCTCATTAGTCCACAGTGTGCACAAAACGACCTTACAGCGACAAATCAAACCAAACCTCTGATGAAAATTTTCGCTTTTAAAGAATTTAGCATTCCCATTTGTTGTGCTCACTGCCTTTAGAGACTCAATGGTGAATCTGAAAGAATATGTTAGTTTTTCGCATCCTGTTGGTAGTTAACAGGGATTTCTCCAACAAATGTGGCATACTCTCGAAAGACAATCCACTCTACACCTGCACACTAGTACAATATAACATGGAAAACAAAATTTCCCAGTGTTTAAAAAAATCCCTATATTCTTTCAAAACTAAATCTACAATAGACACATAATATTACTGTCAGCTATGAAGTTCAATCTCTCTATAGCTACGTATTCAATCCAAGATCTTTCCCAACTTTTAAAAATATACGCAAGTATCAACACATTATACGCTATTTCACAGACTTGCTGAAGCTTAAATATTTTGTCACCTCCATTGAAAAATCTTCTGTCTGCCCTCTCCTGCTGTCGCTTATTCGATGGGGACAGCAGCAGCCTTTAAAGCCTCTGCTGATGATGAGGTCGAGATGCCCGCCAATCCCCTACCCCCTACTCACCCCATCGGCCATTATGCGCCTGGGAAGGGGGAATTGTGCTGAATTGGCGATTAAGAAACGCGCAGCCTCCAAAGTGCTATATCAGCAGCAGATCGGAAAATTGAGGAGTAAGAGAAAACAAGGCAAAAACCGGAAAAAGGGAGAGAAACATTGCAAAAAAAAAAAGAGGATATGGAAGCTTTATTTTAGTGCTGGCTAGTATTTACGTATCTGTAAATGAATGCTTCAGTAGTTAATCTGTCAGCAAAGACCTCTTTTTACATGTACAAATTGTCCTTAAAAAAGTCATGAAAAAATAACTGATGATTTTCAAACAAAAAAAAAAATTATGTGACAAAGCATAAAATTTAACATAATTAAAACTACGAACATTTTTTTATTTAAATGATATTAACAATATTTATATATTAAGATAAATAATTATTTTTAACTTTGATGATTTCAAAAAGAGATAACAGAAGACAGTTGAAAAAAAAAACAATTTACTCCGCAAATTCAAATGGATTTTTTGCTTACTGGTGGCCAGTTGGCCTATGGTACTACAGGTTTTCAAATTCGAATCCTGGCGGTGGCATATATATTTGTTAGTGATTCGGAAACCACGTTAAATTGTACGCCCCGGTAAATAGCCTAGAGTACAAGCCAAGTGGAATTTTCAGGATATGAAGTTTAATAAAATTAAGTTGAAGCTTAATAAAATAAAATTTCTTTTAAAAAACAAATAAAAGTAACAAATTAATTATATTTAAGAAATATAGTTGTTTAACCCTCATCGTTTCAAAAAAGGATAACAGGAACAAATATAAACGTTTCGCAGAAAATAAAGTTCAATACAAGTAAATTAATAATAAAAATTAATTCATTAAATAATAATGCAATTTAAAATTAGATTTTTTTTCATTCAGTTTCATTTCGTTCAATTTGTATTTATTTCTGAAATTCTTGAGCATGTATCCTTGACAAAAAATTTACATATGAACTACTTTTTGTTTCTTTTAAAAATTCTGATGCTTTTAAAATTGATTTTGTCCTTTTTTTTCCACCCTTTCACCGTACATATTTTAGATGATAAGTCATATTCTCGTAAAATACCTTTCTTCTGACAAAAATATTCTTAAGGTATTCCAAAACCAAAATGACAACCTCAACCCATCCATCTATCTATCTATTTATATATATATACATATCGATACTACGGGGGGGTGGACATTGCCTTCCAGGAGGACTTTTAATAGTTCTCCAGCACTTGTTGGTCGTATTTAACAAAAACCCAGAAAGTTTCCAGCCGCCACAAGCAGAGTGGTTTTTCTAAGATGTTTATGAAGTTAGTGACTGCAATTGATGCTGCAGTCAGCGCTTTTGAACCCCAGCCTTCCTGCAGCTAGCGTAGGTTTTCGTTGCAGCAGTGTTTCCTCATGAGAAGAGTTTTGGCATTTCATTCCCATGAGAGAGAAATATATGTTATTCGAAAAACATTTAATAAGTACATCACTCAAATTTGAACAGCAGACGAGCTTTATTGTGGGTGATTATATTACATGCAATTAGTGTTCTGAACAACCTGACACTCATATCTGACAGCAGATATTCGGTATCATATACACTGAAGTGACAAAAGTCATGGGATACCTCTTAATATCGTGTCGGCCCTCCTTTCGCCCGGCGAAGTGCAGCAACTCGATGTGGCATGGACTCAACAAGTCGTTGGAAGTCTTCTGCAGGAATACTGAGCCATGCTGTCCCGATAGACGTCCATAATTGTGAAAGCGTTGATGGTGCAGGATTTTGGGCACGAACAGACCTCTCGATGATGTCCCATAAATGCTCGATGGGATTCATGTCGGGCGATCTAGATGGCCATATCATTCGTTGGAATTGTCCAGAATGTTCTTCAAACCAATCTCAAACAGTTGTGGCCCGGTGACATGGCGCATTGTCATCCATAAAAATCCCATCGTTGTTTGGGTACATGAAGCCCATGAATGGCTGCAAGTGATCTCCAAGTAGCTGAACATAAGCATTTCCAGTCAATGTTCGGTCCAGTCGCACCAGAGGACCAAGTCCATGCCATGAAAAAACAGCCCACACCATTACGGAGCCACCACCAGCTTGAACAGTGCCTTGCTGACAGTTTGGGTCCATGGCTTCGTGGGGTCTGCGCCACACTCGAACCCTACCATCAGCTCTTACCAACTGAAATCGTGACTCATCGGACCAGGCCACGGTTTTCCATTCATCTAGGGACCAACCGATATGCTCACGTGCCCACGAGAGTCGCTGCAAGCGATGTCGTTCTGTCAGTAAAGGCACTCGAGTCGGTCTTCTGCTGGAATAGCCCAAGAAAGCCAAATTTCTCCGCACAGTTCTAACAGACAAGTCCCTTGTACGTCCTACATTGATTTCTGCGGTTATTTGACGCAGTGTTGCTTGTCTGTTAGAATTTACGACTCTTTGCAGACGTCGCCGGTCTCGGTCATTAAGTGCAGGCGGTCGACCACTGCGCTGTCCATGGTGGGATGTTATGCCTGAAATTTCATACTCTCGGCACACTCTTGACACAGTGGATCTGGGAATGTTGAATTCCCTAACGATTTCCGAAATGGCATGACCCATGCGTCTAGCTCCAACTAACATTCCGCGTTCAAAGTCTGTTAATTCCCGTCGTTCGGTCATCATCACGTCAAAACCTCTTCACATGAATAACTTGAACAGAAATGAAAACTCTGCGAAAGCACTGCGCATTTATACCTGTTCTACGCGATGCTACTGCCATCTGAAAATTTGCATATTGCTATCCCATGACTTTTGTCACTTCAGTGTACAATGAGGGAATTAACAAATGTCTGTGCGCCCTTCACAGGTCGAATCAACCGCATATTGAATATCAACGAATTGATATACCAAGGGTTCCATCGTGATTTGTGATAGGCCACGAGCTGAAAAATGTTTACTCCAATGAGAAGTAAGGAAAGCTGACACTAACCCTCTGGACGGATTGTCTTAAAAGGAGATTTCTGGTGAAGGAGCGAGAGAGTTCCACGACGCGTAGTCCAGAAGTGTTTTTTTCTTTTTTTCGCTGAACTGACTGAATAAGCCGGAGTTGTCAGTCTGTTTTCTAAGTGAGCCCCATGTGATTTCGTGAATCAAGCCGTGTGATAGTTTAGATTCGTCGTCGTCTCGAGAACTCTGAAATTCTCCGAACTTGCCGTGAATTGCATTGGTGTATCTAATTTATATGCTCAATTTTCATTTTTTGTACATAGAGTTTTACATATATATAAAACAAACATAATATATATATATATATATATATATATATATATATATATATATATATATATATATAATATATATATATATATATATATATATATATATTATGTTTGTAAATAAAATTTAAAGAGTTTCCATGAACCTGAAAGCTTGCGTTATAGGTGTAGTAAGTCCAAGACGTTACACTGTTGTACTATGTAAGCAACTTGTTGGAAATTGCACAATTTTACTCGTCTAGTCGATTTTGTTAGAACCAAGTGCAAATGATCTTTCAGGTGATTTCATTTCTTCCATTTCAAAAAAAATTTTTGCTTACTAGTATACCTATTTACATAAGTTGGTATATTATCTAGAAACAATCACAGTTACTTAGTTGATATAATTTTTAGCAATGAAACAATTATTCGGCAGTCATATAAAACACGGAAGAAATTTTCGAAAATAACATTTCTCAGAATCTAATATCATAGTAGCCAACATTATTATAACACTTACTACTTTATTTAGGTAAATAAACAGGTAATAAATTACTTAGTTAGGAACATTACATCGAGAGTAGCGAGCTATTAATTAGAATTGTTTTCTCTAAGAGGCCTGATGGTCGAATGACTATCGCTCTGACGTGCCATGAATGTTTGTAGTGGTTTGGAATCCACTTTAAACCGTAAATCCCGGTCAAATATGACTGTAGAGCATTGGGCGTGGGACTGAAAATCCTACCCTGTAAAAAGAAAATATCTCCCGTTTCGAAATCAGCCAGCATGCAGTCGGCCTTGGCCCACCATGGGGCGGCTGCGCCACTGATGTTCATCTTCTTATCTCTAAATTATGAGGTATACCTTTTAGTAAAGTACTATAATAGATTATAATTTAAAATTGATTATTATAATTTAGTTTAAATTTTAATAAATTTTTAGTGTCATAATAAATCTTGAAAGGAATATTGCTTTTATGAAATATTGTTATTTTTCATCATCATCATTGGCGCTGCAGCCCCATGGTGAGCCAAGGCCGTCTGCTTACTGACAGGTTTTGAGACAGTTTTCTTTTTTTTTTTTTTTTTTTCAGAGAGTTTTCAGACCTAGGTCAACGCTCTTATAATCATAGTAGACCGCGACCTACTGTTTAAAGTTGATTCTTATTTTTTTAATTAAACAAAAGCCACATTATAAACAAAAAATAATTCATTTAAGAATAAATAATAATACAATTTAAGAATAAATAATAATACAATTTAAAATAATCCTTTAGAACAAAGCTTAACCTTTTTTGTGTGTTATATTTTAGTGAAAATTAAAATTAAAAATTAGACATTATTTTTCTGGAATTCTTGCGCAAATCTAAAATTAAAGATTTAAGTTATGTACCATGTTTTGATCTTCATCAAAGCTCTGAAAGTTTTTAAAAATATCACACATTTTTTTCAAATGAAATTGACAGGCGATGAGGCTTACCACAAAACAACGATACAACATTTCGATTCTAACAAAATTATTTTTGAATGAAAAAATAAAACTTATTAAAATATTTTTTCTTCAATTTCAAAGAAAAAAAAAACGAGTTACGTTAAAATATTGATTTAAGTTATAATTATCATAGCTTTTTTTCTCTTTTAAATAAAATCTCTTAAAGTGATTTTTTTTTTCGCTTATGATTTTTTAAATGACAGAGGAAACACAAAAATAACAGAATAATGACTGTTGGGCAGAAAAATTCAATTGAAATTCAATGATATTGAATTTCTCAAAATTCAATATCATAGTAGCCAACATAATTAGAACACATATTACTTTTTTATTATAACATTTATTACTTTATTTAGGTAAATAAATAAAGAATAAATAACTTAGATAGTAACATTGCATCCAGGCGAACGAGTTATTATCAAAAATTCTTTTCACTAAATTATGAGATAAAAATTTTGGTAAAGCATTTTAATAAGTTATAATTTCGAATTGATTATAATTTGTTTTAAATGATAGCAAAATTTTAATATTAGAATAAGTCTTGAAGGAACTACTGTTATTTTTTTAATTAAAAAAAGCCACATTATAAAAAAATGAATTCTTTAAATAATAAATAATAATATCATTTAAAATAATTCTATTGAACAAAACTTAACCGTTTTTGTCTGTTACATTTTAGTGAAAAACTACCTTTTTTTTCGGGAATTCTTGCGGAAATTCAAGATTAAAGATTTAAGTCATGTGAAATGTTTAGATCTTCATCAAATCTTTGAAAATGTTTAAAAAATATAATTTATTTTATTTTTCAAATGAAATTGACAGGCGATGAAGCTTACCACTAGAAACAACGATAGCAACATTTCGATTCTAACAAAATTATTTTGGAATGAAAAAATAAAACTTATTAAAACGAGAATAATATTTTTTTCTTCAATTTCAAAAAGAAAAAAATAGAGTTACGTTAAAATATTGATTTAAGTTATAATTATCATAGCTTTTTTTCTCTTTTAAATAAAATCTCTTAAAGTGATTTTTTTTTTCGCTTATGATTTTTTAAATGACAGAGGAAACACAAAAATAACAGAATAATGACTGTTGGGCAGAATGAAAGAAAAAAAAATAATAATAACACACAACCCAGAATTGGGGGTGGGAGAGATGGCAACGAATTCCAATAATAACATAGCGAATTTATCGACAGAAACACTGCTTCTTTCTTCTACACTTTTTTACGATTTTTCATGCCAAAGTGAATCTTTATTTTATCGTAAGATTGCATTAAGAGCAGGCATCGCTATGCATTATCTCGACGCAGCTCACGTGTATGAATATTACCACAAATGGCTTGTCTAGTAGTGTAATTTATGGTACTTTTTGGATGTGGTACGGGCAAGAAAAAAAAACTTTCTGCCAATACGATGAAAAAGTAAAAAAAAAACTACAAAGAAATCTTCCCCCGCCGAAAAGAAGAACAAGCATAAGAAATAATAATAATAAAAAGCAGAGCAATTTTCCCGCGCTACACATCTTTTTGAATGACGCCGAAAAGTGGTAATCATACGATTCGCTCTAATCTGGAACACCGGCGGGGTAGAGAGAAAGAAAAAAAAAAAAAAAGAAGAAATAAAGCAAAAAGAACGATAGCAAAGAAGAGAAAGAAGAGTTAAAGTTCTCGTTCGGATAGAGTGAAGGAAATAAGAGTTTGGAGGTGCCAGGACTCATCTTGGTGTGTAGGGAACGTCTCAAGTGACGTGGCCATTGATTCTCGGAAACGTTCATCCTGGCGATTTTCATCCATTTTCTTTTTTTCTTTCTTTCCTTTTCTCCCTTCCTTCACTGATTCTTCTTCTTTCTCTTCTTTCCTTTCTTTCTTTCTTTTTTTTTTTTTACAGCGATTTCTTCTCCCTTACTTTCACCACTTTTGTCTACTGCCGAGTCCCTTCCCTTCCATTGTCCTGCGAGCTGAAAAGTTGGTCACTTTTAAGTTACTTTTTGCCTTCTGCTTTTTCTGGTCCCACTCCAGTTTCTCGGCCAGGAAAAGCGGAAATACTTTCAGGAGTGTAAAGTTACCGCATTTTCAGATATGCTTAATATCGAAATGCTATCATGTAAGTATTTGTAAAGTTATCACATAATGGATTTCAGAATTTCAATTTTTTTTACATAGTTTCAGTCAGTACATTTCACCAGAACTTTGCTTTCACAATTTAAAACAAACACCCCACAGGGGATAACAACCTACCTCTTGTGTACCGCACTACTGTGCCTACTTCGAAGCATATACTATAGTTTTCAAATCTACTAATTTAGCAACTCTAACACACCAAGTCACTGCGGTTCTGTGCTTGTATGTTGAAAAACTCATTTTGGATGTGATTTCGTTTCAAAAATTAAATTCTATCCAAGATGATTTAAATTACCTAACGTACTCACCAATCTACCAATATTAACCCACCAAATCACTGTGGTCTTATGCTTATATGTTGAAAAACTCATTCTTGATATGATTTCTTTTCAAAAATTAAATACTATCCAAGATGATTTAAATTACCTAACGTACTCACTAATCTATCAACACTAACCCACCAAGCCACTGCGATGCTATATGTTTAGATATTGAAAAAACTCATTTTGGATATGATGTTTTAGTAAAAATGAATCATATCCAAAATGATTTAAATTCAACTTCGTTTTACTCGCAAGCTTTAGAATCAAACTTCTTTAGCCAGCTTTTCTAACCACTTGTCCACCACGTCAATGTGGTCCTATACTTAAAAGTTAAAATATTTACTGTAAAATAAGATAGGGTAGGATACCATGCTGAAAATTTAATTTCATTTTTATTTGCCGGACTTAGAATTAATCTTCCACAATATGTCATCCTAACGTACTCTCAAACTTGTCGCTTTAAAATTAACATATTTTCTTCGGATGTAATTTATTAAACGATATAGAATCTTTACAAATTAATTCAGATATTACTTGCCGGGTTTAAAATCAACCTTATTAAGTTGTTTCCTAATGTGCGCTCCACATAGCCATTGCAGTCGTATGTTTAAAATAAAAATAATTTCTTTAGAAACGATTTAATAAAGGATGTTACAAATTTAAATTTAATTACGTTTGATTGTCGGATTTAGAAACAAATATGCCCATCACGTTGCAACTGCGCTTCTATGTTTTAAAGTTAAAATACTGTTTTTGGATATAATTTATAAAATCATATCCAAAAATAGGATACAAGGATTTTGAACTTTTAAATTATATTCATTCCTTATCTTCTGGGGTCTATTCAGATACTGATTATTAGTCTTTCTTTGTTTATTATCCCAACTATGGAATGCTTAAGCTCAAATCCGAAAATTGGAGTTCGTTTTGGTCACTATTTTCAGAAACGAGAAGTCTCTACAGCTTTTGTGACAACGTATGTGAGCATCCTTTATATGTTTATAAATATTCTTTGTATTGATGTAAAATTGTTTATAATTGTTATATAATTCAGATGTTGGGATAGAATATTTTATGGTCTGTCACCAGCACCATAATGGATGCGAATCGGATCTGTTCCAAGATGAATGTCCACTTTCCTGTTTATCATCCTATTAACCGCCAATTCTGTTCTTTGCTGAAGAGCTACAGTGCAAGCACAGATAACTTCACGAGTCTTACATGACTTAATAAACTTTCGCCCTCAAGCCTCTGCGCTTAGAAGTTTCGCAAGATTCCGCCAATTAAAATCCAACATAAAGATATTATTTTCATTCATAGTTACTACAAAAAAACTGTTTCCTCGGGAAACTGGACATTATTTTAACAGATCCGATTCGCATCCGTTAAAGGCTAATGGCCATCATATACACTATTCCCCCAGACCATAAAATATGCCAACCTAACGCACGAATTAAACAATGATTACAAAAATTTTACTATAATATAAAAAATATTTATAAAGACATATTGACACCCATATCGACACGACACATCCAGGTTCATTTTTGGGAGTTTTGCCGAATATACGAGACAAAAGTGATTTGCTGTAACCACTAAAAGACCAATTGCAATTCTACTTTTTTTTATCTGCCAGGTGTCTGTCGGTGATCTGGTTGTGCATACATAAAAGAAACATGAAGTCAACCAGCATATAAAAATATATAATAATAATATGGAATCTAATAAATTAAAGAACATCTTCTACATTTTTGTTCCAGTTACATAAACACGCGCTACCGTAACGTCTTGATGGATTTTAAATCGATGCACGTGTGTTGTGACAGCAAATTTTGGTTATGTATTCAAATTTGGACAGAACTTTTTAAAAGTCAAAACCTCCATTTATCCACCCCTCCAGAACAACTTACAATTTCATAGCTCAACCCATAACATGGTTGCGAGAAATTCAAATTCAGAAGTGAAACGTTTTAATACCCTTCGCTCACTCTATATGGCGCAGACAAGATATATGCTATGAAATTCACGTATTTTTAATATTTTTCCAGAAAACCATATTTTTACTTATAGACATCTTAAAGTAAAAGTATATCTTGAATTTATTGCTTAGGATTTTAAAAATTTACTTTAATTTGACATGTAAAGGGAACGCCATAATATAACTTGCCCTTTTAAGAAACATTTGCAGCTAAAACTTATGAAAGGAATGAACCCAAATTTCATACACAGACTGCGGAAAGTATGGAGAGATAAACTGAGCAATAACAACAACAATAATGATACTAAAAGTTGACAATAAATACCTGGATTCTATGTAATGGCAAATTGGCCAATTCTGACGAGTTACGCAATTGGTTATATAGATTCAAGTTAAAATGTTTGCCCAAAAGAAACTAAGAAATAATGCTAGAAATTAAATAAAGAAAATGTCAGGCACTAAAATATGTGTTAAAATGTCATTCAAAAGAGATCTAAAACATTGATAATTGGCTAAATAGAATACGGTACAAATACAATGTTAAATAACGGTCTTGGTAGATGCAATTAATCTGTCAGCAGTAAGACACAAAAAAAAATATCTTATGTTTTGTTCAGGCCATCTTTTTGTTCCATCTTTCTGAGTACATCATCTATCTCTGAATAATTATCTATACTAGTTTTGCCTTTTTCACTATCTACCGACTCTGGTGTTGAATTTGTTGGTGATGGTGATGGTATAGATAGAGGCTTTTTAAATCTTATATTAAATACTTCACATTTTGAATTGTCTTTTTTATCTTTTTTTTTTTTTGGGGGGGTTGGTTTAAAGCAAGATGATCGTTTTAATGTGGTTTAGACTTAATATAAGTTGGGTTTTTACGAAGCTAAACAATCTAGGGGGATTTTGATGGTACATATTTCACAACAATAGCAAAGTTTGAATAATTAGATTTTGCAGAAGAAATTGGTTTTATGTTTGTGGTGAGATGAGAAAAAATATCATTGATAATGCTATCAGTCTAAATTATATTTTATTGATGTCTTTTCATTAGATTCCTATAAATTTAAGTAATAAAAAAATATCACTCGCTTCAAAATGTTGCAGTTTTTTATTGTTTGTGTTGATGTAACTTTTTCACAAGAAATTTTATTCAAAAATTCTGTCCAGAAGATTTAAATATGATTATGGTAGAGATCTAGAATCTTGTATTAATTGCACAGATTTCACTGTAAAGTTTGCTTTAGATTATGCAAAATCCCTAATTCAGTTTTAGAAGGAGAAATTATTGTTAAAAAAGGAAAATTCAGCACTACTATACGCCATAGAATAATACTTGATAAAGCAGCACAAGCTTCTCAAAATGATTTACATTATTTCTCCAAAAGAGCTTCACTTTTTTCTTCTTTTCAATTCTTTTATTTTTTCAAATTTCAAATTTATTTTTATTTTTCAATTTATATACAATCTGCATAACATAACTCAGTTATTATGTGAAGTAATTCTGAATTATTATTTATTTAAAAAAATATAATTAAAAAAAAATTTTTTTTAAGGAAAATATGGGATTTATTGAAATTATTATTATTAACGACGTTTTAAAGAAAGACAAGATCAACAGCAAGAAAGGCAACATGTAATATACATTTAAAAAAAAAAAATTTTTTTGAATTTTTTTCCCATTCTCATTTGAATTCTATCAATCATCCAACATACACATATTGATAATATTCTACACAAACAGTGAATGCAGGTTTATTTTCAAGAAACCAATATAGAAAAATTCGTTATATGCAACTACTACAGAAGAAAACGCAGGCATACTTAAAAGAAAAGCATTGAAAAAGTATTTCTCTTTCTGATTGAATGTGAATCTCCAGTATGATGGCTTCTGGGAGGAAAGATGACGATAAGGAAAATAGTTTCTGCCGAAAGGATGCGAAGGAGAGGAAAATTGAATTCGCATACAGCTATAACAATTTTCATTCGCGGAGAAAATAAAGAGAATAGGAATGAAAATCGAAAAGAACTATCGCAGAAAAAAGAAACACTACAAAGTATATTACACTACTAAATATATGTATACATATATATATATATTCAAATACAGTTATGGTTCAGAAAAATTTATTTTGCCTAAAATCAAAATTTTGCTGCGTAATAATTCTGATCAATTAGTTTTTATTCTCTTTTACTACTGTGCCCAACATGTAAGACCAATTTTTATTTTTTTCAAAAACTCTTCATTTATTCTTCCAAATTTATTTCATCGCCTCATATATATAGATATATACACTTATTTCATCGCCTCCGGACACAATGCACTTATTCCAACATTTTTCCCAATCCTCAATGCATGCTAAAAAGTCAATGGCTAGGATGGCCTTCAAAGTACGCGACGATTCACGTTGAATCTCTTCAATCGACTCAAAACGGTGTTACCGGAGTGGTCTTTTGAGATTAGAGAATAGTCAGAAGTCTCACGGTGCTAAATCTGGCGAATATGGTGGTTATAGAACGATATGGGTTTCATTTTTGGTGAAAAAGTTACGAAGAATCAATTGCAGTGTGAGCTGGCGCATTATCGTGATGCAAAACCCAAGAGTTGTCTTTCCATAAATGTGGCCTCTTTTTGTGAATAGTTTCACGCAAATGACACATAACACTCAACTAATTTTCCGTGTTGACAGTTTGGCCCGGCGGAAGGAATTCATAATGCACTACACCACAGTAATCGTAGAAAACAGTCAACATGACTTTGAGTTTTGAGCGCCTTTGGCGTGCTCTTTTCGGTCTTGCTTCACCTTTGTCATGATAATCGCTCGAATGCGGTTGTTTCCAAGTCATAAGCGTAAATACAAGTCTCATCTCCAATTATGATGCATTTCAACTTGTCCTGATAGTCAGAAAGCATTGTTTCACACGATGTTTTTCCGAAAAAATCAGTATTTTCGGTACCAATAGAAATATGACGCGTTTGAGGCCCAAAACATCTTTTAAAATGGAATTGACCGATCCTTTTGAAATTGCAACATTATCAGCAAGGTCTCTAATTGTAAATAAACGGTTTGCAAGCAATTTAATGCAAGTTCTTTGCTCAATTAATCCAGACATTCAGGCATTTCAAAAATCGCCGAAATCACTTTTAGCATCTCACAAAGCCAAGTGTAACTCAAATACTCATGAATACTTTGACGACAATCTTCACACAAATGTCAAGAATATTGCTAACAATCTAAAAAAGAAAAAAAAATTAAATTCCATATGCCCGCAAAATTTAAATTGAAAATTGGTTTTACTTTTTGGGCAGAGTACTATTTATACATAAAAGTTTAAGTATAAATTTATCCATTCAGATTGTACTTTAAAATCTGAACTCTAACTTTGGAGATAACTATATGATATATCTATGATATTATCAATAAAAATGATTTCAATTTGATTCGTTTTGAAAGAAACATTAAGGGAAAATAATTTTAAACAATCATATACAATAACTGAGATATTGCCTATCTATTGTACATCAGATATATTATCACCCTTCTCTTCGAGCTTAACGGAAGATTTTCCGGCCTAGAGATCAGTATTATTATAAACGTTTTAATAATGTTATGGACTTTTTTAACATACTAATCCAACAAGCTTAAATACCAAACATTTTTTGTGTCAGATTTTCGACCGAATAAATATTATACAGTCTCTAACGTCTATGTATGGTTCTTTATGATAACTCTTAAATGTAAAGCAATCGCTTTTATCAAAATTAAAGTTGATACTTCTGAAAACACTTCAAGTCTTATCTCTGTCCTTTGTTTCTTTTTTTTAAACTCTGGATGAATTTCAAGAAATGCGTAGGTGCGAGTTATTATGGGGATTTCAAAGCTCACAAAGCGATTTATCCCCGCACAAAAAGCTAACATAAATTCCGATCAAGACCATTTCTGAAATCAGTGAATACAACCATGCCGCCTCTTCTACAATTCATTATTAGCTCTACCACCATATTTGAAACAAACCCCCAAAGAAATTGTTGGAAAAAGTTTTTATCATTCTTATCTTGGAGCTTAATGGAAAACTTTTCGCCCTCCAGAATTATGATGTCTCCTATTGACATAAGCATTAACATTTTCAGTTTACATCCACCAAGCATAAATAACAAGCATTTTTTTGTGTCAGACTTTCTTCCAAATAAATATTATACATTCTCTAACAAAAATATATGGTTCTTTACAATAACTCTTAAATAAAAAGCAATCGCTTTTATCAAAATAAAAGTTGATACTTCTGGAAACACTTCAAGTCTTATCTCTGTCCTCTATTTCTTATTTTTAAACTTTGGATGAATTTCAAGAAGTGCGTAACTGCGAGTTATCACGGGGATTGCAACGCTCGCGCAAAGCGATTTATCCCCGCACAAAAAGCTAACATAAATTCCGATCAAGAACGACTCCCTCGAATGGAGTATATGTATGCATATATATACTCCCCCGACCCCTTCAACCATGCCATCATACACGGAACCTGCATTAAGAGGGTAGATTTGTCAATAAATTTGCCTCTGCTTGTATTGTTTAATATAGCGCCGGACATTCTTTATGTATGAGGGAAAAAGACAGAGCAAGTGCAAAGGAAAATGTTCGAAAGAAAACTGCTTGCGTCGAATTTTGTTTCCTTTTTTTCTTTTTGCAATGTTTAGTATTTTTCTTTTTCGTCGACGTAATCTATCATCATTTGCCAAGGGACTGCTTGTCCTGGTTAGAGTGTCTTACGTGCGAGTCAATGAAGGCTCGGAAATCCATGGATGCCATGCGGAAGGGATTGATGGATGGGGAAAGGGTATTATTGTCACTGGAGGAAAAGTACAAATGCTTTCGGAGTTTCGTTTTATAAGGTAAGTTAAGTGGCGAGAGGATGGAGGTTATTGATATTTATTTTTATTTTTATATTTTTATTGTATGGGTGTCTCGTAGCACACAAACTTGTTTTGGGTCCATAATGTTCTTTTCGAAAAGAAGCTAGACCCGCAATAGCGTGTTAGTTCGAAACACGAGAAATGTAGGCAAACGAAAAATTTCGATAAATACAGCCTGGAAGAATTTTTTTTTGTGGTTCTTGAACAGCAAGGAACAAACATGTAGATAATTGAGGATAATTGGTCCGAAATTGGGCCACACGGCGTGTTAAATGTAGCAGGCCCTTTTTGGGGCATTTTGGATAATGAGAATGATTATAACCTACAGTTTAATGTTGATTTCGAACCACCCACAAACATCCATACCATCGCCAAGATTCGAACCTGAAGCCTGTGGTACGAAAGGCCAGAACGCTAGTCAATCCAATGGGTGATAAAGGGAAGGCATGTCAGGGACGACTTATATGGGTAAAAGCTCCGAATTTGCTTGTCGCATAGGAGAAAAATACAAATTCTCCTACCAACCAGATTGACTATCCATATATAGATATCCATGACTATCCATATATACATATATACATTCCCTTTATGACTATCCATATACATTCATCACAAGGCTCCTTTCTGAAATCAGTAATTACACCTATTCCGCCTCTTCTACAATACATATTAGTTGTATCACCACATTTGAAATAAACATCTAAATAATTGGTATCTTTGGGTTGTCAATCACCTTTCTTTACGAGCTTAGTGGAAAATTTTCCTGCCTATGGATCTGTCTTGTCTCCATCCGACCATCAACATTAACATTTTCAGTTTGGTATTACTTGTCAGATACGCTAAGCCTAAATACCAAGAATTTTTATGGCAGACTTTCGACCGAATAAATATTATACATTCTTTACCAAAAATATATGGTCCTTTACGATAACTTTTAAATATAAAGCAATCCCTTTTATCAAAATTAAAGTTGATACTTCTGAAAACAGTTCAAGTCTTATCTCTCTCCTTTGTTTCTTTTTTTAAACTTTGAATGAATTTCAAGAAGTGTGTAACTGCAAGTTATCATGGGGATTGCAAAGCTCACAAAGCGATTTATCCCCGCACAAAAAGCTAACATAAATTCCGATCAAGAACGACTCCCTCGAATGGAGTATATGTATGCATATATATACTCCCCCGACCCCTTCAACCATGCCATCATACACGGAACCTGCATTAAGAGGGTAGATTTGTCAATAAATTTGCCTCTGCTTGTATTGTTTAATATAGTGCCGGACATTCTTTATGTATGAGAGAAAAAAGACAGAGCAAGTGCAAAAGAAAATGTCTGAAAGAAAACTGCTTGCGTCGATTTTTGTTTCCTTTTTTGTTTTCTTTTTGAAATGTTTAGTTTTTTCCTTTTTCGTCGACGTAATCTATCATCATTTGCCAAGGGACTGCTTGTCCTGGTTAGAGTGTCTTAGGTGCGAGTCAATGAAGGCTCGGAAATCCATGGATTCGTGACGCCATGCGGAAGGGATTGATGGATGGGGAAAGGGTATTATTGTCACCGGAGAAAAAGTACAAATGCTTTCGGAGTTTCCTTTTATAAGGTAAGTTAAGTGGCGAGATGATGGAGGATATTGAAATTTATTTTTATTTTTATAGTTTGGGAGTCGCATGGCACCAAACTTGTTTTGGTCCATAATGTTCTTCGAAAAGAAACTAGACTGGCAATGGGGGATAGCGTGTTAGTTCGAAACAAGAGAAATGTAGGCAAACCAAAAAATTTATGTAAATACAGTCTGGAAGAAGTTTTTGGGGGGTTCTTGAAGAGCAAGGACCAAACCTGTAGATAATTGAGGATAATTAGTCCGAAATTGTGCCACAATGCGTGTGAAGAGTAGCAGGCCTCTTTTGGATAATAAGGATGATTGGGACCTACAGTTTAACAAGGCTGCCGAACCACTAAAAAACATCCATGCCACCGAAAGGAATCGAACCTGAAGCCTGTGGTACCAAAGGCTAGAGCGCTAGCCAATCCAATGGGTAATAAAGCAAAGACACGTCAGGAAAGGTTTCCATATTTACATACATTAATCACCAAATCTTCTCGTTTCAGAAATCAAATTAATTACGATTAATTTAATGAAATTAATCAAAATTTGAAATCAAATTAATTACATCCACGCTGCCTATTCTACAGTGAATATTAATTGTACCACAAAATTTGAAATAAACACCAAAAGAAGGGGCATCTATTGGATTATCAATCACTGTTCTCTTCGAACTTAACGGGAAAATTTCTTGTGTACGGATTTATCATGTCCCCCTTCAACATAAACATAAACATTTATATTTTTTTATCACTTATTAGATACGCTATGCGAAAATACCAACCTTTTTTTGTGTCAGAAATTCATCCGAATAAATTCTATACATTTTCTAACAAAAATAAATTCGTCTTTACAATAATTCTATTGGGTTATCACCCTTCTCTTCAAGCTTCACGGAAGATTTTCCGGCCTACAGATTTGTCATTATGTCTTCAGCAAAACTATTAACATTTTAATGTTATGGACTTTTTTAACATGGTAATCCACCAAGCTTAAATACTGAACATTTTTTGTGTCAGACTTTCAACCGAATAAATCTTATACATTCTTTAACAAAAATATATGGTTCTTTACAATAACTCTTAAATATAAAGCAATCGCTTTTATCAAAATTAAAATTGATACTTCTGAAAATACTTCAAGTCTTATCTCTGTCCTCTGTTTCTTATTTTTAAACTTTGGATGAATTTCAATAAGTGCGTAACTGCGAGTTATCACGGGGATTGCAACGCTCGCGCAAAGCGATTTATCCCCGCACAAAAAGCTAACATAAATTCTGATCAAGAACGACTCCCTCGAATGGAGTATATGTATGCATATATATACTCCCCCGACCCCTTCAACCATGCCATCATACACGGAACCTGCATTAAGAGGGTAGATTTGTCAATAAATTTGCCTCTGCTTGTATTGTTTAATATAGCGCCGGACATTCTTTATGTATGAGGGAAAAAGACAGAGCAAGTGCAAAGGAAAATGTTCGAAAGAAAACTGCTTGCGTCGAATTTTGTTTCCTTTTTTTCTTTTTGCAATGTTTAGTTTTTTTCTTTTTCGTCGACGTAATCTATCATCATTTGCCAAGGGACTGCTTGTCCTGGTTAGAGTGTCTTAGGTGCGAGTCAATGAAGGCTCGGAAATCCATGGATGCCATGCGGAAGGGATTGATGGATGGGGAAAGGGTATTATTGTCACTGGAGGAAAAGTACAAATGCTTTCGGAGTTTCGTTTTATAAGGTAAGTTAAGTGGCGAGATGATGGAGGATTTTGAAATTTTTTTTTATTTTTGTTTTCATTGTTTGGGTGTCTCGTAGCACTAAACTTGTTTTGGGTCCATAATGTTCTTCGAAAAGAAGCTAGACCTGAAAGCGAGTATAGCGTGTTGGTTCGAAACACTAGAATTGTAGGCAAACCGAAAAAATTCTGTAAATGTAGTCTGGAAGAATTTTTTTGGGGGGTTCTTGAAGGGCAAGGAACAAACATGTAGATAATTGATTATAATTCGTCCGAAATTGTGCCACAATGCGTTTGAAGAGTAGCAAGCCACTTTTGGATAATAAGGATGATTGGGACCTATAGTTTAACATGGCTCCCGAACCACTAAAAAACATCCATGCCATCGACAGATATCGAACCTGAAGCCTGTGGTAGGAAGGCCACAACGCTAGCCAATTTAATGGGTGATAAAGGAAAGGCATGTCAGGGAGGACTTTTATGGGTAAATGCCCGAATTTTCTTGTGCTATAGGAGAAAACTATAAAATCTCCTACCAACCAGCTTCACTATCCATATTTACATATAATCATTTCCAAGGCTCCACGTTTCTGAAATCAGTAATTACACCCATGCCGCCTCTTCTACAATGCATATTAGTTGTATCACCACATTTTAAATAAACATCTAAAGAATCGGTATCGTTTGGGTTGTCAATCACCCTTCTTTTCGAGCTTAGCGGAAGAATTTCCTGCCTATACATCTGCCTTGTATCCATTCGACCATAAACATTAACATTTTCAGTTTGGTATTACTTGTCAGATACGCTAATCCTAAATACCAAGCATTTTTTGTGTCAGAAATTCATCCGAATAAATTCTATACATTCTCTAACAAAAATAAATTGTTCTTTACAATAATTCTATTGGGTTATCACCCTTCTCTTCAAGCTTAACGGAAGATTTTCCGGCCTACAGATTTGTTATTATGTCTTCAGCAAAACTATTAACACTTTAATTTTATGGACTTTTTTAACATGGTAATCCACCAAGCTTAAATACTAAGCATTTTTTTGTGTCAGACTTTCAACCGAATAAATGTTATACATTCTTTAACAAAAATATATGGTTCTTTACGATAACTCTTAAATATAAAGCAATCGCTTTTATCAAAATTAAAGTTGATACTTCGGAAAACACTTCAAGTCTTATCTCTGTCCTATGTTTCTTATTTTTAAACTTTAGATGAATTTCAAGAAGAGCGTAACTGCGAGTTATCATCGGGATTGCAAAGCTCACTAAGCGATTTATCCCCGCACAAAAAGCTAACATAAATTCCGATCAAGAATGACTCCCTCGGATGGAGAATATGTATACATGTATATATACTCCTCCGATCCCTTCAACCATGCCGTCATACACGGAACCTGCATTAAGAGGGTAGATTTGTCAATAAATTTGCCTCTGCTTGTATTGTTTAATATAGCGCCGGACATTCTTTATGTTTGAGAGAAAAAGACAGAGCGCAAAGGAAAATGTCTGAAAGAAAACTGCTTGCGTCGATTTTTGTTTCCTTTTTTGCAATGTTTAGTTTTTTCCTTTTTCGTCGACGTAATCTATCATCATTTGCCAAGGGACTGCTTGTCCTGGTTAGAATGTCTTACGTGCGAGTCAATGAAGGCTCGGAAATCCATGGACGCCATGCGGAAGGGATTGATGGATGGGGAAAGGGTATTATTGTCACCGGAGAAAAAGTACAATTGCTTCGGTGTTTCCTTTTATAAGCTAAGTTAAGTGGTGAGATGATGGAGGATATTGAAATTTATTTTTGTTTTTATTTTTATTGTTTGGGTGTCTCATAGCACCAAACTTGTTTTGGGTCCATAATGGCAATAGCGTGTTAGTTCGAAACATGAGAATTGCAGGCAAAACGAAATATTTCTATAAATAAAGAGTCTGGAAGGATTTGGGAAGGAGAGAAGGAAGAAAGAATCTAAACCTCTACAAGTCGCATATTTCCTTACAAAATCCGCGTCAGTCTAAATAAGTCGAAAACTCTATAAATTGAATTATTTGGCGTCTGCCTTGAAGTTCGACTTACAGAGGTTCTACTGTATATATATACTTTAAATAACATTATGTTATAACATGTTGTGTTATAAATCATACTTGCATGCCTTTATGTTTCATCGTTTTGCGTATCCAGCGCGTGCACAAGACTTTTCAGCCCATATATAGATTGTGATAGTAATTCAAGTATTTTCAGTTCAAATTTGAACTCATTGTGACGAGTGGTTCTTTGTTTACAGCATTTTCAAAGTGGGACTTTAATTATAATCCTCCTGCATACATATATGTATATATATATATATAATAAGATGCTTTTTTAAATAAAATAACTGAAAAACTAAAATACAGTATTTATTATTACATACAAATTATTTGAAGTAATACGTGCAATAAGAAAAATCGACAATTTGTACATTTTTTTGAAATACTGTGTTGTCTTGCAAAAACTACTTTTCTCTTATTTTTGTCTGTATACGAAACCTACACAAAAGGATGATAACACTTTAAACCCACCAATTTCAATGATACAAAGACACATAGCTATATATACAGTCTCTATCTTTTAAAGAACACCTTTTTTTTCCCCACGTTAATTAACTGATATAAAAAAAGAAGAAAGAAAGAAAGGAAAGAGTGAAAAAAGAAAGAAGACAGCAGATATCTAGAGGAGGGCGATAGCAGGAAGCACCGAAAAGTGTCCAATTGATCCGAGGGGGATACAATCAGGTCCGGCAATGGATGCGTCGTCAATAGAAACAGCAAGATAGATGGGTTTCTTACAGAGGACACGGCGCAGGCGAAAATTGCCCTTGTTAACACTCTTCTCCAAGTCTTGTTCACAGGAGAAAAGACGGGGACGAAATAAAGAAGAGAAGATTAGTTGAGAGGGTAATCTCGGAAAGTCGCGTCGCCCCCACTCCCCTCCCACGCATTGCTGTAAGCAAATTAATTCCTTCAGTTTGTTGTTAAAGACGTCACCATCCATCAAAATTACGTCTTTTTAACAAAAATGAAATCTTGAGTGCTTATAGTTTTAAATAGATTTCAATCTAGGATGCGCAAACTTTTGAAGATAGCGTGCCGTAAACACATTTATACCGTGAACAATACTATTTATTTCATTTACACGTGTAAATACTACAATGAAAAATAAATAATATGTAATGAAAAGTATATAAAGAAATTAATCTATCAACTTTTTTTAGCATCGGTGGGTCTCGTGTTTCCCTTATGCACGCCGCGAAGAGCCCACCGACGGACGATAATGACAAGAGATTTAATAAGATTAAATAAAAGTTCGATCAAAGATGCACAGACTTCTGGCTCTCGCCGAGATATTCTGGTTTTCACTGTCAATACACAAAGACCTTGAAGAACATCTATTATTCATTTTTTTTTTAAATAAATATTATACTATGATAAAAGATGTATAAAGTACTTGATGCGTGATATTATATTTCATTTGCTTGTTGAACATTTGTGGCCTCCCCCTATTTCATGTGCCATATATACTTATGCCCTACTGTACAGATTCAAATCTCCACCTAGTTCTTAATTCGTGCACATCATTCTATATAATTAATACTTAGATTTCAATTATTTGAAAAAAACAAAATAAATTATTGTTAAATAAGTGTACACACTTAAAATGCATTTTTTTATACGTGTAAAATGTATATAGTCCAACCACGGATTTTGTGGAATGGTAAACAACCAATTTAACTTCTGAAATGAACATATCAATTACTTAGGGATGCTAGTCAGATATACATGGCGCAAAATATTTTTGAAATTAAAAGGTACAATGGTTAGTATGGAATTTTTTTATCTAGTTACTTTTTTTAACATCATGTAATGCAAAGTTTTAATTATCAAAAATTAAAATCTGTAACGCTGAAATATATATATAATATTCGCCATGTAAGCAGCATTGCCCGAGATTTCCTTTTTATGTGTATAACATTCAATCACAAATTTTTCAAAAACTATTTTTTTTTTTGCATCGTAGAAGTAAGCCTTTTTAGGCAATTTTTACATTCCACCAGTCAGGATTTTCACTATACACCGTTTAAGCAGTATTTCCCGACATTTATGTTTATTTCCCTGCCTTTTTGTGCATATTTTTCTATTACAATTTTCTCGAAAACTGTGCATTATAGAGATAAGGCAACTTTTACGTATTCCGAGACAGAATTCTCGCCGTGCACAGTTTAAGCGATATTACCAGAGAATTCTTTTTTCTGTATAGTATTCCATCACAATTTCCACGAAAACTATGCATTGTAGAGGTAAGGCTCCTTATACAATTTTTATATTTTCGTATTTACCCGAGATTTGTAATTTTTATATTTATTTGCATGCCTTTTTATACATATTATTCAATCGTTTTTTTCTCAAAAAGTAAACAACGTTGATGTAAGGCAATTTTTACGTATTTCGAGACAGGATTCTCGCCGTACAATATTAAATGAGATTTGTCTGTTTTTTCTATTCCTTCTATTAGCTCACACTCTCCCTATATATATCTCGTTCAAATTTTCAATCGTTCATACAATACTTTTTATTCATCCACTCACGTTCAAATACATTTTTTGAACTTGTAGTGGATGACACTTAATGCTGATATTTTTTTTAAAATATTAATTCAGTAATTAAATTAAATTAATTAATTTTAGTTTTTTTTAGATTTAATTTGCCTATATCTACCAATAGATGGCGCCAGATAAACTTAAAAAACGAATGAAAATTATTTATAAAGAATGGATTTTCTGCAATATAATGGGGAAAAAAGTAGGAATTGACTTACTTTTTTTTATATTACTTGTTTCCCTTTATTTTTCGCTAAATTTCAAAAATAAAAATTAATAAAAGAAGAAATACTAAAATTTTACATATAGTAGATACTCAAATTTTATTGTATATTTCATGGGGAAAAAACGCATCTGCGCAGAAAATGAGGTTTATGGGAAAGACACACTCACCACACTGTCCATGATGTTGGACATAGATCTTGACTTGCTTGGAGCACGAAGCCATGCGCAGCTGGCACTCGCTGGAATAGGTGATCCCGTCGCTTCCACACACGGGGGCGAATATATCCGAGCAGCTGTCCTGGCAACGACAGTAACCCTGCTGAGTTTTCTCATCCACCAGGCACTCGGCCCCGAAGGAGCAGTACATCAACTCGCACGGTTCTACAAAAAATAATTAGAATGAGAAAAAAGCAAAATTTCCTTACATACATATAAAAAGTTAATGCTACTTTTAAATAACAAGTATTTTGACTTAGAACGGCAAATATACAGCAAATCCAACGTTATAAAGAGAGCATTTTTTATATTGCAATTACACTCTTCCATCACAATTTGTAACGCATTCACTACATTTTTACATGGAGATGAATTATTTTTATTTTATATTTTAGTTATATTTTATTCAAATTATATACCTTCAACTTCTAAGCCTATCAGCAGCCTAGTGGCAAAGTGGCTAGTATTCTGGCTTTTAGTATCACAGGCCTCAGGCTTGAATCCTGCATTGTCATGGATGTTTGCGAGTGGTTCGGAATCCACTTTAAATTGTAGGTCCCGGTCTGTTTAGCCCTCGTGTGCACAAGATGACCGTAGAGCGACAAACAAAACCTAAACCTACTTCCTATTAAAAGTAAATAGTGTCGCACCTTCCTTCAGAAAGTCAGGTCTATTTTTCACCTCTATCAATTTTCCTGGCTAAGACAGATGTTATTTAAATACTTTAAACAGCTTTTGTTTTTAATAAAACAATATGCTTATTTTGAATGCAGGATATTTAGATCTAAATCATACACCATTAGAAATGCAGATATTTAGTAATTTCAACATTATCCAAGGGACACCAGAGAGGTATGCTATAAATTTAAAATAATGTAAACAGAGATGTCATCAGGAAGTTCGCACCCTCCTTTCTATTTATTAAGCCTAAAGGAAAAACCTCCCGTTCTATGAATTTATCGGATATTTCGGCATAAATACGGGAACTTCATCATAAATTTCTTTTTAGAATTTCGTAAAGGGTCAACGTAATTTGGAAAATCCACTAGCTAAACATCAGATAAAATATTAAATGAAAGCTTCAAACAATTTATTTAAAACATAAAATTCTTTATTGATCTTTATTTAGAGAAACATTACTCAATTGTAAAAATTACAGTAAATATTAGCATGCAGTGTTTTATTTGTAATCATATGAATTTAATTTTAAATTATAATCTGGAAAATGTATTTTTATCTGATTAAAACGGACCAGTCTTTTTTATTATACTAAGAATAGCTATTTAATGTTAGTCAAAGATCATTATTTATTATACTGAAAATAAAACAATAGCTAGCTAATATTAATCTTCTTTTTATTCATATTATTCTGAGAATAAAACAATAGCTATCTAATTCTAATAAGAGATGTTTTTTTATACTGATAATAAAACCCTAGCTGTCTAATTTTAATCAAAGATCAATTTTTTTTAATTATACTGAGAATAAAGCAATAACTATCTAATATTAATCAGAAGAAAACTTTATAAAATATATTTTTGTAAGGATTAATCAAACAAACACAACAAAAATGAATTTTAATGTTATCCTAATATGCTACATAAAAACTCAGTACAGGATTTTAAAATATTCAATTCATTTCCATCATTTCTTAATATTCACAGTTTTTTAATATGTTGTTAATCATCAAAAAATAAACATAATAGTCATTAACAATAATTAAAAATTAGAAGTATTTAATTGATTTCATTTTGCTTGTAACCACAATTTCTAACATTGCTGTTACTGCTACGAGTAAAAGTAATGGCGATTGTGACAACATGTATAGCCACTTATATTGATAGTCAAGCTCCCTGGTCCGCATTTTCCTGGTTTTCGTATAAGCGACACGCAAATGCGGATGATTATTACCTTTCTTTTATCACTCATCGGTGGGCTGTTTGTAAATTATATAAACAGCACACTTATATAAATAGACCACTACTACCAACAGACACTAATTAGAACAGAAGGACTAATAAGGACTACTACCATACATTAAAGTACACAAAAAAAGTTTCTTTATAGAGTTTGTGTACTTTATTGGATAATAGTAGTCCTTATTAGTCCTTCTGTTCTAATTAGTGTCTGTTGATAGTAACATAGTATATAATATATATAAGCATAGTTGAAAAGTTTCAAAATTTCAGAAATTATTCTCTTTTTTTAATCGAAATCGTAAATGATTGAAGATAAAATATATTTTTGCAACTATTGCTGTTACTACTACGAGTAAATGTGATGGCGATTGTGGTTGATGATCGGTGGGCTGTTTGCAGAGTAGGTAAATGGTACATGAGAACAAATTACAACCTGGCAACAGACACTAACTTCGGAGAACAGAAGGGCTAATAAGAACTCCTACTATCTATCAAAGCACACAAAAAAGTTTCATATGTATATATATATATATATAAACATAATAGAAACGTTTTAAAATTTCAGAATTTATCCCCCCTTTTTTTTTTATCGAAATCGTAAATGATTACAGGTAAAAAAAAATATTTTTGTAACTATTGCTATTACATCTATAAGTAAATGAGATGGCCATTGTGATGTGTATAAGCATCTTTTATTGCCAGTTAAGCTGCCTGGTGAGCATTTTCCAGGTTTTCTTCCAAACAACACGCAAATAAGGTGAGATAAATACTTCATCGATGAGCTGTTTGCATAGTATATAAACGGCACATGAGAACAGAACTACTTATCAACAGATACCAGAAGGACTACTACTATCCATCAAAGCATACACAAAAAATTTTACATATCACTATACATATATATACGTAAGGTTTCTAAACATATAATATGTAACGTAATATAAGGAAAGTTTCAAAACTTTCAGAAATTATTCTCTTTTTTAATCGAAATCGTAAATGATTGCAGATAAAAATAAATAAAAAAATATTTTTGTAACTGTTAATATTTTTTACTTAAGGTACCTCAATAAAAAAGGATTTTTATTAGTTCATATAAATAAACAATAAAAACGGGTTTAGGGGAAAAAAATTTCAGATTCCCCATTTTGAAGTTTTTATCATTATTTACTTGTTTGAAGTCAGAGAAATAAAAACCAAGGTGAATCCGTCACGCGCGTTACCGTGATTTTCACGTTTCATTAGCAGTCATAAAAACGGGAGTACCGTAAAATATTTTGAAGGTGGTGACATCTATCGACATCTGTGGTAAATAAACTGAGACGTTATTGGAAACACATTAGAGCGGAAAATCCCTCGGCTTCGGTACATTAAAAGGAAACTTTAAAGCAGCCATCAATAAAAAGAATCTCTGTTCCTGTTTTTAACGACGGTTATTTATGTCACTCTTACGAGTCTGGATATCGACTGGCTTTAATTCAATTTCGAAAAAAAGAAACTCCTCTAAAAATAAATTCGAGTTGAGTATAGGAAATCAACTTTGATATTAGCAGGTAAGGACTTTTTTTTTTCTTTCTTATTTTGGAGAATGGATTAGATAATTTCGTACCTCAAAAAAGTCACCACTTAAAAATGTTTTAAATCAATTCCAAAGGAGTAGGTGTTTAAAGTTACTGACTATGCATGTATTCTGTCTAATTATTATTATTATTATTTATTTATTTCTATGATAGGATCTTTCATTCCACATACTAGAAAATGGGTAAGTAACGTAATTACTTAATTTACATAAAGTAATTACATTTCGGTAAAACTATAAGTTGAATACAAGTTAAGGACATCAGGCCTTTATGCAGTATTGTTCATGGACAGTAACTAAATTATTTCTTAAAATGATAACGTGATGTTTAACTGACATATTTACTAAAATTTGCAAAGGCAGCACGTCAGTAAGGGCTTGCAACTGCTGCAACACGTAACATACAAAACACAATTATACAATAAATATTTACACAATCGTTTAAAGGTCTTAACAGCAAGTTCATTTAAAGGTCTTTGCACCCTCGGTACTCCCTGGAACTTTTCACTCGATTGTCCACTCCCTTGTTTTTTCTCCCTATTTTGTCATAAAAAGAAACATCACTTAAAAATGCTTTAAATCAATTCTAAAGGAGTAGGTGTTTAAAGATACTGACTATGCATGTATTCTGTGTAATTATTATTATTATTATTTATTTTTATGATAGGACATTCTAGAAAATGGGTAAATGAAGTAATTACATTTCGATGAAACTAGCAGGAGATTACAAGTTATGGATATCCGGCCTTAATTCAGTGTCGTTCATGGATAGTAATTAAATAATTTCTTAAAATAATAAGGCGATGTTTAGCTGCGATATTTATTAAAATTTGCAAAGACAGCACAGCATAACTGCAATACATAACACACAAAACGAAATTATATATCACATATTTAAAAATTATCTTAAAAGCATGTTCGTTTAGAGTCTTTGTACCTCAGTATTACCTGGAATTCTTCACTGATTGTCCACTCCCTTTTTTTCTCCCTATCTTATCCAAAAAGTCGCCACTTAAAAATGTTTTTAATCAATTCCAGAGGAGTTGATGTTGAAAGATACTGACTATGCATGTATTCTGTCTAATTATTATTATTCATTTTTATAATAGCACCTTTTATTCCACACACTAGAAAATGGGAAAAGTGAGCAATTACATTTCAGTAAAACTATCAGGGGAGTACAAGTTAGGGCCTGATATGCGTGTGGTCTTAATTCAGTGTTGTTCATGCTAGAAACTAAATTACTTCTTTGATCCAACGTTTATATGCCATATTTATTAAAATTTGGAAAGACAGCAACATATAACACACAAAATACAATTATATAACAAATATTTACAAAATTGTTTTAAAAGCCAGTTCGTTTAGGGGTCTTTGTACCCTCCGTACTGCCTGGAACTCTTCACTCGATTGTCCACTCTCTTTCCTTTCTTCCCAATTCTCTGTTCGAATGGGGGGTGTTGAAGAAAAAGAAAAACTTGCGAAAAAAATGTGTAACATAAGGGTCAACCCGTACTTGAAAGAAAGATCTATCAACCAGGAGGAAGATCTATAATTATTATTATTATTATTATTACCCATTTTTATAATAAGGAACTTTTATTCCACACATTAGAAAATGGGTAAAAGCAGTAATTACATTTCAGTAACATTATCAGGGGAGTATAAGTTAAGGTCAATATGCATGCGGTCTTAATTCAGTGTTGTTCATGGATAGAAACTAAATTATTTCTTAAAATAATAACGCGATGTTTAGCTTGTCTTATTTATAAAAAAATTGCAAAGACAGCACTGCAGAACTGCAACGCATAACACACAAAACAAAATTATATATCAAATATCTAAAAAGCAAGTTCGTTTAGTGGTCTTTGTACCCTCAGAACTGCCTGTAACTCTTCACTCGATTGTCCACTCCCTTTTTTTCTCCCTGTCTTCTCAATCATCGGTTCCTAGATCGAATGAATGGGAGGGGGGAAGACAAACAAAAACATGCAATTTCAACAATTTACATAATCGGATCGGAAATTATAACTTAAGGGTCAACCCATCCTTGAAAGGAAGATCTATCAACCTTGAACCCTTCCCCTTTGGCTATATATTTTGTTTCGGGAATACATGGTGGATCCTTACTAGGGGTATCTTTCCACATCTGTGTGTCGTGTGGAAATTTACTCTATAAAATTTTCTCAGATAGACTGATTTTTGATACCAAAGTCCATGATATTTTCCAAAAGGGGAAACCAACGAACTCTTTTAGAGATATTCTAAATTATCCCATTTGAATTTTTCACATCCAAATTACAATTTAGCCCTACTTGTAGACAGTGGTAAAAAAAAAACATTTCGTGTGCAGGAGGGCTTAGGTTCAAATTAACGACAATAACTGCGGTCACTGTTTTCAGAAACAAGAAAGATCAATGATGATTGCAAAAATGTGCATCGACAGTCAGTATCCTAAAACAGTCACAGCAGCGAACGCCACCAGCATATTGGAACCTCATCTTTTCTGTTCATTTAGTGAGCAAGTTTCGATTGAAATAATCGATATTTTAGGAGCAAAAAATTTTCGATCAGAATAAAAATGCATCCGAATAGAATGAAGATCGAATGCTATAGTTCAACTATAATTAAGAAGACCTTAATATTGTCAATAAATTCTGAACGAATCATTAATGAACTAAATACTGAACGAATCACTAATGAACTGAATTCTAAACGAATAATTTATAAACTGAATTCTGAACAAATCGTTAATGATCTGAATTCTAAACGAATCATTAATGAACTGAATTCTGAACGAATCATTAATGAACTGAATTCTAAGCGAATAATTAATAAACTGAATTCTGAACAAATCGTTAATGATCTGAATTCTGAACAAAACATTAATGAACTGAATTCTAAACGAATCATTAATGAACTGAATTCTGAACGAATCATGAATCAACAGAATTCTAAACGCATCATTAATAAATTGATTTTTGAACAAATCATTAATGAACTGAATTCTGAACGAATCATTAATGAACTTCATTCTGAATGGAATATTTTCTGTGGAATTCTACAACAAAATAAATATTTTTCAGAATAATAGTTTCTTTTTTAATTTCACAATTTTTTAATAAATTGCAATTCAATTTTTTACTAGATAGCAATACAAATTTTCGTCTAGTAAAAAGAGTGATATAACTATTTCTTGTCTTGCTGAAAATAGAACTGTTTTTATTATCATTATGAAACCAAAATTATAATTAAAACTTTTTTTTACAATCTTTCAATTTCTACGAAATATTTGCTCAGTAATTACTTATTCATACATACATACATAGATATTTGAAATTGTAAAATGAATATAAGAAATTAATTAAAAATAAATCCACTCTAGTCATTAAGTTACATAAATGGGACTTGATGATTCCATAATCGAAATTTTTTCATTCGGAGAGTAATTTACGTATTCGAGATTGACTGAAAAGAAAATTGAAACTCGGTAGTTTTTCTTTTGTAATTTTCGTTCCATCATAATTTTCTTTTTTTTTACATGGCCGGCCTGGTTTTTACTTATTTTGATACACAAGTTCAATTTCTTTTCTGATTCATCTACGTTTGTTATTCTTCATTTTCACTTCAACATGCAATTTGAATCAAAATATGCCAATGTCGATTCACATCTCGGAATAATGGCCTGATTCATTCTCTTTAAAATATTCAAATCTGTTCGGTCGAATCACGTGTGTGCGGCATTTTGTAATATAAATGGAAATGTAGCTTATTGATTTTTTTTTTTAAATCACGAATAGTTCCATGATTTAATCACTTTTTCTTTTGAAAAAAAACTTGATCCTCGGAATTTCGAAAGTAACACATTTTTAAATTCAATCTATCTTGAGGCATTTATATTTTGTATTTATTCTAATATCAGTAACAAGGATTGGAAATTGGTAGATTGTGAAAACAATTTCGATAGTTTGTTAAAACTTATGGAATCAAAGTGCTCTTGTGATTTTTGAATCAAAGGGAAAAATTACTATGCTGGAAATTATAAGCAGCTAGTATATATGATGAAAGTTGACAATTATTATTTGCATAACATATAATGGAAATTCAAAATGAATATGTCTTAAGCAATTTCATTCATTAAATTTTATACTTTTTACATTACATAAGAGGATATTTCAACTATTTTTAAAGGGTATCAAAGCAAAGTATTTTTCGACTCCTGCTTAAATGATAAAGAGCTTAACTATGCATGGAGGAGAGATCAGTTTCGAGTAAGCTGGTAGCATATGTCAAGTTACTGCTTTCAGAAATCAGGAGATACTATAGCTAAATACATATGACGAATGTTGACAATTGTTATTCGGATAGTTTATAAATAGAAATTCAAAATGAATCTCATATTTCAAGCAGTTCCATTCATTCATTTTCGTTTACATAAATCATTAATTTTTATTCATCATTAATTTTTATCTTTTTTACACTACATCAGAGGAAAATTGAACAATCTTTACAAAGAGCATCAAGGCAAAATATTTTCCGACTCCAGACTTAATTGTAAAGAGTGCAGCCAGAATCAAGAGAGATCAGTTCCGAATAAGTTGTAGCATACGTGAAATGACTGCTTTCAGAAATCTGTAGATACGATGGCTAGATACACATGATGAACGTTGTCAATTATTATTTGGATAGTTCATAAACATAAATTCAAAATGAAACATATGTTTCAAGCAATTTCATTCATTAATTTTTATCTTTTTTACAATACATGAGAGGACATTTGAAGACTCGTTTTAAAGTTAACAAAAAAAAAAGTCTTATTCGACTCCAGACTTATTAATAAAAAACGCAGCCAGCATGCAAGAGAGATCAGCTACGAATAAGTTGTAGCATACGTGAAATGACTGCTTTCAGAAATCTGTAGATACGATGGCTAGATACACATGATGAACGTTGTCAATTATTATTTGGATAGTTCATAAACATAAATTCAAAATGAAACGCATGTTTCAAGCAATTTCATTCATTAATTTTTATCTTTTTTACAATACATGAGAGGACATTTGAAGACTCGTTTTAAAGTTAACAAAAAAAAGTCTTATTCGACTCCAGACTTAATAATAAAAAACGCAGCCAGCATGCAAGAGAGATCAGCTACGAATAAGTTGGTAGAGTACGTGAAGCCACTGCTTTCAAAAATCGAGAGATACGTAAATGCTTAAAATAACTTACATCAATACATACACACACACCAATTCCACGATTTCGATTTTGAATTTAATTCAATTTTAAAGCATATCAATTTAAAAATTTTTCAACTCAATAATGTTAACGAAATAATTAAGGTTCCGTTGACATAAAGATTAAAATATGTTTAAAAACTGTACAGTATTTTTTGTAGTATTTTATAGATTCACATTGTATTCTTAGAAACAAAAACAAAACTAAAGTTCATTTAAATATAAAAATTGTTTTTACGATATACGAAAATGTTTGTTTACAGTAAAACTTTAAAGAAAAAAACACAAAAATATATTTATCTTTACATAAATTTAAAAAATTTACGAAGGAAAGAACAATCAAAATGTTTTTAGGTTGTCAAATAAAAAAAAAAAAAAGGAATTTCATAAAAACTCTATACAGCATATATATAATTTACAAACTAAAATTACCACAGTTGTGAACTACTTAATATAAATTAACCGTGGACAACACAATAGAAATTCATAAATCAAAATCAGAAAAACTTTATTAAAAAAATTTCAAATCTTATGAATTTTCAATGTAAAATTACGATTTACCAGTCCTTTAGAAAAGCAATGTGCTGTCTTTGCTTAAAATCCTCCTTTTCACTGTGATAGCAAGCCAGTATTAAAAAGAGACGGGCACTACAAATATGCCTCCCGATGAAATATATCTTTCCTTCTGCAAACAATTCTGCAAAATATAAGTGAAAAAAATATTGCCGAGTCGTGCACTTTTCCTCGTCTCAACTTGAACAAAGCTGCAAATCTTCATTCTGAGGAGTCGACAGTCCATAACTAAGAAATAGTCTCGTATGTCATCCACCTTCACTCTTCTGTTGTTTTTCTGGAGGAGAAAAAGCGTCCCGTGGACCTTGGGAAAGACACAAATAATTCGGCGATTTACTGCGTGGCCTGGCAAGAGCCATTTCCATTTACTTTTGAATCTACCTCTTTTCTCTCGGAGTTATTGCTATTTATCAATCCGATATTCTTTTCACTTTCCAACTGTTTTTCAATCCACGATGATTTCGCTTGCCTGTCTCTTTCTTTTTTGTTTTAACCAACTTACTTACGATTCAATCGAGAAAAAAAAATTATTCGCATTCCCGATTTAACGTAAAGAAATAGAAAAAACAATCTTTTTGATTATAAATATATTTGCGTAAGCTTACACAGACACAATTTCCTTTATGCATTCCTCAATTTATAATTTCTTTTTCATCAAGAAAATAGACAGACCCTTAAAACAAAATGAAAAATTCTTTTCAACTGATAAAACCTGGAATATACTTGCTTCATCACCCATCCCAATGGACTTGCCACTTGGAGTTTTTACAGTAAATTTCCGACTCTCGACATGATTTTCTTAATAAACACTTACACTGCATTGGTGTAGCTATTAATGATGTCTGTCATCTGTGCTCGTCATGGACTTTTTACATTTGACAGCATGCACTGTACTTGATTTTATGACTTTTAATACTGACAACTTTATCAAGACTAAATTTTATTGGGCTGCTTCTTTACATCAAACTGTAGTTTGATGTAAGGAAAAAAGTTTACATGGTTATAAAACAAACTGAAAAGAATGAAAGCCAGCGAAATGTAAAGAAAAAAAAATTAAATTAGAACATTTTTTATTAAAACGTGAATATGATACTGTTTTGCTAACATATTCCTAAAATCTATGAAAGATTATTTCACAATTAGATTCAAGTATTCTGTGTAAAGGCAAATTTTAAATGTTTACTGTTCAAGCAGCTATCGCGAAGAATATGGACATGTAGCCAAGTCAGAGAGGGCCTGATGGACGAGTGACTAGAGCTCTGGCGCTCGGTGCTACAGGCTTCGTGTTTAAGTCATAATATCTGTCATTATTCACAAGAATATTATTTTAAAATCAAAGTTAATTTTTTATCATAATTTCGGCAGTTAATTTCTGAATATATTATAGTATATACCGACTATTTTTTAATACATTATTTTTTCTTACTTTGGTCATTATAAAATAAATATATTTTGTAAAAGTGTGATAAATCTCACGGACGACAAAAATTTTCAAGGCGGACCGCAGGTTGACCACCCCTGCCTTAGATAAAAGAATTCCCGAGGTGCCTTTCCCGAAATCCCCAGGTTTCCTCGATGCACTAGCACCAGGGCCAGATTTTCCTATAGTCTAACTAGGCTTCAGCCTAGGGCCTCAACATCAAGAGGGGCCTACATTCAAATTGTTAGCAAAATTAGAATTATACTATTCTAAAAACAGTAAAAAACTTAAACACCGAATCGAAAATAAGGAGAAATTCTACATATATGAATAATAAACAAACATAATAATTAGTTTGCAAACTCAAAAATTTTAGGTGAAAGGGCCTCATAAGTGGAATAGCCTAGGGCCTATTTTCATCTAAATCTGACCCTAACTAGCAACTTGACATAAATCATAAAGTATTGACAATACATACATCTTGTTAATGCTATGTTCAAAATATAGAAACTGGCATTAATTAAATATTACTACATCAAAAGAAGCTTTTGAAAAACGCTGGTTACTTAAATATCTATCATGATATTTTTAGTTTGGTCCTTAATTAAAGGAAACATTTACGGAATAAATATTATAACGAACTGATTTGATCTGAGGTTGATTATTTATGTGATTCTGATGGTAAGATTGCGTGCAAAAAGATTCAGACAATAGAAATATAACCTGGTTGCAACGTAATCTTCCGATCTGTTTGCCAGCAGTAATTATTCATTAATCACTGTCAGACCACGAATATAACCCTTTATCCTGCCTGCTAATAGAACCCCACCTCATGGCAATGTTCCAAGTCAGAGAAAATCCATATTCAAAGCATTAGCGACAAATGTATAAAAAAAAAAGGCCGATACTTGAATGACACAAATTAATACAGTCAATCGAACATGCCTTTCATCTATCTGCAAATATAAAAAGTCTCACTTTTATTTCCAAGTTGAACGTTTATTTTTAATCGATAATTAATTATAGATTACAAAATTAAACTGCTAAAAAACAACTTATTGACTTCTAATGTATTCTTAGCATACTTTTTTAAAACCTTAATAAACACAAAAAAACATAAAATAATACATCTTTTCATATGAATACAAGGATTTTAGTTAAAATTTATAATTTTTTCAATTCATTATATTATTAATTGAGAAATTAATGATCATTTACTATACCAATCCATCCTTTGTTAGATGTAATCAATTAATCTCTCAATAAACAATTATATCTTAAATTGATATGATACCTACCTTAAAATGATATAATCAATGTGTCAACCAATTGATAATCAACTCAAATCAATAGAATTATTGAGCGTTAAATACATCTCAATATTTTTAAACATCTTTCTACTAACGTTATCAAAATAAATTTGTAGTGGTGTGGATATGGCCACCAGATTGTAACTGAGCGTGGTTGGTTGAGATACTTGGGGCCCACGTTGGAAAACTCACAAATCACACAATCACATTAATCACAAATTTTATTTAAGTAAAAAAAGTCGTTATTGTTCTTGTATAAAAAAAAAAAAAATTTCATTAGTTCAGTTTTAATTAATCTTAATATTAATACGATGAATAAGAAGTTAAAAAGGTTCTTATTAAAAAATTAATAGAATTTATTTTTAGAAATAATTTTTAATAATTTTAATTTTACCGCATTTCAATTAGGACTATTTTAATAGATTTTATTTAACTGAGAGGCAACATTTTAATTTTGTTTTTCTTTAGAAATCGTTTGAAAAACAATTATTCTAAACAAACATTATTCTAACCGGTACATAAATATGTCGAAATAAAAATATTCTTTAAGAATATCCAGATATTTTTAAAGGAAATTTATTTTGCTTTTTTAGACTCAGATAAAATTCAGAAACGGAAATGATCCAATTTTTTTAAATAAAAAATATTCCGATAAGAATGTTCAAAATATATTGCGGTATGTTAGTAAGAAAAAATCAGTTGAATCAGTTAGGCAAAATCAGTTAAAATCAGGCTTAATCATTTAGGCAACAGTAGTTAATATTTAATATATTAATAAATTTTATATAGTTAATATATTTAAATATTTGAGACGCAGAGATTGAATAAATTATGAAGGAACAAATTATGTTCAACTAAATAACATTTCAACGTTTTTTTACAACCTTTATAAATTAAAAGAGTTCAGCAGAAATTTATTTGTGCATGTAAATTTAATATATAACCTTTTTAAATTTAATTCTTACAAATATTTATTTTGTTGATTACATTTTTTGTTATGCGCCAAAATTTCATACACCAAAAGAAATTGTATTTTAATATTTTATTTCAATTAAACATATATTTCAATTTCATTTTATTGAATGAAGAATATAAATAGAGAAACAGATACAATAAACAGTATAACAAAATCCGTGTAGAAATTGGACCAATTTTTTTGTTTGTACCAAACTCTTATACTTTAAAATAAATTGCATTTCAATACTTACTTTCGATTGAATATATATTTCAATTTGATTTCAGGAAATAAAGAATATAAATAGAGAAACAGAAACAATAAACAGAACAATTAAATCTTTCAATAAAATTTTTATTGAATAAAGCATATAAGTAATATGAGAGAAACAGAAATAATAAACAAAAAAACTAAATCAGTATAGAAATTGGACCAAATTTTTTGGTGTGTGCAAAACTTTCATACGCCAAAAGACATTGTATTTGAATATTTTATTTCTAGTGAATTTATCTTTCCATTTAATTTTATTAAATAAAGAATATAAATAGAGAAACAGAATAATTAAATCCGTATAGAAATTGGACCTCATTATTTACTGTGTTCCAAACCTTCATACGCCAAAAGAATTTTGATATTTGATATCGATTAAACATATATTTCAATTTTATTTTATTAAATAAAGAATATAAATTATGCAAGAGAGAAACAAACAAAATAACTAAATCCATACAGAAATTTGACTAAATTTTTTTGTGTGTGCCAAACTGTTTGGTGGGTGTTTTTATTTCATCTTTCTTTTTTTTTATCAAATAAAGAATATAAATAGTGAAACAGAAACAATGAACAGAATAATTAAATCCGTATAGAAATTGGACCACATTGTTTGTTGTGAGTCAAACTTTCATACGAAAAAAGAAATTGCATTTTAATATCATATATCGATTGAACAAAATTCTTTATTTATTAAAAACAAATTGAAATATTATATAAAATAAAAACAGAAACAATAAGCAGAATAACTTAATCCATGTAGAAATGCATTTAAAAACTAAATCACTAGTTTCCATTTTTGGTTACAACCGAAATCACAACCTCCGTGGGCAGAAAAGGCACTTTCTCGTTTCAACAAATACATTTCATGCCTAAAGAATCCACTGATAGCTTCAAGCAGAATATAAAGTGCAAGAAATTAATCCCTCGGCTCACGGGCTTATTGATTCCCTCCATATTTTGATCTCAAATATCGAATGAGCCTCAGTAGAAAATCCATTATCTCAGCTGGAAGAAGGGTAAAGGGGTGTTTTTATTTCATTTTTCTGCTCGATTAAGATGGCCGAAGAAAAGTTTCTTGCCCTCCCCGCTCCCACCCCTTATCGTGAGCAAACAGCCCACCTGTAGGGTTAACAACTTAAGAAAATATCCCATATTGAATTCCGTTAAAGGGCTCTTCCATAAATAAAGGCCCTTCTTTCTATTTTAAACACTTAAAGTCTCGGGTCGGGTGCCTTTAAAAATAATAAGTCGTTTCAGAGAGCATCAGTGAATAGTGAATCATTATCAGATTTCTTGAGAAAGATAAGGTGGCTCGATTAACAGAAGGACTGCTCTGGAAAAAGGGCAGCACAACTACATCAACCGAATCCTTTCTGTTCTTTGTAAGGCATTTGTAAAATTATAATTTGTTGCACATTACAAACACACACAGATATATATAATATCTACCTTTAACTGTTATAATCAATGTAATGTAACAATGTAATAATGTTATGTAGCAATTACCTCTTGACGTTTACGTTGTATAATTTAAACTTCAAGAAGTAATTGTTACATAACATTATTAACATGCAAGTTAACATCAAAGCATTATTATGTTAACATCTATGCATTAACATCAAAGTTAATTGCATAGAGAATATGAAAGGTGTTGCATTCAACCACACAAGACAATTCTTAGCCATTACTGAAAAGTTCGTTATATTTATAGAGGGCGTTGCTGATGCACTGCAATAGTTGTTGACACTTATAACAAAGTAGAATTCACACACACAAATATATCTATTTATCTATCTATATATCTATATATATATATATAGCAGGAGTTACATATATATTTTTTATAGTTGTCATATATAGATAGAAAATGGAATATATTCCTAGATTTGTTTTTACTTGTCCCCAGTCAGCTAACTAACAGAAATAACATGATTTATAATGAATTTCCTGATGGTACTTATTCTAGACGAACTAGTTATATTCAACATTTTTAACTAATTTCTCTTGTTTTCTTTAATTGCTTTTTTCTTGGACCAAATATATTTTTCAATTTTGATCTATTCTGATCCATCAGACCCCTCTCCCATCCCGTTTTACAGGAGGAGTAAAATATATGAATGGACACAGGATGCCTTTTGGAATTTAAAAAATATAGTCGTCCTGATCTTTTTATAGCTATGACAACTAATCCTAATTAGGAAGAAATAACTAAAAAACTGTAAAAATGACAATCTGCATGTGATACGCATGACATTATATCTAGAGGCTTCCATTTGAAAATGAAAAAAAAAAAATAACTGATTAGTAACTATTCGAAAAATTAATTGATTTATTAATTATTTTATGTAAAAATTTTGGGCCGGTTAACTGCTGCCTGTATTCTGTAGAGTGGCAGAATTGAGGCTTTCCTCATGTTCATATTATTTTATGGCTTGAAAATAAAATAACACCAAAGAGTAGATATTTATAAAAGCAGAATTTCCAAATCCTATATGGTACCAAAAATAAATCTCTCATAACTTGCGACCCCAAAATTATCCACATAGCACTCAGCCTGCTGGTGGTATCCAATATTGTCACTGATTTCAGAAACGGATACACTTAAAAGCGATTGTGATAAAACCTATCGATGTAAATTATTTCACATCGATAGGAGTTTTGGGTTTAATCCCCAATGGAATAGCGCGACAGTTTTTTTCCCATTACTGCTTACTGATATTTAATAAAAATTAATACTGAAATAAAAATTTAATAAAAATTACTACTGGCCTTTGGTACTACATGCTTCAGATTAAATTTCTGGCGGTGGCATGGATGTTTGTGAGTGGTTCGGAATTCACATTAAACTGTAGATCACGGTCTAATTAGCCCAAAGTGTACACAAAATTACCGTGGAGCGACAAACCAAACCAAATCTAGGACAAATGGAGTATAGTAATATACGAAATAATTTGCTTGACATTGAAATTGATTGCCTAAAAAGAAGAGTTACTTACGGCTTGTATACCTATTGAATACTGCGATTAACGCAGAGTAAAAACATAGGAATACATTTATACATTAAAAAAAGGTGAATATCGATTAGTTGAAATTTATTTGTAGTTCATACAAGATTTACAGGAAAACAGGAAATCTCGCAGATGCCATAAGTTAAATTACGAAGGAGTTTTTGTTTCTCCTCAGTAAAGCAGCAAGTAATTATCATTACAAAGAATAGCTCCCAAAATTAGATAATTGCCTGCTAGAATCTCAGATGCTACAAGGAATTCTACACACGTTAATTAGTAGATGCTCAAAATGATGTTATAGTAACATAAAAGAATCTATTTTTAAATGAGCATTAATACGAATTAAACAATGGTGATTTTAAATAGAAGTGCATTGAAACAAAACGAAAAGTTCGTGGAGATCTTCAGTAACGAGTTTTCTCCCTAAGCTATTATTTCAACGTAATTATCTTCCTTTAAGTTTAGTTTTCCGTTTCAATAAAGACATTGGTAATTAAATCAAAATTACAAGCTTAATCAAGTTCTAAAAAATTCAATAAAAATTAATTTCATAACAGTCTCCCTGCCTTAACCAATGTTAAATAAAAAAGAGAATCGGAAAATATTTATCAACCATACTAATCCTTAAATTTGATAAAAAAAAAAAATGGATAGCAATAGAATCTACATTTTGGAATATACTGGAGAAACATGTTTGTAAAAAAGATTATTTGAAATAAATTGTTTAAAACTGTATGCCACCTATATACGAGTATTTGATATGTGCTCCATAGGTGAAGTTTGTGTTCCACTTATGTAACCCATGCATTACCAGCGATGGACATTGAAAGGATGTCATTACTTTCCTGGATTTAGGGCGGCCTGAGGGCCAATTGGCTAGCGGTCTGGCCTTTGGTACCATAGGCTTCAGGTTCGAAGTCTGGTGGTAGCATGGATGTTTGTGAGTGGTTCGGAATCCATGTTATACTGTAGGTCCCGGTCTAATTAGTCTAAAGTGTGCACAAAAATAACCGTAGAGCGACAAACCAAACCAATCCTGGATTTAGGCAAAACTGTCCATATTTTAATTTAACATAAAAGGAAACTAGAAAATTACAACTTAGCAATCTGTAATGTGGGATATTTAACGGTTTAATATACCCTGCTACAATCGCCATCGAGCCTCTGTCTTTAAAATAATTGTCTAGGTATTTTTAAGGTATAAAAGAAAGAAATATAGCTTTTCTATTATCGAAATTAATTTTTCACATTTAATTTATGGAATATATGTCAGATACTTTTAAAATGAAATATTTTGGAAATATGCTGTATTGGCATTTTTGAAATCCACTTTTTAATTTTAAGCGTACATTCACTAATGTTTATGTAACAGCTTTTATTAATCACCTGAGCATGTACTTTATTTTTATTTTCCTAAATTTGTTGCATGACAGCAACTCTCCAGTTTCAAATTATTACTGCGCTATTAATAGAGAGTTTCTGCATGCCGTATTTTGGACGTCCGTTATTTTTTTCTCCCTAGCGCGCATGCTCATAGGAAATTGCGCATGCGTATCTGTAATAATGTTTCCTATGAGCATGCGCGCTAGGGAGAAAAAAATAACGGACGTCCAAAATACGGTATGCAGAAACTCTCTAATAACATCTAAATTCTCCTACCTGTGCCTTTTATATTTTTCCAAATAATCACCACGGCAAAGATGAAAGCAATTTTTTAATCAATTATGAGCTGTATTTATGGATAGACGGACCAAGGCAGTGGCGGGATTCTCTACATTGGGCACCAGGTTCAAAACCCAACAAGATAACAGGTGGGCTGAAAGGTTCATAGGCTGACACAAAGATGGCGCTACTAGTATTAAATCCATATGATTTTTAGTTAGTCCTAACCTTCAAAAGACACGTGTATGTACAAAAGACACGTACGATTGAAGAGTTCCAAACACTGCTTAGAATCATCAATTCGTTGTTGTGTTTGGTCGATTGTGAGCTCGCGCGGCACCCGCTTTGAACAGAGCTTTCGCATATCCAAATATTCATTCGCGATATGTCCAAGTCACGATATGTTAAGTCATAAATGAACCCGATAAATCTACTGATTTCGAGAAGGAGATAGTGATCCTATATGTTTTACCCCAGGGTGTTGGTTCCAACTGTAGGGAGGTAAAATGTGGGTGCGGTAAAGCAAGCCTTTTGTGATGTACCCCTCTCTCTTGCCGTGTATCTGCGGTTCTAGCTGTGAACGACCTCATGACAAACTATTTGATTCTCAAAAACAACAACTTTTGGATAAAGCAGATTAACGTTTTTAAAATGATGATTTTTTTATACACGTGAATCTTAAATAAATTCAAACTAAAAAAGTAAACTGAAATCAAATATAAATTTCAATTTATCATGTATGAATATATCTTATCACATATTTCAACAATGGAATTTTAATATAAGGGTTGGATAAATTTCGCCAATTTTAGTGTAAATGTCAGTCACAGTAATATTACAGTCATGTAACAAACTAATATATTGATTAATTACTAAATTGTGGTGTCATTAGAAATGTTTCAGTGATAGCTATGAGTGATAATATTTTTTATAAAATCTCAACTTAAACATATTTAAGACAGTGGTACATTTTAAAAGGTCGTTGTAATAAAATATACAAATATTATATGATTAAAATATTATTAATCCATTTATAATTATAATAATATGAATCGCACGCATCCTTCCTATTTAATTTACTGTAATTTTTGTTATTTTATATTGGTCGTTCTTGACCTCTCAACTTAAGTTCTCTTGCATGCTAATGGAACAGGTTTCCATTGAGCCATGAGTTGGATAAATCAAACATTTGAGCCAAAAAAAAACTGCTCCTACGTGTTTACCAAGGAAATCCATAATAACTTCGTAGGCAGGATAGTACTTCCATTATTTTTCAGGAGGAGAGTGTGAAATTTCCAAATAGCAACCTAAGTGGTGATCTTTGAAGTTTGTTAATTCAAAATGTAATTACAGAGCAATAGTTTTCTTCATTGTTGTGGAATCTATGTAATATTCCTTGTTGTGGAATCTAGAATATCTTGGAATCTATGTAATATTCCTTGTTATGGAATCTAGAATATCCTTCCCTACTGTGGAATCTATGTAATATTCTTGTTTTGGAATCTATAATATCCTTCGAATCCATGTAATATTCATTGTTGTGGAATCTAGAATGCCCTTCACTGTTGTAGAATCTAGGTAATCTTTACATATCTGCCATTCTAGTAGTGAATGATAATGATGATTAGTTTTCGGAAACAATAATAACACCCCTTTATTTATTAAAACATTTGCTTGTGTTCTTATATATGCTATAAACATTTCAGAAGAATTTTTAAGAGTAACTGTCTCGCATTAGAATGTCGTATTGGCGAAAACCTTGAAACCACCCACTAGGCCTGACTATGTATTCGAGAAGCATCGCATATTTTATCACTGTCACCATCGTATTCCACCTGTCCTAAAAGCAATGATTGCTACATACAGCACCATTGTCTTAGAACTTGAATCTTACTTCTCCCTAGCTTAGACTACTAGTACATAGTGAACTGCGTTATGGAGCTGGCTATGAGAAACTAAACTTTAAAAGTTCTAATTCTAAGCAAAGAAACTCTCGAATTATTCGCATACGAGATAAAACGAGGAACTTACTTCACTACATTTTTTTCTAAAGATTCACAGCTGGAAGCACACTATTCCAATAAAATACATTTTCAATGTTTATTCTCCCCAAAATAGAAAGGTAAAAAAAAAAGCAATGTTTGTAGAACAGAGCAAATTCAACTTAAAGAAAAACAATAAGGGCCTCACGTGAATTGATTTCGGTTTGAATGTAATGGCAAACAAAGAAAAGAAACAAACTCTTTGGCCCGTTTTGGCTTAGAAACACTTAACGCTCACAGACAATGCCCGTTTACAGAAGAACCTTAGAAGCAACTCAGGGGAACGCACGAATTTCTCTTGACGGAGATTCAATTTAGGCTTTAAAACGGCGCAATCAATGAGGGCTTTCTTTTTCCTTCTTTTTTATTCTTTGCTTTACCCCACCCCTTCCCCGTCGTTAGTTCACCCCTCATCGTTAGTAGTAATGATGTAGCATGGAAGGAGCCCTAAAATTGAGCCATCAGACAGGGGGAAGATGAATTTCTGGGGCGCGTAAAATCCGTCTTAAGTCTGCGGAAATTTCCATAATGCAGACGCAAGGTGGGAACGTGATTAATTCCTCGGAGGGATAGAACGGTGCGGGGGTGTAGGGGATGTGTTGGCCCCCTCTTCCGGTGTGGTTTGAGTGTAAGCAAAAGAGGTGAGCCCTGATCAGCTCAAATATTTATCTTATACACACGCCGGCGTGGCTCTGCGGAGAGGATGGATGGTGGGGGTGACTTAACGTAGTAATCCTCAGTTTAATTAAAGTCAAATTAGAGGCTCCCAAATTAATGTTGTTTGTCTTTTAACTTAAGTCGGACGATCGCTTTCAACGGGCATTTAGGTGGCTACGATAGAAAATAAACTTTCTGCAGATGAGGCTTTTTATAGTATAGGTTGATAAGTAATTACTATCGATTTATTAATTTGGAATGGAAAATAATAGATTTTTTTTGTGCAATTTTTTTCATTGTGTTCTTTTTAATAATGCTTAGATAGATAAAATAATTTATATGAAGAATAGTATTGGTTTCGAATGGCAGACAATTTTATATAAGTCACTTACCATTGGAAAATTTGACATGTATTTCAGATTCACTTTACAGTTAGGGGCAGTTACACAGGAGTAACCCAGCTTACTATGTTGTAACCATATTTTGTCACAAAAGTTTTGAACAACTTTTTTCACGCTCTACTTCGAAATATGGGGAAGGTTAATATGGCCAACGAATTTATAGTGCTACTGACCTCAAATGCCTTGACAATAGCAGTTTTCCATTCGGCTTCAATGATCACTTTTCGAACACGTTTATCCTCATCAATAAATACTATCAAGTCATTCCGCCTAAATATATTATGAACTTCTTAATTTCTTCGTATAATATTCTTATAATTACTATTTCAAAAAATAAATTCAATTGAAGAATGTTTTTAAGAAGTTTAGGACTTCTTGTTAGGCCACATTTAATATAGCTGGGGAATGTTTTAAAGAAGTTTAGGACTTCTTGTTAGGCCACACTTAATATAGCTGGGGAATGTTTTAAAGAAGTTTAGGACTTCTTGTTAGGCCACACTTAATATAGCTGGGGAATGTTTTAAAGGAGTTTAGGACTTCTTGTTAAGCCACTTTTAATATAGCTGGGGAATGTTTTAAAAAAGTTTAGGACTTCTTGTTAGGTTACTTTTAATATAGCTGGGGAATGTTTTAAAGGAGTTTAGGACTTCTTGTTAAGCCACTTTTAATATAGTTTGGACTGCATGTCGCACACCAACGGAGGATGCACAACTCTCTTGTGTAATATTTAATGAATCATTTTTGATGTCATTTTGAGATGACGAATGAAGGGAAAGGGCATCCTTAAATTAGTTAAAAAAGGATAAATACCTGTAAAGGCAATATTAAAATTTTGTATTCTAATAAATCTCAGGCCTCTAATTCGCACCCTCATTACGCTGTAGAGTTCAGAAGTGCTGGAAGACAGAGGTATAAAAGAAATGTATGTTCCGCACAAAACTTTAGATTCTTCTCAATAATTGTATGGCAGATTCGAGCAAGCGTTCCATAAATGTTCTGCAATCCTGTGTTCCATTTTCACCTTAACTCTTCGATTTCCCCTTATCCAAACTGTTTGCTGTAACTGCCCGTTACAGCAACAATTTCTTCAAATGTCTTCACTAAATTATAAGTTTTTTTCTTTTTTGCTGTTGTTGTTGTGAATTTCATTCTAAACTCAATACGCATCGCATCTTAATATGATGCTTTGAATGGAAAAACGAAAAGGTTTTTAATACGCGAGTTAGCAAAATTAAAGATATTGCTGTTAGTTGTGTAGGTGGTATGTTTATATTTACGTGCAGAACAAGAACTGAATTACCGTTTATTTGCAACTATGAGCCGATCCATTTATAAGCCGAAAATGCGTTTTCTCTCCAAATAATTCAAAAATTCAAAGTTCAAAACCCAAATACGAGCCAAAGTGTAAAAACTTCTGTAATTTTTATTATTTACGGTTTCTATTATTATTTCTGGTGCACATTTTACTACTTTTCTGTTAGCCGAAATCATATTTCGCCCACGTCACATTTTTAGTTTTGGTGACAAAAACAGCAACATAAACAATTTCGAAAATAAAAATAATAACTTTCATGAAACAAATAACAAAATTAGGTTTTTCTCCATTAACTTAAGAAACATAAAAGAAAAGTTGCTTTACCACTACCGCCTCGCTAACGAAAAAGTGTCTACCTTTTTTGGCGAGATTAAAGGATCGGCATATACTAAGCCAACTACAGTACTTCACCTTTAGAAAAGTATTAAAGATTCTTGAATTATAGGCTTAAATATACAGAATATGGTTAATTTTTTTTCCTACACCAAGCTGTAGCAATATCCGCCATAGCTTTGGCATAAGAACTATACCATAAAATTTAGCCTTGGTAAAATTGTCAGAATTAAAACCAAGTGCAGTGCATGTTGTCGAATGTAAAAAGTCCGTGGCTTCACCTGACGAGCACAGAGGATAGGTATCACTAATAGCTACATCAATGCGGTAGTGTTTATTAAGAAAATCATGTCCTGTCGAGAGTCGGAAATTTACTGTAAAAACTCCACGTGGCAAGTCCATTGAGGTGGGTGATGAAACAAGTATATTTTATGTTTCATCAGTTGAAGGGAGTTTATTTTAAGAGTCTGTTTATTATTTTTTTACCACAGAACTAAATTGATGAAAGGATGAAGGAAATTGTCGCTGAGGTAATTTGCAACCATTTTTGGCCAAGAGGTCGACCTTTTATTTCCAGGCACCCCGCGAAGAATATGTTAACCTGTAATATAAGTATGTACTTTCATTTGTAAAAATTTTATTGATAATGTCATAGACATATCCCTTTTTTGGATCATATGGTACATTTCTGACAATTCATTATGTGTCTTACATTCATAAATATTAGTCCTATAAATTCCTATATTTGATCTATAAATATAAAGGCTATAGCATAAAAAAGAACTATTTTAGAAGAAAAAAAATGCTTTTACACTACAAATATACATTTTGAGACAAAAAGAGAAGATAGCAGGATAAAGAATATGAATGATAAATGATTACGTTTCTCAAAGAACTTTTTTTTTTTATTTAAAAACAATTTCTCAGCTTCCGAATCGATTTCCGATACCAGTTTCTTTAAATGAAAATCTGAAAACTAATGAATCATTGAGGAAGACTGGAATGAAAAAAAGAATACACTTTTAAAAGGAAAAAAAAAAGTAATAATTAAAAGTAATAGGCTCTGAGATATTTTATGGGAATCAGACCACTAATAACTAATATTAAAATTTTTCATGTTAAATTAAAAGTTAATACGCAAATTATTTTTGTAGATGATTCGTAATTCTTCTGTATACATTTTTTGATGAAAAAAATTATTATTTTGCCAATTCTGTGTTTTCTAACACTCACAAAAAGTAAAACTTAAAAAAAAAAACACCAGAACCATGCGATTTCTTATTGTTTTGTATAATAAAATACATATACAAAACATTTTGTGTAGCAAAAACAATGCTTAAACCAAAAGGTACAAATTTATAGCCGAATGGTTAGCGCTCTGGCTCTCGGTACTACAGGTTTAGGGTTCGAGTCCCGGCGATGCCATGGATGTTTGACGTGGTTCGGGATCCACTTTAAACCATAGGTCCCGATCTAATAGCATAGCATTGTAGGGGACTGTTACTCGCTTCTGTAGCCTATTTTCAAGCTACACGTCGCCCCTGGGTAGTGCTAAATGAGTAACAGCCCTTTCTTACGGCATAAAGATTAACTGTCTCTGTACTGCCAGCTGCATTAAAAGAACATTTCGTCAAAAAAAATTAGAAATTTTTTTTTTTTTAAGGAACACTGATATACATTGTTACTTTTTCTTCAGTATGATATATCCAAGAGTATCTATGAATTTAGAAATAGCAAATGTATATATGCTCATGAATTTACTAATAAATAAACGAAAGCACATACTTACATACATTACAGACGAACATGTATAGTATGTCTTGTTACACAGGCATTGCCATATACTCAATTAACAGCATCTTTTTCTCCCCAAATGCAACTGTTTTTCCCTCTTAAGTTTAAGTAATGTGTTATATAACCAATAAAACCAAAAGCTTGAAACCCATGATTTAAACCTGGAATGTATATCATTATGAAGACGATTTGAAGACCAGGAACTCATGATTTGAAGCTGGAATGCTCATCACTGTGAAGACCATTTCAAGACTAGAATCCCCTGTTTTAAAGTTGTAATGGGTATCATTGTGAAGACCATGTAAAGATCAGGAACCAATGATTTAAAGCTGGAATGCACATCACTGTGAAGACCATGTAAAGACCAGAAACCCATGATTTAAACCTGGAATGCACATCATTGTGAAGACGATGTGAAGACCAGGAACCCATGTTTTTAAGCTGTAATATGCATCATTGTGAAGACCATGTAAAGACAGGAACCAATGATTTAAACCTGGAATGTACATCATTGTGAAGACGATGTGAAGACCAGGAACCCATGTTTTTAAGCTGTAATATGCATCATTGTGAAGACCATGTAAAGACAGGAACCAATGATTTAAACCTGGAATGTACATCATTGTGAAGACCAGGAACCGATGGTTTAAAGCTAGAATGCACATCACTGTGAAGATCATGTAAAGACCAGAAACCCATGTTTTAAAGCTGTAATGCGCATCATTGTGAAGACCATGTAAAGACCGGAACCAATGATTTAAAGCTTTAATGTGCATCATTGTCAAGACCATGTAAAGACCAGAAACCGATGATTTAAAGCTGTAATGTACATCGTTGTGAAGACCATGCAAAAATCAGAAACCCATGTTTTAAAGTTGTTATGTGCCTTATTGTGAAGACCATATTAAGACAAGAAAAAAGACCCATCATTTAAAGCTGGAATGTACATCACTATGAAGATCATGCAAAGACCAGAAACTATTGATTTAAAGCTGGAATGCACATCACTATGAAGATCATGCAAAGACCAGAAACTATTGATTTAAAGCTGGAATGCACATCACTATGAAGATCATGCAAAAGACCAGAAACTATTGATTTAAAGCTGGAATGTACATCACTATGAAGATCATGCAAAGACCAGAAACTATTGATTTAAAGCTGGAATGTACATCACTATGAAGATCATGCAAAGACCAGAAACTATTGATTTAAAGCTGGAATGTACATCACTATGAAGACGATGTGAAGACCAGAAACTATTGATTTAAAGCTGGAATGTGCATCACTATGAAGATCATGCAAAGACCAGAAACTATTGATTTAAAGCTGGAATGCACATCACTATGAAGATCATGCAAAGACCAGAAACTATTGATTTAAAGCTGGAATGCACATCACTATGAAGATCATGCAAAGACCAGAAACTATTGATTTAAAGCTGGAATGCACATCACTATGAAGATCATGCAAAGACCAGAAACTATTGATTTAAAGCTGGAATGTACATCACTATGAAGATCATGCAAAGACCAGAAACTATTGATTTAAAGCTGGAATGCACATTATTGTGAAGACCAGGTGATTATTGTGAAGACCGTTGTGAAAACTGTCAAATTCCAATGCGCACCAGGGTCACTGTAAATTAAACCTGGTGCTCTCAAAGTTAAATTACAACTAAGAAAGTTACTGTGATACATATTGATAAAAATAAAAGGAGTAGATTAAAAATAAATATGTTATATTGTTCACAAGTAAATGTTGATTCATATAGGCTTTATTATTTCAATACATTATCTAACAACAACTTCATATAATTTGTTGACCCAAAATTTTAACTGGGACGCTTTTTTTTAATCATTCATAAAATATGTTAGGAATTTTTGAAAGAAACAATTAATTGTCTATAAACAAATTAGCTATAATCGAGTCGAAACATCTGTTATGGTAATAAATGAATAAAATTTAAATAAAAAATGCGTTAGGAATTTTTGTAGGAAACATTTGATTATGGCTAATTTGTTCATAGACAATTGAGTCAAAACATATGTTGTTGTTGTTTGTTGTTGTTGTTTCTTATCCCACTTGGCTGGCCAAGCCCACGAGCCCATATGGACTCATGATTGAAGGGGAAGGAAGCAGCTTCTGTTGTGATGGAGCACCCGTAGGTAGAAGCCTGACTTTTGCTCCGTGACGCTCTTACAGTCATAGAAGACCGGGACCTACGGCTTAAAGTGGATTCCGAACCACTACAAACATCCATGGCACCGCCGGGATTCGAACCCGAAACCTGTGGCACCGAGCGCCAGAGCGCTAGACACTCGGCCATTCAGGTCCCAAATTTGCCAACGGCACGCAGTGTTCCCAGGTGGTCACCCACCCAAGTACTGACCGCGCCCAATGATGCTTGACTTCGGTGATCTAACGAGAACCGGTATATTCAGCATGGTACGGCCGTTGGCTAAAACATATGTTAAGGTAATAAATGAAAACAAAATGCATTATGAATTTTTGAAGGAAACATCCTACTATGGCTAATTTTTTCGTAGACAATTGAGTTGAAACATCTGTTGGGGTATTATTAAAAAAATTTAAATAAAAACATTGCTGGATTAGCATGCTGTTGACAAAAATTATTATTTCCTATTTTGCAATCAATTAGAAAAAAAATGAAATAATATATTTAAATGTTTACTTTTTTATAAATCATTCTTTATTAATCATTATTATAGATCATTTCAATATTCTAATTTGCCATCAGAATTTCAAATTTCAAATGTCTGCAGATTAACTAAGCCGATTTGTTCAGACGCAGAAAAGTGATAAATGTGTATATTATGAGCAAAACTGATTAATGTGCACTTTACCAAGATAAATTGCGGAAAGCGCTGTTTTGTAGAAGATCCCGCATTCTAACGGTGCAAAACAGCTAATTTGCAGAATATGTTGGTAATTAGCACATTAACTTCTTTGGAACTACAACGGTAGCTATTATACTAAAACGAATAATAACGCTTAGCAAGAAAATCATGACCACTTAGCATCTTTAATCATGAAATTTTGAATGAATCTTTAATAAAATTTAGATTCATTTATTCCAGAGAATTGCCATTTGATCTAAAAAAAATGGGGAAAATAATCTCACGATCTAGCTAAACATTCATAAATTGAAATTCTTATAGTAATCTCTACAACAAGATTCTTATACTAATCTGATCCTAGCTGGAGCGATTTAAACCCTTTTTCTTGATTCTTGCCCGATTCTCGAAATGCGTGGGAGGAAACGAGAATGGAGCGTTTTGTCCAACTTGTTTTACAAGTAGCTCACTTCATTTGCTCTTTGTTTTGGACTTAGATTTAGAGGATTTCGACCTTTGAATAATAAAAAGGTTTTTGAAACCGTTTCATTGATTTGTATATATATTCGCAGATTTAGCTAGTTCATCCTATGACTCCCGAAGGGCCTCGTGCCTAGCGCTCTGGCGCTCAGTACCACAGGCTTCGGGTTCGAGTCCCGGCGGTGTCATGGGTATTTGTAGTGGTTCGGAATCCACGTTAGACTGTAGGTCCCGGTCTGTTTAGCCTAGCGTGTGCACAAGATGACCGTAGAGCGACAAACCAAACCTATGATTCCTGATGGTCAGTTAGCTAGTGCTCTGGCCATTGGTACCACAGGCTTCAGATTCAAATCCAGATGGTGTCATGAATGCTTGTGAGTGGTTCCGAATCCATGTTAAACTGTTTATCCCGGTCTAATTAGCGTAAAGTATGGAAAAAAATTACCGTAGAGCACAAAGCACACCAAGCCCCTCGTTCCATTGAATGTCTTTGAATTAGTCTGTTAGAGCTTGACATTACGTTTCTACTATGAGATTTTTTCTTTGAATTTCTTCACTTTCTATGCATGTATATAAGTAACTTGAAACTACTTTATCTATATGACCCTTTATGTTATCGAATTAGAGTAAGACGTGGTCTTTCGTCATCTGAGGATAACACACGTAAACTATGCATTAGCTCATACCGTGCATTGGTTGACGATCACCAATCTTCACAACAATACGAGCAGAACATTTTCCAGTACGTTGATGAAGATCAACATTAAATTCAATTTTATTTCCAGTTTTTGTGTCCATCACTTTTAGCTTCAGACTTGCGAATGAACAGGTTTTTGTCTTGTTTCTGCTTCATACCATAAAAATCTAAAATTACCTTTCATTGTATCCACAGTAGCCTGAATTTTTGGTTGAATAGCTTTGGTTGAATGTCCTATTCCATCCTCGGTAACGCCTATTTGAAATTGAACTTCATTTCTAGAAACTCATCTTATCGTCTAAGCTAGTTATACCAAATTCATACTCAGCCAAATCTTTCATGTTTCAGTGCCTATTAAATCTCTTGATGATCAAACATTATAATTTTAACCGCTCTAATTAGCCTAAACTGTGCGAAAAATGACCGTAGAAAGGCAAGCATACTGTGGATAAAAATGTTTGAAAGACTTGTTAATTGTTTTTTTAAATATAATCATCATTGTGTTTTATCATCACCATCATTCTGCTTTATATGCAATCACAAATTTAATTAGTTCCTTTTATGTATAGTAATATTTCTAAGATTTGTGAACTCGAATCACTTCTAAATATACCACAATCGGAGATATGATGATATATTAAATAAATGAAAATAAATATTAGGATTTAGACAATGACAGTACATCAGAAAAAAAAATGTGAAGAACAATGAAATACAAATAATACAAACAAAGAAATTGGACTCTTTCTATAATTAAAAGATTTAAATTATTGAAATGATTAGTATTGCAAGAATTACATGCATACTTAATTTACCTTATTTATCAGAATATATTTTACATAAGCATATATATATATATAATGAAAATCTCCAATCTCGTGTAAAAATCACGATATTCATGAAATTAATATTTCACGCATGAATAAAACACTTAGTCTTCACAAAATGAACCCTAATAAATTCCTTTAGATTCTGAATGAATTCTGAACTTATTTTGTTGAATTTAGAAATGAGGAAATACGTATAAATTCCTTCCATTTCTTGAATTCATGTGTGAATTCTGTTTGATGTCTTAAGAAGATTTCACGTATAAGGAATTTGAGAAGGAAGTTATCAGTTTACGGACTTAAATGCAAAATAACATAATAATTTTTAGTTCTGCAACTTCAAAGGAAATGGGAAATGGTATATATATATATATATTTATATAGGAGGCGGGTTTTATACGTATTTTGTGATGCTATTGATTTGATTTCAAAAGATAATTTATTTCCTTATTTATAGGATTGGTGTAATATTTTTTAGAGAAAATGAAACTAAAATTTTTAAACAATATCTCGCTTCAATAAAAAATAGCTTTTATGATAAAAAAAAGTAACAAATAATTATTATTTACAAAAATTTATTGTTATTGCTATTGTTATTTTATTGTTATATTATTTTATTGTTATTTATATAGATTTTAATTTCAAGTGATTGTTCATATTCTATATTTTGCACAAAAATTACATAAGATTACTTGTTAATTTATTATAATTCTCTAAATTATAAGTATAATATTATTTTTTACAAACTTTACATTTTGTATTTAACCGATTTAATGATCCTTTTATCAAATATAAAATTTTAATTAAACATACTTATAAAAACATTCTCTGTGTCAACAAAATAAATTTAATATAGTATTGCAGTCTTTCAGTGATAATAATTAAAAACTGAAAAAAAAAACTTAACCTCTAATGCAGAATTAAATTATATTCCACTAGTAGGTACATCCTAAAATAATAGTATAAGCACTGATATAAATGTTAAAATGATTAATAATAATTCTCTATAATGATTTATTATTGTACATAATGTATTATCTATGATGATAGAGTGGACCATCGTGGAAATAAAGAAGATCTAAATTGATGTTGATGAAAAAATTGCATTTACTTGAATACACCAAATTCATACACACAGCTTCTTTCATGTACTGCAATGTTTCTTTTTAGGCATGTGTTTTGTTTTATGTGTTTTTGAAATTGTACAGACTGCATTTGTACACAAAATTTATTTATATCTTTCACCAATAGATTCTTATATCTTTCACCAATAGATTCTTATATCTTTCACCCAAACCGTCTTTTTCTGATAATGAAATTGCTCTCAGTTCTCAAACTGGAAGACCATTATTAGACAGCTATAATGATTACAAAACGTGAAACTCTATTATTTTTCATTGACATAAAATAAATTAAGTTCGGAATATGTTTATTTTTAAGCTTTTGTGAGAATTTAATTAAAACTTTTGAAGGTACTTATTAAGCAACCTGTTTTTTTTATTTCTGCAAATATTTTATGTGATTTCTGATTAATTTAACTCGTAGTTTTGATTTATGCGATTTTAGAAAAAGGTGATTTAAATTGAATGTACTAACAAAAACATTTTCTTTGCAAACAAAATAATTTAATACACAGTGTTGCAGTGTTTCTGTCATGATAATGAAAGACAGCGGAAAAAACCCTTTAACCCCTAAATCAGAATTAAAATGTATTACACTAGTATGTACATTTAAAATAATTGAATAAACAATGATATAAACGTTAAAAACATTAATAATAATTCTGCATAACAATTTATTGTACATAATATATTATATATGACGGTGGAGTGGACCTTTGTGAAAATAAGATTTAAATCGATGTTGATGAAAAAAACTACATTTACTTGAATGCACCAAATTTATAAATAACACAATGCTTCTTTCATATACTATAATGTCTTTTTAAGTAGATTGTTTTATGTGTTTTTGAAATTAAAAAAAATTTTTGAAAAATTTATTTATATCTTTCACCAAAACCGTCTTTTTCTGATAGTGAAATTGCTCCCAGTTCTCAAACTGAGAAGACCGTTATCAGACAGCTATTATGATTATAAAATGCAAAAATATACTACTTTTCAAAAAGATAAAATAAATCAAGTTTGGAGTATGTCCTTTTTAATCTTTTATGGGAATTATTTTAAGTTTTCGAAGGAACTTGTTAAGCAACCTGTTTTTCTTTTTTTTTTTTTTATTTCTGCGAACATTTTATGTGATTTCAGATTAATGATCTCGTAGTTTTGATTTATGCAATTTTAGAAAATTACGGTACGTACCTTTAATTCTATTAAGGTACGCAAATTCTTTTTATGTCGTTTTCTGTAGAACGTATTCACAGCATAAAAAAAAAAGAAAACCTTACAATGCAGTAAATGTACAGCTTTTATATTTGGTAAACAGGCTTATCGAGGATAAACATTTATTGAATTATTAAAATGTATATATATAGTAAAACGAATTAAATTTTATATCCTTGACTCGTTTCCTAATAGTAAATCATACAGTTATCACGCAAGAGAGCTCAAGTTCAGATTTTATGGACGCATGTGCATCAGTCAAATTTTCATAAATTAAGAGCCAATTGTGACAGCTAGACATATTCCTATATCTTCGATAGTCTGTTAGCCTGTTGGGTGTTTTTCAGGACAAATAAATACGAGACATTGTTTATTCCATTAATATCGCTATAAAAAATTTTCTGGTAAATTTTTGGTCAAAACTGGGAAATATTATCTCTTCTTACCCATAAACATTTACATATTTACAATAAACTATATCTTATAAACTTCTTATTGTTATTAATGATAATGTCATTCGTCCTTATATTGAAGGGGATGGATTCAAATCTCGGGTGTAAATGTTACTACTAATGTTGATGAATGATTTTTTATTATTATTACATTGGTAGGAAATGAAATTCCAAAACCAAGATGAAACTTATTTACAGAAATAAAATTTAGTCAAAGCCTTCTTTTTTAAATAACATATTTATTTGATACTAGTTACAAGGTCACAGGTTAAACGAGAACCTTATGTGAGAGAAAAGCTGTTTCCAATGTGAAACGGTGGTACACTAATAACTGCTGCAGTTTCAACCATTTTAATTGTAAACAAACGTGCATGTATTGTTTCGTACAAGTATCATTCTTCATTTTGTGGGATGCAATTCTCGGCCTGTTGAACGTGTTCAGTCAAATCAGCAACAAACCGTGGTAGTACAATGATGTGAGGGCTACGAGAAGATGTGATTTTGAAGAAAGCTATATTGAAGGGCCATTAGCGATATTGAAGAAAGCGATCAGAGATATTGAAGTAGCAGTATTGAAGCGATTGTTACAGATATTCAAGTAGCAATATAGAAGCGATTATTATAGATATTGAAGAACTTGACAGGAATTTATCCACTGTGCTTGATTGCAGGAATCAGTGGTGATGGGAAATTACTATCTCAATAAGATGAGGATAAGGGGCCAGATGGGTTCTACTGAGAAAGACGACAGTCGTATTATTCGCCAGATGGTTGTAGCATATTTACTAATTCCAAATAAATTCCATTTGCGATTTCGCTGGTGTCAAGTTAAATCTCATAGTAGAGCTGAGTGAAGATATGTGGTGCTCTCAGATGAGAACCGTTTCCGTCTGGTTGACCTTCCATTCATCTTAGTGACGACCGTGCATTGATTAGAAAAAAGGCCAGGTCAGAGCTTGGAGCCAATCTTTCGGGATCATAGATACACTGGACCTACATCAGGAAATATTGTTTGGGGGGCAATTTTCTATAACAGCAGGAGCACACTTAAAAAAAAAAAAAAAAACCATGTCAACAAATTTGAATGTCAGACTGGTAATTTAACCGGTTGTGCAACATCGTTTTATGGCTGTTCCAGGGATGGAGGATTCAAAAGGTTAATGCGCGTTCCCATATCGCTATTATCAACCTTAAAAGTTTAATAAAATATATATGCTGAAACATGCATTACCTAAATTTCATTCTTTTAAACTGCAGTGCGCAGGTTGGTCAGCCAGATTGTAACTGGGTTTAGCTCACAGCTTTATTTACACACGCATACACACCACATACATACAATTAGAGACATACAATAGTTAACACATTTAGAGACATATAATTATAGATTCATGGAAGAATTCCACTTCTAAGCCGAAAACCTGTATTCCAATTAATGCACGGTAGGCGCTGTATGTCAGTGTAGGTTGAAGCACGATTACAAAACTAAAATCTTTTTTGGGGTTTGGATTTCAGTTTCCACCAACGATTTTTATTCATTTTCTCCTAATGTATTCATTTCATGTTTATTAAATAAATTGCAATTAATTTTTAATAATTCGGTGTACATTTTTTTTTCTTTTTATATATTCCTACATTTCACATACGAATGAGTAAAAAATATTGCAACTCATTCCCAAGTTTCTGCATCTTGTTTTAATATTACAACAGCAAATCCAGCATGCTATTGTCAAATATTTTTCATTGAAAACTATTTTATTTATAAATAGTTAATGACTTCTTTTCAGATTTTGGATTTATGCACATGATATAGGAAGGTTTTATGCAAAGTCATGCATTTCCTTTAGGAATGACCAGACTCGATTCGTTTGTGATAAGCCGATATATGCAATTTCTAGCATACAGTCATACTCTCCGTAAGCAAATTACCAGTTTTTTCCCCTTAAGAACAGCAAAATCGGGACAGCTAACTTTATCATCCCTTAGTGTGCAGTTCAAGATATATTCAAGTATGTAAAATGTTATATCGATGTACAACAACAAAAAAAAATTATTATTTTACTTAACGAACAGCCAAACTTGCCAGCTAAGATATAGTAATAAAAGAATACCTAAGTAACCATATTTAATTACACAACGACGATTAGTGAGATGTAAGTAACACAAAACTGGCACATTTACAATTTCAAAACTACTAGTAAAATAAATTGCTTTCTTTAATAATAAAAACAGGAATCGTCTAGATTTTGTTGGGAAAAAAAAACAAGGACTCCGGTAATCCTCGGAAATGAATGGCCATTATACCAATTCCTGAGTTTCCAGACATTAATCCCCGCACTCGGAGCGGCTTTGCGGGGAGACCACCTGCTTCTATTCTTTTCCCTAAAACAATTTGCATTAAGGGAGATTTACAAAGTTTCCAAACGGCCGATAAGATGAACTACCTAATAAAGGCTGCCTCTCCGCGGAGTCGCCTAATGTCGGCACACTGGCATTAATTGCATTACATCGGAAAGCCCAAGTAAATTGGAATTAATTTATGCCACGCATGCCATTAAGGATCCCTTACAGTCATTTGCGGTTGAGTTAGATCCCAGGTAAATCTTCTCTCCCATGTTTATTTTTAATGCGTTCTAATTGCTGCTGAAGACACGGAATAGAGTCGGAAGAAGTTGGCCGACGCATTCCTTTTGTTCTTTCCTGTCTTAACATTTTCAAGAAATAAATCTCTACTTAGCATAATGTAAATACCCAATAGTTGTCTGATGGTAATGTGCGCAAATAATAAAATAATCAGGAAGTGTCCGTTGTAGTCACTATATTCTATAACATGGAGACTCGGTGGTTACTGTGTAAAGCACCTGTTTTCAATGTGAGAAATAACGCCTCTTATGGGGCAGTAATATTCAAGTGAATGATAATGAATAAATAGCGATGAATGAATGTCAGCACATTGGCACAAATTGCATTACATCGGACAGCCCAAGTAAATTGGAATTAATTTATGCCACGCATGCCATTAAGGATCCCTTACAGTCATTTGCGGTTGAATTAGATCCCAGGTAAATCTTTCCTCCCATGTTTATTTTTAATGCGTTATACTGAAGACCGCTGCTGAAATAAATCTTTACTTAGCATAATGTACAAACCCAATAGTAGTCTAATGGTGACGTGCGCACATAATAAAATAAGCCGGAAAAGCATCCGTTGCAGTCACTTTTTTCCAAAAACGACGAGACAGGGGGTGGTCAATCCTCGGCCCGGCTTGCATAATTTTCCGGCCTGTGAGATTTATCACACTTTTACAAAATACATTTGTTTTATATTGCCCGAAATAGTGAAAAACAATGTATTAAAAATGTAGGACGTATCCAAAATCATTCTTTTATGAGAGAGTTAAAAAGAGTTACATCCGGTAAGCAACACATTTTATCAACATCAAAATTAATTATTCATCTATATCATCATTCATTATTTAATCAATATCAAAATTAATTTTTTAATATCAATATTGAAATCCAATATTTATTTATTTAATCTTTTAAACATAGATGATAAATTTGCGTTGCAAAGGATATTTAAGTTGAATCAATTCGTATTTCCTTTGGATTAAATATTGAAAGAGATTAGGTATTTTCGTATCATTAACATAGCGTAACAGTTTTAAATGTCATATTCAAGTTTATACAACTTGATGATGTTTCCAACATTTAAGAATTATAACAGATAAATCAACAGTAGAGGTTAATGCATGTTTAAAATCCTTTTAGTTTACTATATGTGACTAGCGCTCTGGTGTAAACACTAGGATTTGAGTTCCAGTGGTGCCATGGATGTTACTAGTGATTCGGAATCCACTATAAACCGTAAGTCCCTCGTCTAATATGACTGTAGAGCGTTGGGGACAGGGCAGACAACATAATCTCGTAAAAAAAAAGCCTCATGTTTCGAAATCTGCCTTCAGGCAGACAGCCTTCGTCCACCATGGGCTGTAGTACTGGGGGGTTAGAGTTAATTATTAAGAACACTTTTCAAAACTATAATATAATTAAAAATGAAATATTTTTTTAAAAAAAGCTTCAGTTATTTTTAAATAATTGAAAAAAATTTATTATAATAGAAATTATAAATTTTTGTACTTTAATAAAGATATCGTTATTCATTGTATTCAAATATTTTTTTTGAATTCGACTATGATTAATAAATCCTTGTTAATAAAAGCACTACTTATGAAAACGCTTTCAATTTGTTACATATTAAATAAAAACATATAAAACATTTATAGTGATGCAAAGCCCAACTCGTGATTTAGTGGCAACGAGCGCCATTGGTGAACATTAGGAATGAGGTTCAATCCGCTGGCATTTTGTTGTAGACACGATTTCAAAAAAGAGGAGACTCGGTGGCCTTTGTGATCTTCATCATCTTGCTTCATTAGACGGACTGTCTGATGGAATTTTTCCAAGTTTTCTCCCATAGGATACGGAATTGTGGCGTAGTTCTCTCTATAAGGCTTCCCGGAAGGCCCCGCTCTAATTCTTCAGCGACACGGAGTCAAGTCGAACTTCTACCTAAGGGTTCTTTATCACAACAGAAGCTGTCCCCACCCCCTTCCCACTTTCCATGAAAACATATTCGTGTTCATAAATTTGGTCTAGATGTTACTGTTTATTAAGTTGGATAAGAAACAATAACAACATTGATGCAGAACATCTAAAAATTATTTATCAGTTTAAGAATACAATTTTAAAAAAAGTAAATATCATTACTTTTGCCGAATCTTTTATCAATTATCAATTCACCTTAATAATAAATAAAAATAAATCACATTATTTTCTCAGATAGATAGGGTCACTCATAAATAATTTACAGATAAGTTCTATTGAAATGCATTATATTATTTCTAATAGGAAATTAAAATGAAATTCCCTAACATATATTTTACTCTCGTCAGCATTCATATATTTCATTTTTATCCAATCAATACAAATGCGACAAACAATTTATCTTGATAAAGGTGACAAACAGGAATAAATTAAAGGAAACTCAATCCTAGACGATGAATTCTTATCTATGGAAATTATTTTTTATAGAAACATTTGAGTACCTTTTCTAATATCAATTAAAATTTAATTTCACTGACATGCTATTTTATTCTCCTTTATTACTCAGTATTTATACAAACTACTCTTTAATAAATCATAAAGTAAATTAATTGAAATACTATAAATTATTTGTATTGACAAAGGTGGTAAACATGAATAAAATAAATGAAAATTTTAAATTGATGTAAATGAAAATTAATGTAAAATGAAAATTGATGTAAATCAAAATTTATCTAAAATAAAAATTGATGTAAATAAAAATTGAAAATTGATATCGACATTTATATTAACAAACATTTTTATGATGATGAAACATGAATATAATTTCTAATAACAATTTAAAATAAATCCACAGACATGTGTATATTACTCAACATTAAAATTTATCTCTTCTATATAAATTATCAATTAACTTTAAAAATATATAGTAATAAGACACATTATTTATGTAAATAGAGATACATATGAATATATTAAAGAAAAACCAAATAACTAATTTTGAAGATGTAAATAATAACTAATTTTTATCGATATTTATCATTACATACATTTTAACGAAACAGATCAATATCTATTCTAACAACAATTTAAAAACAAATTAACTGATATGTATTTCATTTTCATTCATTAATCAGCATTTTATTATCATCTATTATCACTTTCATCAAATCATATATCAATAAACTCCCTTTATAAATAAACAGAAAAGAAACACGCCTTTTGTGTGGATAAAATAGCTACTAATTAAAATTTTTTAAAAAAAAACACTTCATCTCTTCTTAGAATGCACAGTTTTTAACTAATAGTTAATTGATGTTTAAAATCTTGATGTGAATTTTTGTAGAAAAATTGATGAATATCATTTCTAATAACCATTTTAAATTAAATTCACTGATATGTATTTTATTTTCATCCATTACTCAGCATTATATTCTCATCTATTATCACTTTTATCAAATTTTATATTAATGCTCATTTTTATATTCATCATTTTATATCAAATTTCATAACAAAAAAAATATCAATGCATTTTTATATTCATTTTTATATCATAAAGGAATCACATTATTAATAAAAAGTTTAAAAAAAAGTTTAAAAAAAAAAGGAATTTTTCTCTTCTTAGAATGCAAAATTACCGTAATTATCTTTATCAATTTAGAATGTAAAATTATGGTACAATTGACTAACATTTAATTGATAAATAAAATTTACGAATACTTTTAGAGAAATTAATGAATATCATTTCTAATAATAATTTTAAATTAAATTCACTGACATGAAATTTATTCTCATTCATTACTTAGCATTTTATTCACATCTGTTATCACTTTTATCAAATCTTACATCAGACGCAGAGATGTTTTCGAAAATTTCTCGGCAACACAGCGCACTGACTTTGTAGATACATGCAGTACACATGAGTAAGTTAAAGGAAACCCGTGTCCTCTCCTCAATTCACAGCGCATGCAAAGCGTTAGCTTTCGTAATTAGTTTCCCGTTACGTACATTACAGGCTTAAACACGAAGCTCCGCCAAATTCACGTCAGTTAGCGAAACATTAAGTGATTAGTAAGAGCCGCTCGTTAGAACAGAACTCCTCGTTTATTTGCACGTGTTAAAATAAATGACTTTGAAGGCATCTTTTAATCTGTCTTGGCCTCTTCAAAATTTGGCAGATTCTTCTGGGTGACCTATTCGACAGGATAATCCCTCTAGTTTATCGATTATTAAAATAAATGTCCATCTACTGTGAATTACACTTTGCTTGTCTATTGATTGTGCAGATCAAAAGTTACCAAAATGTGCAAGTTAAATCATAATCTATCATATACCACTTTATTCCTCATATACGTCACCAATTATTTGCAAGTGTTTAAATAAATGACTTTGAAGGCATCTTTTAATCTTTTTTGGCTTCATCAAAATTAGGCAACTTCCTTTGTAGGACCTATTCGACAGGATAATCCTCCTATTTCATCGATTATTAAAATAAATGCCCATCTACAAAGAATTATATTGCTTATTGTGTAGGTCAAAACTTACCAAAATGCGCGAGTTACTTCATAACCTATCCTATACCTTTTCGTATACATCAAGTTCCTCCTCATTTATTTGCACGTGTTAAAATACACTCATGTCCATAAATTAAGGATAATTCAGAATCACACAGAAATTGAACTCTAAAATAAAAATTTCACCTGTAGAATTATCACACACATCTTGAAGAAGAATATGCAAATTACAGGAAACCACCAGATGGCGAGGATAGTACGTCACAATGACGAGAGTGCAAGAAAGGGGTATATAAGGAATGCTCGCAAAGAAGTAAAATTGTTCACAATCGCTTTAAAAGCCTTTCAGTGCAATAACCGCATAGTTATGGCACAAAGGAAGCATTTGGAAGATTTTTTACGTGGTAGAATTATCGGACGACTGGAATGTGGACGTACCCAGCTGGAAGTATCCGAGGAACTTGGAATCGCCCAGAGTGTCATCTCCAGGCTTTGGCAACGATTCCAAGATGATGGTAATGTGAGTAGATGTTAGAGCACAGTTCGCCCCCGAGTTACAACGCCGGATGAGGACCGGTATTTAGCACTTACTGCCAAAAGAAACAGACGGAGCACAGCATCAGACCTGTCTCGCCAGCTCTCTTCAGCTACCGGTACGACAGTTTCAAGATAGACCGTGTACAGACGCTTAGGGCACATTGGTCTATATGCTCGTAGGCCTGTCAGATGTGTTCCACTTACCGCAACTCACTGTCGCCTGCGATTAACCTGGAGTAGAGAGCATGCATTGTGGACACCGCAACAGTGGTATTGTGTGATGTTTTCCGTCGAGTCCAGGTTTAGTTTGCAGTCTGACTCTCGCCGGACTTTCATATGGAGAGCGCCAGGTACCCGTTACCACCAAGAGAACCCCATTGAACGACACCGTTACGATGGTGCAGGATGACTCGTTTGGGGAGGAATTATTCTTGGTTCCAGAACTGACCTGCATGTTCAGAGTGTAATGATGACAGGCCACATCTATCGGGATGTCATTCTGGAACAACATGTACATTTTTTTCGGGGCGCCATGGGTGTTGAATTTCTGTTTATGGATGACAACGCCCGTCCTCACCGTGCAAACATTGTAGACGAATGCCTTCAATTGGAGGATATCACCCGTATGGATTGGCCAGCATACCCACCGGACTTGAATCCAATAGAGCATACTGGCCGACGAATTACAGCCCGTCAACCCCCTCCCACCTGTCAACCGGAACTTCGGAGGGCATTGCTTGATGAGTGGTGTAATATTCCCCAAGGTCACATTGATAATTTGATACTCAGCATGCCTAGGCGTTGTAAGGCCTGTATTGCATCGTCCGGGAGACATAGTCCATATTAACCATCATACTAACCATGTTATACTGTTTTTTGTAAATAGGTTCTTTTTTGAAATTTGCTCCAGGGTGTAAAAATAGTAATTTTTATTAATTATGTCAAACATATAGCATCTTTTTTGCTCTTTACCTTTTGTTTAATAAGTAGATTTTACAAATTAATCAAATTTGTTTTGCTTCTGTCTCTTTCTTTGCCTGAACTTCATTATCCTTAATTTATGGACATTAGTGTAAATGACTTTGAAGGCATCTTTTAATCCGTCTTTGCCTCGTCATAATTTGGCAGCTTCTTCTGGGTGACCTATTCTTTAGTATAATCCTCCTATTTTATCGATTATTAAAATAAATGTCCTACTGTGAATTATACTGTATATTGTGTAGATCAGAAGTTGCTAAAGTGCGTGAGTTACCTGCAAAGAGTTTCAGCAACGTATTTTCTACACATTAAAAATTTAATTGCCTTAAGTGAACTCGGTAGTCCCTGTACAAGTATTACTGAAATCAACAGATTTCATGCGCTTTTTCTCAGAAATTACTAAACATACTGTCTTTAAATTTTTAAGAATCTTTTAATAGTTTTCTAATTAATCCGACATTAAAGTTGAATTGTAATTTTTCTTGGATATTTAAATAAAAATCTAGAACTTTTTTAAAAGTTTTAATTTAAAAAATATTAATAAACAGCTTAATTAATTAAAATCAAATTGAAAAATATTTTATTTTCTACTAGGTAAAAAAAATTAATGTTTCATATCTAATAATTTCTTACAAAAAAGGCACATTGAAATTCAAAATTATGCATTTTGAGTAAACTGTATTTAAAGTTAATGTAGAGAAACACATAAATTGCTTCGTTTGATAAAAATTCTTGTGTTGTTAAGTACATTTAAAAATACTTAATAAGAGAATTAAGTGAAGTCAAATTCTCAAAATCGATATTTTATTTGAATTTTAAGTATTGAAGTAGTAAATTGTAGTAAATAAAAAAATTTAACAAAAATATAAAATAAACATTTGATGAACATAAAATTCATACAATAACTTCAATTATTATTCTACAATTACTATGGTTACTAGTTTTTCTGAAAAGTAATTTTAGATTTTAAATAAAAAAAATTTTTTTTTGATCCATTAATTTCTTCAGTTATTTAAGCGAACATCATTTTACAGATATTTAATCTATTTGCACAAATTTGTTATACCTAATTAATCTACCTTCACGTTTGTGCTCATTGCAAAGATAAGTTAATCCTCAAATTGAAAATTTTGACCTTTAAATTATGTAAATGGTATTCAAGCTGAGAGATGAAGTGCGCAAAATTTATTCGCTGATATTAACGAGTTATTAATTTTTAATGATCAACAATAAATGTTTTAATTAATTGAAAACATATGAGCCGGAAAAACTAAAAATATTTCATAATAAGCATAACTTTTATAAATTTACTTATCATTATAAAATTATTCTAGTTATCTTTCGTGGATGAAGAAATACTAATTTCGAATTAAATAAAACATATTTAAGATCCTTCAATTTCATCAGCTATTAAAACAAAGTCATTTTGCAGATAGTTAATTTATCTGCAAATTTGTGTTCATGGCGAAAATAAGTGGTTCTAAAACTAAGAGTTATGACCTGCAAAAAAAAGAGATCAACTCTTTTCTATAGATAAAGATTAAAAGTTATAATTAATCGATAACAAATTATAAAAAAATAATATAAAAGAATTTTTTGAACATAATTTTAAATTATAAAGCTAACTTATCATCTTAAAATTAATTATTAAGTGATTAACATTCACCGGACTGATTTTATATAAAAATCTTATTTTAGATCATTGGACTTTAACTGTTGTTAAAATGGATGTAATTCTATAAAAAAACAATAGTCTTCCTGCAAAATTGTGTTGTTGCTATTCTATAGATAATTAGTCTAGAGATTAATTTTTCGATAATTTTTAATTAATTAGATATTTTTTTTTTCATTGCGTTTATTCTCAATCTTAAAATTTTGACCTGTAGAACAGATAGCGATTATTTTTTACAGATAAATAAATCTCTACTTTAATAAATGGAAATAGAATTATGAAAAATAATATTAATGAACTTAATATTGTACCTAACTTTAAATCTTAATTTTAAATTATCATTTTAAATTAATATACTTATTCAATGATTTATAAATAATTCCTTATTTAAAAAAAAAACATAAATATTAATGATCCTTCAACTTAAATAATATGTAATTTTAAAAATAACGTCTGTCAATAAAATTGTATTCATGTTACTCTTTAGAAAATTAGTATACCTTCAAATTTTTGTTCATTGAGAAAGTAATTTATTCTCAAACTGAAAATTTTGACCAAAGCAGAAACAGGCTTGTTTTTTACAGATAAAAAAGGAATACTTTAATGAATTGAAAGCAAATTATTAAAAAATAATATTAATTTTCGTAAAGAACATAACTTTAACTTATCATTCTAAAATTAATATAATTTCTCAATGATTAAAAAAGAGTTTCTGATTTAAAATTAAAAAAACATAAATATTAATGATCCTTCAAATTTATCTGCTGTTAAATAGAATGTAATATGTAAATAACTATATTTTGCTTATAAAATTGTACTCACCACATAAGCCAGCGGTTCTCAAATTGTGTCACCTCAAACAATAAAAAAAAATTAACAAAAATTGTATGGAATAGTTTTCTAATTAACATATCTTTAATTTATCATTTTAAAACTACTATAATAATTTTCAAATGCCAATTTTAACTATAAAAACAATAAATAAACCATTTTTTTCCATAACATAATTGTAGGAATTAAACCACTTTAAAAAATTGAAAAAAAATGCTGAAATCTGCTCGGCAAATTTCAACTTATCATGTGTGAACATTCGAGAGCGGATGAATAAACTCAGGAATATTCCAATGTTTAATAATGCCAGAAATACATGAAGCAATTGATTGGAATACTACAAGAATGGCCAAATTCAATAGCCACATGAATATAGCAATGTTGAATAGATCAAGAACTTCATGAAGAATGAATTGTTCAAGAATCTCTAAAAGAACATACAAAAATAAGATAATCTTGTCGTAAATGAAGAATGAAGCATTCCAAATTCTACAAGAAACGTTATCACATACAATACCCAAAATAATACACTGAAGTGACAAAAGTCATGGGATAGCAATATGCAAATTTTCAGATGGCAGTAGCATCGCGTAGAACAGGTATAAATGCGCAGTGCTTTCGCAGAGCTTTCATTTCTGTTCAAGTTATTCATGTGAAAAGGTTTTGACGTGATGATGACCGCACGACGGGAATTAACAGACTTTGAACGCGGAATGTTAGTTGGAGCTAGACGCATGGGTCATGCCATTTCGGAAATCGTTAGGGAATTCAACATTCCCAGATCCACTGTGTCAAGAGTGTGCCGAGAGTATGAAATTTCAGGCATAACATCCCACCATGGACAGCGCAGTGATCGACCGCCTGCACTTAACGACCGAGATCGGCGACGTCTGCAAAGAGTCGTAAATTCTAACAGACAAGCAACACTGCGTCAAATAACCGCAGAAATCAATGTGGGATGTACAAGGGATTTGTCTGTTAGAACTGTGCGGAGAAATTTGGCTTTCTTGGGCTATTCCAGCAGAAGACCGACTCGAGTGCCTTTACTGACAGAACGACATCGCTTGCAGCGACTCTCGTGGGCACGTGAGCATATCGGTTGGTCCCTAGATGAATGGAAAACCGTGGCCTGGTCCGATGAATCACGATTTCAGTTGATACGAGCTGATGGTAGGGTTCGAGTGTGGCGCAGACCCCACGAAGACATGGACCCAAACTGTCAGCAAGGCACTGTTCAAGCTGGTGGTGGCTCCGTAATGGTGTGGGCTGTTTTTTCATGGCATGGACTTGGTCCTCTGGAGCGACTGGACCAAACATTGACTGGAAATGCTTATGTTCAGCTACTTGGAGATCACTTGCAGCCATTCATGGACTTCATGTACCCAAACAACGGTGGGATTTTTATGGATGACAATGCGCCATGTCACCGGGCCACAACTGTTCGCGATTGGTTTGAAGAACATTCTGGACAATTCCAACGAATGATCTGGCCACCTAGATCGCCCGACATGAATCCCATCGAACATTTATGGGACATCATCGAGAGGTCTGTTCGTGTCCAAAATCCTGCACCATCAACGCTTTCACAATTATGGACGTCTATCGAGACAGCATGGCTCAATATTCCTGCAGAAGACTTCCAACGACTTGTTGAGTCCATGCCACGTCGAGTTGCTGCACTTCGCCGGGCGAAAGGAGGGCCGAAACGATATTAAGAGGTATCCCATGACTTTTGTCACTTCAGTGTATATGAAAGTTTTAAAATTCTAACCATAAATGAAGAATGACGTATTGCAAATTCTGCAAGAAACACTATATCTTTCAACACCCAAAAGAATGTATTAAAGTTTGAAAATTCTAGATATAAATGAAGAATAAAGTATTCCAAATACAATAAGAAGCCCTATACAGCTCAATAGGCACCGGAAGGTACCAAGAGGGATAAATATGGAACTTCATAAAGAAGGAATTGATAACGCACTACGTGTACTTATAGCCATTGGACATACAAATATTTAAAATCCCAACCCAAAACATGAAATGTGCTTCAAAACCATACTACAAAACAATTCAAGCAAAAACCATATTCTCCAGAAAATTCCTGAAGACTAACATTATTTAGGAATCATTTCAAGAGTTACAGGCCCCAAAGTACCATTTTTCGCCAAAATTTGAAATGGAGTTTTATTTGCTTGACCCACATTTACGGATAACATCGCGGACCCATAACCAGGACCACATCATGCTCACATATGATAATAATAAGACATGATTTTCTGATAAACCCGAACATCACAACCAAACTAATCATAACAAAAGTTTACCAGTCTAAAATTACCAAAACGCTCATTTATTGATACAAATTAAATAAAAAAAAATAAATAAATTAGAATTCAATACATATATCAATTAATTGCAATTTTCTGCAGGCTAATATTCTGAATACATTGAAATTTAAACTCAGAGGTAATCTATTCATATATAACTCGCTTGGAAACTAGCAGAAACATACACAGGAGCACACCTATGTATAAAAATGCATAAGCAGTCAAAATTTTTAAGGAGTTTAATGACGAAAAATGGCGGAGGAAGGATGCAAAACGGAGAGAGCGAGAATTTAAAATTTTTGCAGGATTTCTGGATTAAATAATTCTTACAGAAAGAGTGTTGGTTCAAAGTGGAATTTAATCTAGTTTCCTAATTCGTTCAAACAACTCTGATATTCTAAAGTTTAGAAGCTTTTACAGCAATTTAGATTCCATTAACGGGAGAAGATTCTCCTAACTGTACAGTTTAAATATTAAAACGGATGAAAATGATTCTGCTTTCATGAATTGTAACT